>OZ020510.1:62951021-63492073 GCA_963971375.1 Platycheirus rosarum | reverse complement strand
ATGGTACTTATATAACATATTCTTTTCCATGCTATAAATAAAATGTTTTGTCCGATCTTTCTGTATATCAATCCATTTCGTAACTCATACCTACTGTCTTCCTCTCGTTGTAATCTCTCTTTAATCTTTTGTATACACTCATCTTATTTTGGCAAATCGACAAGGTTTGTTCAAAAGTGTTATCTTCAAGTACTAGTATATTGAAAATGCGACTGAGTGCGTTCACATGTTGCATTTTGCTACCATTCCTATGCTCCAGAACATAATTGTAGTTTTGCAACTCAAGTGCCCACCTCGCAGTTCTTGGATTTATTTCCTTCTTGTTTATAGTGAGCGTTAGCGAATTGCAATCAGTAACAATCTTAAATTTCAAACCGTGTAGATAAATCCTAAATCGTTTGAGTGCGTAGATGATAGCTAGATGATAAAAAAGTAAAAGATCGGATGAAACAGTCCGTCTTTCTTCTTTTGTAGGAGTATGGCTCCAAATCCCAATGAACTGGCAATGAAGCTCCGTTTCATCTCTTGGGTCGTAAATAGCCAATATTGGAGACTCAACCAGTTTGGCTTGCAAAGTCTCAAACGCTTTCATTTCATTTGCCTCAAATTTGAACTCTATGTTTTTCCTAATCAATTTATACAGAGGTTCGGCCAGTAACGAGAACCCCTTAACAAATCTCCTGAAATACGAGCATAATCCTAAGAAACTATGCACCTCTTTTACACTCTTTGGCAACGGGAAATTATTTACGGACTCTATTCCTTTCTTATCCGGACTTATGCCTTCTTTAGAGATTATGTATCCTAAATATTGAATTTCGGGTTTTAAAAATCTACACTTGTCTTGCATCAGTTCTAATTTATTCCGCACTAATTTCTTAAAAGCTTCCATCAGTATTTCTAAATGCTCATCAACGGTTTCAGTGGCTATCATAATATCATCTAAGTAAATAGTGAGCTTTCCTGCTTGAATAAGATCTTCAAACACCTCGTTGATAAACCTCTGAAATGTTGAAGGAGCATTTCTGAGTCCAAATGGCATTTTCAGAAATTCATACTGCCCTAACGCAAATGAGGTATATTTAATAGATTCTTCTTCCACGTGTACATGTTAGAAGGCACTCTTCAGATCCAACAGCAAAAAAACTTGTTTGTTGGCTAATCTATCCAAAAGGTCATCTATTAATGGAAACGGGTAGTTTTCCTTTAACGTTACTTTGTTAAGTGTACGATAATCGACACAAAGTCGTAAATCACCTGTCTTTTTCCTTACTAACACTATGGGAGATGCAAACTCCGACTTGCTAATCCTAATTATTCCTGATTCTGCCAACTTGTTTAAGATGGTCTGCACCTTGGTTTTGTATTCAGTTTCAGGAAATTCGGGACGTTTACAGCACAAAAATTATTTATACAATTTACAAAACATGTTTTTTTCTTCAAAAGACAAGTTTTTTGTTTTCAGATAAATCTAACTCGTTTTTATCTTCATCAATCTCTATACTCATTAGGCAATTACTCTCATCTTCATCTTCATCAGTCTCTACACTCATCAGATATTTACTCTCGTTTACAATTTTGCCTCTCGTTTGCATTGCTACTTCTTTATTTCTTACTAACTTTACATTTGCGGATCGCAGGAAATCTCTCTCTAGTATGGCTGCAATTTGCATCGTGCCATTTTCCACTACCAACATTTCCAAATTAATTTCTTCTCCTTCGTAAATAATTAGTACTTCTGCGACCACTGCTCGACTTGATGATGATGCGACGGTGATTTTGTTCGTCACCGTCTTTACCTTAGGCAATTGGATATTTCTGAATGCCTCTGCAAGTTCACTGGTTGTATCAAAGCAATGCATGCGTGCTTGCATCTTCAGGTGTGTATCTGGGATACCCTCAATGAGATCATCGAGTCGTTCATCTTCCTCTAAAGATAACTTGTTAGCACCAATAGTTTTATCATAGAGATATTGCTATCTACGACTCAGATGGCTGTCACTTTCTTCCTTCATACACTCTCTTCACGGCTTTCTTTGGTCTGGAACATTTTTGTCATTTCTTTTATAATCTCCTCGGTTGTCATTTGAACTAAATCAGTCCTTGAGTGAAACCACTTTAATACGTTGCCCTTTAATCGATAAGACACTAGAATTCTTGCATTTTTGTCATCCAGATTATAGGCTGCAATCAGATTTTTTTAATTGCGTCACCCAATGCGAAAAACAATCACCGTCAAAGTCTGGTAACAGCTCTTTAACATTACTGTTAAAATGTTCACTCTGTTGACTTACTTTTGAAGAATCTTTCTTTAGTATCTCGTTTTCTCTCTTCAGCATTTCGTTTTCTTTCTTTAACAGAATGTTTTCTCTCGTGTGTAACTCGATCTCTTTTCGTAATAAGTTCGTTTGTCTCTTCATGTATACCAACTCTCGTTCTATGTCTTTCATTTGTTTTCGGTTTTCGCCGTCATCCAAATTCGCTTCACTCTCATTAGCATTTCTCTCTTTATTTCCCCTCTCGTTTGGCTGCACATCATCTGCTATATTCGTGTCATCATCAGAGGATAGTTCATCGTCGTCGTCGTCGTCGTCGTCTGCTACATATCTGGTTTCTGTATGTGTTTTTTCCTCGATGCATGGAAATTCACCCCGTTCTTTTTCCGGAACAGACAGCAGGCGCAATACCAACTCACTTTTGATGCCTGTGGTTCGTTGGCCTAGCTGTCGTAACCATTTTTTCAACTGCGACGCAGTATATACCTTTAAGTTTTCGATATCCATCGTCGTCAATGAACCGTTTAATGATATTTTTGTATAGCACTCGCGCGTCGGTTGATTTCTTTTGTTTCGTTTGTTCGACTTTAGGCGCATTTACACTCATATGTAGTGCCCCGTGGCTTAGTAGTTAGTGTGTCGGACTGCTAAGCGAAAGAACCTGGGTTCAAATCCAGCTCATAGCCACCTTTTTTTCTGGGGTACTGCCTCTTGCGAGGAACTGACAAAACCTCCAAGAGTAAAATTTGTCTCGAAAAAGTGCATCTCATGTAGCCGTTCGGCCTCGGCGGTAAACTGTAGGTCCCTTCCATTCTTGCCATAACAACACACACACAGGAATGGTTGAGAGTATAAGTCACTAGGCCTTGGCTCCTTAAGGAGCTGTCGCGCCAATAAATTTATTTATTTATTTAAAACTTTCGAGGGTAGGTAGATATTTAGGTATGTACCTACATACAATAATAATAATGTGTAATGTGTGTATTTACGTAGGTATACTTGTTATATTATCTTTGATAAAATGTTCAGCTAAATTCAGGTCGATCGGTCGGTCGTCGGTGTGGTAGATGGTGTGAGCGAGGGTGAGGGAGATACTAACAAGGAAAACTTAATAAGCACATGTGCATGTGTATATATCCTGTTCTCGGTGACGGTGAACAACGAAGAGGATCGACAATGATTTTATTTTTTGAATTTTCATTTCATTGGCTTCGTTATCGTTGATGTTGAATTTTATGCACAAGTAGCTTTGTGATTATAGGGACTATAAGTCAAGTTTAGGATTCGTAAACATAAAAAAATTGTGATAATAATCAAACATTACATTACGATGATAGAGAAACATATTTGAGTTACTGGCAAAATTCTGTCCGTCTGTCTGTACGGATGTATTTTGGACTATAAATTAAATTAAATTATTATTAATTTATTTTTTTTTTAAATATTTCATTGAGGATGAACCTCTTTTATTCAATGCTAATTTAGAACTAACTTAAAATCTAACAAAATGTTCTTATGCTAAGACGGACGTGATGGAATGTTGTGGGAGTCCGATTACCCTGGTCGACGTCGTTGTTGCTCCACTTGTTGCAGACGCATCGTCAGCACTTTTGGTGGGAAAAGAATGTAATGTTTATTTGAGTTCTGGCAAACGAATCGTCAGCACTTTTGGTGGGAAATGGATGTTTATATTTGCACAGTGTTTTTCCCTTTAACTTATAGCCTAAACCGATGCGCCAATCGTCTTCAAATTTAGAAATTAAGGTTATTTTGACATTATACACAGGAGTTTTTTCAATTTTTATTTGCGATTATAGGGACTATAAGGCAAGTTTAGAATTTGTGAATATAAAAAAAAATTTAGATAACAATGAAACATGACATTACGATTACAGAGAAGTCTAAAAAAGTGATCGACACTTTTTTGGAAAAAAATGTTGTAGGCCATCTTATTTCCTTTGCTGTTTTCTATTTTATAATTTTTTACAGTTTTTTGAAAAACTTTTTCGAAAACATATATATAATTTTTTTTGACTATGTCAATTTAAAGAAATCTATAGTTTATACTAGGGGAAAAAATTAAAAAAATTATAGATTCGTTTTCAAAATATTCAAAAAACAAAATAAGTTCTTTATAAAATTATTAAAAATTAAAAAAAATGTTTTTGAAAATTTTAATAAGCAATATTATTTATATCATAAAACACTACATATTTTGAAAATTTTATCAAAATCCGTCAATTAGTTAAGGAGAAAGTCTAATTTAAAAAACCGGTCATATGGGAGGTACCGTTATAAAACTTTTTCTGAAAATCCATTAAAACTAAAAGATAGATTTTGCATAGAAAACATCATTCTGAAAGTTTTATCAAAATCGTAGTAGCCGTTTTCGAGAAAAATAAGTTTTTCAATAAAAGTTATATGGCAGTTGCCGTTAGTTTTGGAGCTAGAATGCCAATTCCAAAAACAGTCGGGTAGAGCACTCTAAAAATACTATGTACCAAGTTTGAATCAAATCGGCCCAACCGTTAAGGCTGTAGATATCGATACGGACAGACAGACAGACAGACGGACGGAATTTCCGGACCCCTTTTTTTTAACTTCTCTATCATCGTAATGTCATGTTTGATTGTTAGAATTTTTTTACGAATGCATAACTTGCCTTATAGTCCCTATAAATCGCAAGTAAAAAACTATTCGATTACTACTGAATGCAAAAATTTCAATCGAGAAAACGAAAGCTTACACGAAAGCACACAGGAGCAAGTACGTGCGACCCAGTCGTGCCTTTTATATGTATATTTATTTTTTTCTGAAATTGAACAGACTTTTGGCTTTAAAAAAGGTATAGCACATTATTTTAAATGTTGCCTTCATTTTTAAATATACCTATATAAATATATTTTAGTGTAAGATTACTAAGACTACTTATATTTTCCTTAATATCAATTTTGGTTGTAATCGGTTACCTAACCAGTTCTCAGAAAAGTCGATGCCAAAAAAAAACTCCTATGGGTGGTACCAGTTTTAGCCCACCGTCATATTTTTTTTAACCATAATTGAATGCACATTGATTTTTTACATACAAAATTCTTGGAGCTGTTTTTGAAAAAAATAAGCTTTTACTTGTCGGTTATATCGCAAGTATCAGCTAAAAAAGAAATTAAAAAAATCCTATGTCGAATGTCAAAATAAACTTATATTCCAAATTTAAAGACAACTGGCCAAACCGTTTAGTAGACAGACAGAATTTTGCCAGTGACTCAAATATGTTTCTCTATCATCGTAATGTTATAGGTATTTGATTGTTATCTCAAATTTTTTTTTTCTGCACGAATGCATAACTTGTACTAAGTACCTACCTATAATAATTGCAAGTAAAAATTAAACAATTAGGTATTACAAATTACAAGAACCCGTGGTATTTTTAGCAATTCTATAGAAGATTAGTATAAAGAAATATTTTGGTTTAACTATAATTTTCTTTCCCGCGACCTAAGCTGGGTAGATCAAAGTTACAAAGTGTTTACTTTGTTTATTTAAAAAAAAATAATTTTTAATTCTTTATTAATTGAAAGTCAGCTTAATATTAAATACATTTTGCTTACTGACTAATATTTATAGCTAATTTGATGTGAACCTTTACAAATTTCAGTTCACAAGAATAATTTGATATTGCATTATAATATGCAGAATCAGCACACGCGCTAAAATATTGTTACAATTTCGCTTGTGTGATTTTGCTTACATTTTGTTTTCTCACACAACTAGTACAACTAGTACTTCATATAATAATAAACCTCAAACAAACAAAAGATCTTTGTTACTATAAATCAATAATATATAACCAATCAATAATAATATAAATCAATTTAAAAATATTTTTGATTGAATTTCTGCACATAGTTCATTCAGATAGATACATACATAATACATATGTATGTACCTATATGTATATGTAGGTACCTATCTGAATGGAAAGTAAAATTCAAAACAAAAATCCATTCACTGCAAGGACGTTTGTATCTTTGTATAAATACAGCAAGAAGTAAGTTTGTGTTTAAATTTCAAGAATGAATGTGTACATTATTTGAAGACGACAACCTTCATAATAGTAAAAAAAATTGAAAATCCTAAAGAATTTGAATCAAAAGTCTGGTCAATGATGTATATATGTATGCACAAATATGACAATATGGTAGGTAGTGCTCGTACAAAACTTAAAAATCCTAAAAAACTCAAATCAAAAGTCTGGTCAATGACGTACGCATGTATAAATACTTATGTAAGAACCAGTTCTTATATTACATATTCCATATAAAAAAACGTAAACAATGAAAATGTTGGATTGTGTATAAATCCTTACAAAAAACTATTAGCCTCAGCTAAGCGAAACCATTATATATTATGTTCAAAACTGCTAGCAGTTTATACACATATATACAATGAACAAAACAAGATACTGAATACTCCAAGCGGCTCTAGGTAAAAAGATTTTTTCTCGTCTCATGCATTGTATATACATTGCCTATAGTACTATCATGAGACGAGAAAAAATCTTTTTCCCTAGAGCCGCTTGGAGTGCTAGTGTAGGACATTTTATTTGAGTGAGAGAGAATTAAGAGCATGGTTTTTAGTGTTATGCTTTGTGCTTAGTTTCCTGCGCATGTGCAATGTGACAATGTGAGGCAAGAAAAAACCGAAGGAGAACATGAAATAATTCAGTATCTTGTTTTGTTCATTGTATATATGTGTATAAACTGCTAGCAGTTTTGAAGTTAATATACAATGGTTTCGCTTAGCTGAGGCGAATAGTTTTTTGTAAGGATTTATACACGATCCAACATTTTCATTGTTTACGTTTTTTTTAAAGGGAATATGTAATATTAGAACTGGTTCTCACATAAGCATTTATACATGCGTACGTCATTGACCAGACTTTTGGTTTAAGTTTTTTAGGATTTTCAAGTTTTGTACAAGCACTACCTACATACATATTTGTCATATTTGTACATATATACATCATTGACCAGACTTTTGATTCGAATTCTTTAGGATTTTCAATTTTTTTACTATTATGAAGGTTGTCGTCTTCAAATAATGTACACATTCATTCTTGAAATTTAAACACAAACTTACTTCTTGCTATATTTATACAAAGATACAAACGTCCTTGCAGTGGATGGATTTTTGTTTTGAATTTAACTTTCCATACAGGTACCTACATATACATATAGGTACATACATATGTAGGTACCTATCTGAATGAACTATGTGCAGAAATTCAATCAAAAATTGTTTGTAAATTGATTTATATTATTATTGATTGATTATATATTATTGATTTATAGTAACAAAGATCTTTTGTTTGTTTGAGGTTTATATAATAGGTACTAGTTGACCTACCCAGCTTAGCTCGCGGGAAAGAAATTTATAGTTAAACCAAAATATTCCTTTATACTAATCTTCTATAGAATTGCTAAAAATACCACGGGTTTTTTACATTTGTAATACCTAATTGTTTAATTTTAACTTGCAATTATTATAGGTAGGTACTAAGTAAGTTATGCATTCGTGCAGAAAAAAAATTGAGATAACAATCAAATACCTATAACATTACGATGATTACGAATGCATAACCAAAATTGATATTCAGAAAAATGTAAGTAGCCTAAGTAATCTAACACTAAAATATATTTATATAGGTATATTTAAAAATAACGGCAACATTTAAAATAATGTGTTATACCTTTTTTAAAGCCAAAAGTCTGTTCAATCATATTATTTAAAGAATTTCAGAAAAAAATTAATATACATATAAAAGGCACGACTGGGTCGCACGTACTTGCTCCTGTGTGCTAATTTGTTTATTTAGGGGCAGGTGTAAGCTTTCGTTTTCTCGATTGAAATTTTTGCATTCAGTAGTAATCGAATAGTTTTTTACTTGCGATTTATAGGGACTATAAGGCAAGTTATGCATTCGTAAAAAAAATTCTAACAATCAAAAATGACATTACGATGATAGAGAATTTAAAAAAAGTGGGTCCGGAAATTCCGTCCGTCTGTCTGTCTGTCTGTCTGTCTGTCTATCCGTATCGATATTTACAGCCTAAACGGTTGGGCCGTTGGAATTGGCATTCTAGCTCCAAAACTAACGGCACCTGCCATATAACTTTTAATGAAAAACTTATTTTTCTCGAAAACGGCTCATACGATTTTGATAAAACTTTCAGAATGATGTTTTCTATGCAAAATCTATTTTTTATTTTTAATGGATTTTTCGGAAAAAGTTTTATAACGGTACCTCCCATATGACCGGTTTTTTGAAATTAGACTTTCTCGTTAACTAATTGACGGATTTTGATAAAATTTTCAAAATATGTAGTGTTTTATGATTTAAATAATATTGCTTATTAAAATTTCCAAAAACATTTTTTTTTAATTTTTAAAAATTTGTTAAAAAAGTTATTTTGTTTTTTGAATATTTTGAAAACGAATCTATAGATTTTTTTTATTTTTTTCTCCTAGTATAAACTATAGATTTCTTTAAATTGACATAGTCAAAAAAATTATATATATATTTTCGAAAAGTTTTTCAAAAAACTGATCGAACGTTTTTGAAATGAAAAAATTATAAAATAGAAAACGGCAAAGAAATAAGATGGCTTACAACATTTTTTTTCCAAAAAACGTTATGAATAGTGTTTTTTGATTTCATAAAAAAATTATTTGTTTAATATTTTCCCTCAAATTTTGCCACTAGTCTGATGAAAGCAAACTTCGTTATTTGTATTATTATTTATTTATCGTTATTTATTTTAAAGCATTTTATGATCGTAACAGCATACAGCATACAGAATAAATAATAAGGACGCCTATGATAAACACATAAACATGCAAAAACAACTAACAAATAAAAAAAATACTCGATTACCTACTGAATGCAAAAATTTCAATCAAGAAAACAACTCAACTCAACGGTCATATGGCACTTCCTTTACTTTTAGGCCTACAATTTAAATTTCAATTTCCCCTCTGGGGAATGCCAAAATAATCACACACACCAAGTTTAAAGATAATCGCTTAAGCCATTTAGGCTGCAGCTCGTTATACATACCTACTGACAGACAGACAGTAATTTTTTGTCGATCACTTTTTTAGACTTCTCTATGATCGTAATGTCATGTTTCATTGTTATCTAAATTTTTTTTTATATTCACAAATTCTAAACTTGCCTTATAGTCCCTATAATCGCAAGTAAAATTTGAAAAAAACTCCTGTGTAAAATGTCAAAATAACCTTAAGTTCTAAATTTGAAGTCGATTGGCTCATCGGTTTAGGCTATAATCCAAAATACATCCGTACAGACAGACCTACAGACAGACGGACAGAATTTTGCCAGCAACTCAAATATGTTTCTCTATCATCGTAATGTAATGTTTGATTATTATCACAATTTTTTTATGTTCACGAATCCTAAACTTGACTCATAGTCCCTATAATCACAAAGCTACTTGTGCAAATTGTGCATAAAATTCAACATCAACGATAACGAAGCCAATGAAATGAAAATTCAAAAAATAAAATCATTGTCGATCCTCTTCGTTGTTCACCGTCACCGAGAACAGGATATATACACAATACACATACACATGTGCTTATTAAATTTTCCTTGCTAGTATCTCCCTCACCCTCGCTCACACCATCTACCACACCGCCGACCGACCGATCGACCTGAATTTAGCTGAACATTTTATCGAAGATAATATAACAAGTATACCTACGTAAATACACACATTATGTAGGGATGTATGTAGGTACATACCTAAATATCTACCTACCCTCGAAAGTTTTATATGAAAAAAATATAAAACTCAAAATAAACTTATCAACCAGCTTAAACCTTTACCCACCCCCCAGACACCATTCATTTACAAGTCGTTTTTCTTCTTTTTTGTCAATCCTTTTAACTAGCCATCTCGTCGCCCTGCTTGTGTGAAGCAATCCAGTTGTGCAAAAAAAAACTATACTCGCATCATTGGTATATATGTAAACTGCAAACTGCAAAGAGTACATGTTCACAGAGTTTCTCTTAGAATTCTCTTTGTTCGACTCGTTCGCCTCTTTCAATTTACCAAGTTAATTTTCCCTAGAGCCGCTTGGAACGCCACCGTCCACCGGTCGTCATGATAGTACTATAGCAGTCTATATACAATGGTCTCATGATAGTACTATAGGCAATGTATATACAATGGTACTATCATGAGACGAGAAAAAATCTTTTTACCTAGAGCCGCTTGGAGTGCTAGTGTAGGGACATATTATTTGAGTGAGAGAGAATTAAGAGCAAGGATTTGTACACGATCCAACATTTTCATTGGCTACGTTTTTTTTATGGAATATGTAATATAAAAACTGGTTCTTACATAAGTATTTATACATGCGTACGTCATTGACCAGACTTTTGATTTGAGTTTTTTAGGATTTTTAAGTTTTGTACGAGCACTACCTACCATATTGTCATATTTGTGCATACATATATACATCATTGACCAGACTTTTGATTCGAATTCTTTAGGATTTTCAATTTTTTTACTATTATGAAGGTTGTCGTCTTCAAATAATGTACACATTCATTCTTGAAATTTAAACACAAACTTACTTCTTGCTGTATTTATACAAAGATACAAACGTCCTTCCCGTGAATGGATTTTTGTTTTGAATTTTACTTTCCATTCAGATAGGTACCTACATATACATATAGGTACATACATATAAACTATGTGCAGAAATTCAATCAAAAATTGTTTGTAAATTGATTTATATTATTATTTATTGATTATATATTATTGATTTATAGTAATAAAGATCTTTTGTTTGTTTGTGGTTTATATAATAGGTACTAGTTGAAATCGCGGGAAAAAATGTATAGTTAAACCAAAATATTTCTTTGAACTAATCTTCTATAGAATTGCTAAAAATACCACGGGTTGTTTTTACATTTGTAATACCTAATTGTTTAATTTTTACTTGCAATTATAGGTAGGTACTAAGTACAAGTTATGCAGTCGTGCAGAAAAAAAATTTGAGATAACAATCAAATATAACATTACAATGATAGAGAAACATATTTGAGTCACTGGCAAAATTCTGTCCGTCTACTAAACGGTTTGGCCAGGTCTTTAAATTTGGAATACAAATTTATTTTGAAATTCGACATAGGATGTTTTCTTAATTTCTTTTTTAGCTGACATATTTACGGTACTTGCGATATAACCGTCAAGTAAAAGCTTATTTTTATCAAAAACAGTTCCAAGAATTTTTTATATAAAAAATCAATCTGCATTTAATTTGGTTTTAAAAAAAATATGACGGTGGGCTAAAACTGGTACCACCCTTAGGAGTTTTTTTTTGGCATCGACTTTCCTGAGAACTGGTTACGTAACCGATTACAACCAAAATTGATATTAAGGAAAATGTAAGTAGTCTAAGTAATCTTACACTAAAATATATTTATATAAATTTAAAAATAACGGCAACATTTAAAATAACGTGCTATACCTTTTTTTAAAGCCAAAAGTCTGTTCTTTCATATTATTTTTTAAACCTTTAAATAGCTACAGACAAATTTGAAAAAAAAAACTTAGGTATTTCAAACTCAGAATTTCAGAAAAAAAAATAAATAAAATAGTTTTTATTGAGTTTTTTTCAAAATTGAGATGATGTGAAATGAAATTTCACTTTAGCATTTGTTACTTCTACTAATTCCTAATTGATCATTGAAAACTAGATGCTATTACGTATTCGTTTTCGAGAAAATTAAAATTTACAAAAACCACATTTTTATAATTTCTTTTTACATATTTCGGGTAGAGTACGATAACTTTGGTGCTGCAAAATAATAACAGATTTCTATAGAGACATAAGATTTTGTTGCTATGGGAGGGGAGGAGGCTGTAGTCAAAAATACATAAGAACAGACAGACAGAATTTTGCTAGTGACTGAAATATGTTTTTCTATCATCGTAGTGCCATGCTTGATTGTTATCTGCACGATATAGTAACTATATATATGATGTATCTACCAATACATCATTAAAAAAAAAGTTTTTCAAAAAACTGATCGAACGATTTTGAAATGAAAAATTCATAAAATAGAAAACAGCAAAAGAAATAAGATGGCTTACAACATTTTTTCCAAAAAACGTTATGAATTGCGTTTTTTTGGTTTCATACAAATTTTATTTGTTTAATATTTTCCCCAAAATTTTATTTCGTATTGCTTGGCTAAGCCCTAGCCATTAGTCAAATAAAATAAGGTGACAACCTACATACATACCTACGTATTTTAAAGCATTTCATCATCATAAAAGCACGCAGAATAAATAAGGAAGCCTATGACAAACACACAAAAATAACTAACAAATAAAAAAAAACTATCCGATTACTACTGAATGCAAAAATTTCAATCGAGAAAACAAAAACTTACACCTGCCCCTAAATAAACAAAACCACTGTGTTAACTTTTAATATTCTCTTTACTCACTCGCTTAACAGTAGTCGGAAAGTGTATCTTAATTTTAGTACCTACCTTCCTTCCAACCTTATTATAAGTACCTAATATCCTTACTAAATTCCATTAATACCTACCCACACCATAAGTTTATCGATCTATCAAACATAATTAAGCTATTTTAATTAATTTGATTTCAAAAAGTAAATAATTGTTATTGGGACTTATATATGTAGGTCTTTATACCTAGCAATATTGCCCTACTGCTGATTCCCACGAATCTTTATGTCAGTTGTTCAAATTTTTCCATGCCAATATGAACATTAAACTGAAAAAAAGTCCTTTATATCTTTCAATTAGTAAATCATATTATAAAAAGTAAACAACAAGTGGAAAGATAATGCACTAAAAAACTGCAAAAGCCTTTTATTTATGTTCACGAATTCTAAACTTGAATGATAGTCCCTATAATAACAAAGCTACTTGTGCATAAACTTAAACATCAACGATAACGAAGCCAATGAAATGAAAATTCAAAAAATAAAATCATTGTCGATCCTCTTCGTTGTTCACCGTCACCGAGAACAGGATATACACAATACACATATACATGTGCTTATTAAGTTTTCCTTGTTAGTATCCCTCATCCTCGCTCACACCATCTACCACACCGACGACCGACCGATCGACCTGAATTTAGCTGAACATTTTATCAAAGATAATATAACAAGTATACCTACGTATATACACACATTATGTAGGTATGTAAGTAGGTACATACCTAAATATCTACCTACCCTCGAAAGTTTTATATGAAAAAAATATAAAACTCAAAATAAACTTATCAACCAGCTTAAACATATGTACCCACCCCCCAGACACCATTCATTTACAAAAGTCGTTTATCTTCTTTTTTTGTCATTCCTTTTTTAAAACTAGCCACCTCGTCACCCTGCTTGTGTGAAGCAATCCAGTTGTGCAAAAAAAAAACTATACTAGCATCATTGGATATATGTAAACTGCAAACTGCAAAGAGTAAAGTACATGTTCACAGAGTTTCTCTTAGAATTCTCTTTGTTCGCCTCGTTCGCCTCTTTCAATTTACCTGGTTAATTTTACTTAGAGCCGCTTGTAGCGCCACGGTCCACATGTCACCATGATAGTACTATAGAAGTTCATATACAATGATACATACATTCTTATGAGGGGCGTCCCTTAAGCATCGCATGCGATGAACGCAGCGCACAAAGTAGACGAACTTTTAACTTTTTCACTCCTGCAATCCGTTTGAGAGAACCACTCAAATTCTGAGCATTATTTTTTACATTAAACAACCGAATTCAGTATTCTATGGGATATTCTACAAAAATATTTGTTTGAGGGTAAATAATTGATATATAAATCGAGCTAAATGTTCAAAGAAATGAAAGATATGAATATTAAACAATTTTTTCGAATTAACACTGAATAGCTTTGTTCGATGTCAGCACTGGGGCGCACTGGTGTACACTGAAATCGCACCGAAGTGTTTTATGTGACTCTTTTTTCGCCCCAGTGTTTTTGCACTCTGTTCGATGTGAACACCGGGCACGCACTGAGTGCACCCTCATGCGCCGCAGGTATTTTCTTGGTGTAAGATATCGGAGCTGTCAAAATTCAAAATTTAAATTCAAATCAGCTGTTGGCAGAAGTTCGTTTTCAGAGAATGGGGGAATTTATTTGCAAATTTGGTGTGCTTTTTTATGATATGAAATATTTCGTAGATTATTGTGTAGGTTTTAAGTTATTAATGTGTGTATAGACAAAATATTGCTTTTGTGGGTCATATTTTGAACTTCTATTTATTTGGCACTGTTTAAAGAAAATACATTTAAATGAAAGAAATGTCAAAATTAGAGATGTTGCACTGAGCTGTTCGATGTTAAATCAACACTGGAGCAACTATGCAGTTTGGCAGTTTGACTTAATGCACTGACATTCCCCAGTGTGCACTGGGGCGGGGAATATCGAACAAATTTTTTTTGCAGTTTTTAGAATTTATTAATGTGATTATTAAATTTAAAATATTTATTTTCGATTAGTAATTGATTTTTCAAAAAAAAAAATTCAAAATTTAATTTTAATTAGAAAAAAAAAGTTATTAAAAAATTTGATAAGCAAAATCAATGCGGTTACCCAGATCTTTTCAAAAATAAAATTTGACAGAAATCGAAATAGCCGTTACCGAGAAAGCCAACAATAAAAAACCGTTTTATGAAAGGTACCGTGAATAGACTTTTCCCGTAAGTTTGGTTGTAATCATTGTATATAGACTGCTATAGTACTATCATGACGACCGGTGGACGGTGGCGTTCCAAGCGGCTCTAGGGAAAATTAACTTGGTAAATTGAAAGAGGCGAACGAGTCGAACAAAGAGAATTCTAAGAGAAACTCTGTGAACATGTACTCTTTGCAGTTTGCAGTTTACATATATACCAATGATGCGAGTATAGTTTTTTTTTGCACAACTGGATTGCTTCACACAAGCAGGGCGACGAGATGGCTAGTTAAAAGGATTGACAAAAAAGAAGAAAAACGACTTGTAAATGAATGGTGTCTGGGGGGTGGGTAAAGGTTTAAGCTGGTTGATAAGTTTATTTTGAGTTTTATATTTTTTTCATATAAAACTTTCGAGGGTAGGTAGATATTTAGGTATGTACCTACATACATCCCTACATAATGTGTGTATTTACGTAGGTATACTTGTTATATTATCTTCGATAAAATGTTCAGCTAAATTCAGGTCGATCGGTCGGTCGGCGGTGTGGTAGATGGTGTGAGCGAGGATGAGGGATACTAACAAGGAAAACTTAATAAGCACATGTGCATGTGTATATATCCTGTTCTCGGTGACGGTGAACAACGAAGAGGATCGACAATGATTTTATTTTTTGAATTTTCATTTCATTGGCTTCGTTATCGTTGATGTTGAATTTTATGCACAAGTAGCTTTGTGATTATAGGGACTATAAGTCAAGTTTAGGATTCGTAAACATAAAAAAATTGTGATAATAATCAAACATTACATTACGATGATAGAGAAACATATTTGAGTTACTGGCAAAATTCTGTCCGTCTGTCTGTACGGATGTATTTTGGACTATAAATTAAATTAAATTATTATTAATTTATTTTTTTTTTAAATATTTCATTGAGGATGAACCTCTTTTATTCAATGCTAATTTAGAACTAACTTAAAATCTAACAAAATGTTCTTATGCTAAGACGGACGTGATGGAATGTTGTGGGAGTCCGATTACCCTGGTCGACGTCGTTGTTGCTCCACTTGTTGCAGACGCATCGTCAGCACTTTTGGTGGGAAAAGAATGTAATGTTTATTTGAGTTCTGGCAAACGAATCGTCAGCACTTTTGGTGGGAAATGGATGTTTATATTTGCACAGTGTTTTTCCCTTTAACTTATAGCCTAAACCGATGCGCCAATCGTCTTCAAATTTAGAAATTAAGGTTATTTTGACATTATACACAGGAGTTTTTTCAATTTTTATTTGCGATTATAGGGACTATAAGGCAAGTTTAGAATTTGTGAATATAAAAAAAAATTTAGATAACAATGAAACATGACATTACGATTACAGAGAAGTCTAAAAAAGTGATCGACACTTTTTTGGAAAAAAATGTTGTAGGCCATCTTATTTCCTTTGCTGTTTTCTATTTTATAATTTTTTACAGTTTTTTGAAAAACTTTTTCGAAAACATATATATAATTTTTTTTGACTATGTCAATTTAAAGAAATCTATAGTTTATACTAGGGGAAAAAATTAAAAAAATTATAGATTCGTTTTCAAAATATTCAAAAAACAAAATAAGTTCTTTATAAAATTATTAAAAATTAAAAAAAATGTTTTTGAAAATTTTAATAAGCAATATTATTTATATCATAAAACACTACATATTTTGAAAATTTTATCAAAATCCGTCAATTAGTTAAGGAGAAAGTCTAATTTAAAAAACCGGTCATATGGGAGGTACCGTTATAAAACTTTTTCTGAAAATCCATTAAAACTAAAAGATAGATTTTGCATAGAAAACATCATTCTGAAAGTTTTATCAAAATCGTAGTAGCCGTTTTCGAGAAAAATAAGTTTTTCAATAAAAGTTATATGGCAGTTGCCGTTAGTTTTGGAGCTAGAATGCCAATTCCAAAAACAGTCGGGTAGAGCACTCTAAAAATACTATGTACCAAGTTTGAATCAAATCGGCCCAACCGTTAAGGCTGTAGATATCGATACGGACAGACAGACAGACAGACGGACGGAATTTCCGGACCCCTTTTTTTTAACTTCTCTATCATCGTAATGTCATGTTTGATTGTTAGAATTTTTTTACGAATGCATAACTTGCCTTATAGTCCCTATAAATCGCAAGTAAAAAACTATTCGATTACTACTGAATGCAAAAATTTCAATCGAGAAAACGAAAGCTTACACGAAAGCACACAGGAGCAAGTACGTGCGACCCAGTCGTGCCTTTTATATGTATATTTATTTTTTTCTGAAATTGAACAGACTTTTGGCTTTAAAAAAGGTATAGCACATTATTTTAAATGTTGCCTTCATTTTTAAATATACCTATATAAATATATTTTAGTGTAAGATTACTAAGACTACTTATATTTTCCTTAATATCAATTTTGGTTGTAATCGGTTACCTAACCAGTTCTCAGAAAAGTCGATGCCAAAAAAAAACTCCTATGGGTGGTACCAGTTTTAGCCCACCGTCATATTTTTTTTAACCATAATTGAATGCACATTGATTTTTTACATACAAAATTCTTGGAGCTGTTTTTGAAAAAAATAAGCTTTTACTTGTCGGTTATATCGCAAGTATCAGCTAAAAAAGAAATTAAAAAAATCCTATGTCGAATGTCAAAATAAACTTATATTCCAAATTTAAAGACAACTGGCCAAACCGTTTAGTAGACAGACAGAATTTTGCCAGTGACTCAAATATGTTTCTCTATCATCGTAATGTTATAGGTATTTGATTGTTATCTCAAATTTTTTTTTTCTGCACGAATGCATAACTTGTACTAAGTACCTACCTATAATAATTGCAAGTAAAAATTAAACAATTAGGTATTACAAATTACAAGAACCCGTGGTATTTTTAGCAATTCTATAGAAGATTAGTATAAAGAAATATTTTGGTTTAACTATAATTTTCTTTCCCGCGACCTAAGCTGGGTAGATCAAAGTTACAAAGTGTTTACTTTGTTTATTTAAAAAAAAATAATTTTTAATTCTTTATTAATTGAAAGTCAGCTTAATATTAAATACATTTTGCTTACTGACTAATATTTATAGCTAATTTGATGTGAACCTTTACAAATTTCAGTTCACAAGAATAATTTGATATTGCATTATAATATGCAGAATCAGCACACGCGCTAAAATATTGTTACAATTTCGCTTGTGTGATTTTGCTTACATTTTGTTTTCTCACACAACTAGTACAACTAGTACTTCATATAATAATAAACCTCAAACAAACAAAAGATCTTTGTTACTATAAATCAATAATATATAACCAATCAATAATAATATAAATCAATTTAAAAATATTTTTGATTGAATTTCTGCACATAGTTCATTCAGATAGATACATACATAATACATATGTATGTACCTATATGTATATGTAGGTACCTATCTGAATGGAAAGTAAAATTCAAAACAAAAATCCATTCACTGCAAGGACGTTTGTATCTTTGTATAAATACAGCAAGAAGTAAGTTTGTGTTTAAATTTCAAGAATGAATGTGTACATTATTTGAAGACGACAACCTTCATAATAGTAAAAAAAATTGAAAATCCTAAAGAATTTGAATCAAAAGTCTGGTCAATGATGTATATATGTATGCACAAATATGACAATATGGTAGGTAGTGCTCGTACAAAACTTAAAAATCCTAAAAAACTCAAATCAAAAGTCTGGTCAATGACGTACGCATGTATAAATACTTATGTAAGAACCAGTTCTTATATTACATATTCCATATAAAAAAACGTAAACAATGAAAATGTTGGATTGTGTATAAATCCTTACAAAAAACTATTAGCCTCAGCTAAGCGAAACCATTATATATTATGTTCAAAACTGCTAGCAGTTTATACACATATATACAATGAACAAAACAAGATACTGAATACTCCAAGCGGCTCTAGGTAAAAAGATTTTTTCTCGTCTCATGATAGTACTATAGGCAATGTATATACAATGGTACTATCATGAGACGAGAAAAAATCTTTTTACCTAGAGCCGCTTGGAGTGCTAGTGTAGGGACATATTATTTGAGTGAGAGAGAATTAAGAGCAAGGATTTGTACACGATCCAACATTTTCATTGGCTACGTTTTTTTTATGGAATATGTAATATAAAAACTGGTTCTTACATAAGTATTTATACATGCGTACGTCATTGACCAGACTTTTGATTTGAGTTTTTTAGGATTTTTAAGTTTTGTACGAGCACTACCTACCATATTGTCATATTTGTGCATACATATATACATCATTGACCAGACTTTTGATTCGAATTCTTTAGGATTTTCAATTTTTTTACTATTATGAAGGTTGTCGTCTTCAAATAATGTACACATTCATTCTTGAAATTTAAACACAAACTTACTTCTTGCTGTATTTATACAAAGATACAAACGTCCTTCCCGTGAATGGATTTTTGTTTTGAATTTTACTTTCCATTCAGATAGGTACCTACATATACATATAGGTACATACATATAAACTATGTGCAGAAATTCAATCAAAAATTGTTTGTAAATTGATTTATATTATTATTTATTGATTATATATTATTGATTTATAGTAATAAAGATCTTTTGTTTGTTTGTGGTTTATATAATAGGTACTAGTTGAAATCGCGGGAAAAAATGTATAGTTAAACCAAAATATTTCTTTGAACTAATCTTCTATAGAATTGCTAAAAATACCACGGGTTGTTTTTACATTTGTAATACCTAATTGTTTAATTTTTACTTGCAATTATAGGTAGGTACTAAGTACAAGTTATGCAGTCGTGCAGAAAAAAAATTTGAGATAACAATCAAATATAACATTACAATGATAGAGAAACATATTTGAGTCACTGGCAAAATTCTGTCCGTCTACTAAACGGTTTGGCCAGGTCTTTAAATTTGGAATACAAATTTATTTTGAAATTCGACATAGGATGTTTTCTTAATTTCTTTTTTAGCTGACATATTTACGGTACTTGCGATATAACCGTCAAGTAAAAGCTTATTTTTATCAAAAACAGTTCCAAGAATTTTTTATATAAAAAATCAATCTGCATTTAATTTGGTTTTAAAAAAAATATGACGGTGGGCTAAAACTGGTACCACCCTTAGGAGTTTTTTTTTGGCATCGACTTTCCTGAGAACTGGTTACGTAACCGATTACAACCAAAATTGATATTAAGGAAAATGTAAGTAGTCTAAGTAATCTTACACTAAAATATATTTATATAAATTTAAAAATAACGGCAACATTTAAAATAACGTGCTATACCTTTTTTTAAAGCCAAAAGTCTGTTCTTTCATATTATTTTTTAAACCTTTAAATAGCTACAGACAAATTTGAAAAAAAAAACTTAGGTATTTCAAACTCAGAATTTCAGAAAAAAAAATAAATAAAATAGTTTTTATTGAGTTTTTTTCAAAATTGAGATGATGTGAAATGAAATTTCACTTTAGCATTTGTTACTTCTACTAATTCCTAATTGATCATTGAAAACTAGATGCTATTACGTATTCGTTTTCGAGAAAATTAAAATTTACAAAAACCACATTTTTATAATTTCTTTTTACATATTTCGGGTAGAGTACGATAACTTTGGTGCTGCAAAATAATAACAGATTTCTATAGAGACATAAGATTTTGTTGCTATGGGAGGGGAGGAGGCTGTAGTCAAAAATACATAAGAACAGACAGACAGAATTTTGCTAGTGACTGAAATATGTTTTTCTATCATCGTAGTGCCATGCTTGATTGTTATCTGCACGATATAGTAACTATATATATGATGTATCTACCAATACATCATTAAAAAAAAAGTTTTTCAAAAAACTGATCGAACGATTTTGAAATGAAAAATTCATAAAATAGAAAACAGCAAAAGAAATAAGATGGCTTACAACATTTTTTCCAAAAAACGTTATGAATTGCGTTTTTTTGGTTTCATACAAATTTTATTTGTTTAATATTTTCCCCAAAATTTTATTTCGTATTGCTTGGCTAAGCCCTAGCCATTAGTCAAATAAAATAAGGTGACAACCTACATACATACCTACGTATTTTAAAGCATTTCATCATCATAAAAGCACGCAGAATAAATAAGGAAGCCTATGACAAACACACAAAAATAACTAACAAATAAAAAAAAACTATCCGATTACTACTGAATGCAAAAATTTCAATCGAGAAAACAAAAACTTACACCTGCCCCTAAATAAACAAAACCACTGTGTTAACTTTTAATATTCTCTTTACTCACTCGCTTAACAGTAGTCGGAAAGTGTATCTTAATTTTAGTACCTACCTTCCTTCCAACCTTATTATAAGTACCTAATATCCTTACTAAATTCCATTAATACCTACCCACACCATAAGTTTATCGATCTATCAAACATAATTAAGCTATTTTAATTAATTTGATTTCAAAAAGTAAATAATTGTTATTGGGACTTATATATGTAGGTCTTTATACCTAGCAATATTGCCCTACTGCTGATTCCCACGAATCTTTATGTCAGTTGTTCAAATTTTTCCATGCCAATATGAACATTAAACTGAAAAAAAGTCCTTTATATCTTTCAATTAGTAAATCATATTATAAAAAGTAAACAACAAGTGGAAAGATAATGCACTAAAAAACTGCAAAAGCCTTTTATTTATGTTCACGAATTCTAAACTTGAATGATAGTCCCTATAATAACAAAGCTACTTGTGCATAAACTTAAACATCAACGATAACGAAGCCAATGAAATGAAAATTCAAAAAATAAAATCATTGTCGATCCTCTTCGTTGTTCACCGTCACCGAGAACAGGATATACACAATACACATATACATGTGCTTATTAAGTTTTCCTTGTTAGTATCCCTCATCCTCGCTCACACCATCTACCACACCGACGACCGACCGATCGACCTGAATTTAGCTGAACATTTTATCAAAGATAATATAACAAGTATACCTACGTATATACACACATTATGTAGGTATGTAAGTAGGTACATACCTAAATATCTACCTACCCTCGAAAGTTTTATATGAAAAAAATATAAAACTCAAAATAAACTTATCAACCAGCTTAAACATATGTACCCACCCCCCAGACACCATTCATTTACAAAAGTCGTTTATCTTCTTTTTTTGTCATTCCTTTTTTAAAACTAGCCACCTCGTCACCCTGCTTGTGTGAAGCAATCCAGTTGTGCAAAAAAAAAACTATACTAGCATCATTGGATATATGTAAACTGCAAACTGCAAAGAGTAAAGTACATGTTCACAGAGTTTCTCTTAGAATTCTCTTTGTTCGCCTCGTTCGCCTCTTTCAATTTACCTGGTTAATTTTACTTAGAGCCGCTTGTAGCGCCACGGTCCACATGTCACCATGATAGTACTATAGAAGTTCATATACAATGATACATACATTCTTATGAGGGGCGTCCCTTAAGCATCGCATGCGATGAACGCAGCGCACAAAGTAGACGAACTTTTAACTTTTTCACTCCTGCAATCCGTTTGAGAGAACCACTCAAATTCTGAGCATTATTTTTTACATTAAACAACCGAATTCAGTATTCTATGGGATATTCTACAAAAATATTTGTTTGAGGGTAAATAATTGATATATAAATCGAGCTAAATGTTCAAAGAAATGAAAGATATGAATATTAAACAATTTTTTCGAATTAACACTGAATAGCTTTGTTCGATGTCAGCACTGGGGCGCACTGGTGTACACTGAAATCGCACCGAAGTGTTTTATGTGACTCTTTTTTCGCCCCAGTGTTTTTGCACTCTGTTCGATGTGAACACCGGGCACGCACTGAGTGCACCCTCATGCGCCGCAGGTATTTTCTTGGTGTAAGATATCGGAGCTGTCAAAATTCAAAATTTAAATTCAAATCAGCTGTTGGCAGAAGTTCGTTTTCAGAGAATGGGGGAATTTATTTGCAAATTTGGTGTGCTTTTTTATGATATGAAATATTTCGTAGATTATTGTGTAGGTTTTAAGTTATTAATGTGTGTATAGACAAAATATTGCTTTTGTGGGTCATATTTTGAACTTCTATTTATTTGGCACTGTTTAAAGAAAATACATTTAAATGAAAGAAATGTCAAAATTAGAGATGTTGCACTGAGTTCGATGTTAAATCAACACTGGAGCAACTATGCAGTTTGGCAGTTTGACTTAATGCACTGACATTCCCCAGTGTGCACTGGGGCGGGGAATATCGAACAAATTTTTTTTGCAGTTTTTAGAATTTATTAATGTGATTATTAAATTTAAAATATTTATTTTCGATTAGTAATTGATTTTTCAAAAAAAAAAATTCAAAATTTAATTTTAATTAGAAAAAAAAAGTTATTAAAAAATTTGATAAGCAAAATCAATGCGGTTACCCAGATCTTTTCAAAAATAAAATTTGACAGAAATCGAAATAGCCGTTACCGAGAAAGCCAACAATAAAAAACCGTTTTATGAAAGGTACCGTGAATAGACTTTTCCCGTAAGTTTGGTTGTAATCATTGTATATAGACTGCTATAGTACTATCATGACGACCGGTGGACGGTGGCGTTCCAAGCGGCTCTAGGGAAAATTAACTTGGTAAATTGAAAGAGGCGAACGAGTCGAACAAAGAGAATTCTAAGAGAAACTCTGTGAACATGTACTCTTTGCAGTTTGCAGTTTACATATATACCAATGATGCGAGTATAGTTTTTTTTTGCACAACTGGATTGCTTCACACAAGCAGGGCGACGAGATGGCTAGTTAAAAGGATTGACAAAAAAGAAGAAAAACGACTTGTAAATGAATGGTGTCTGGGGGGTGGGTAAAGGTTTAAGCTGGTTGATAAGTTTATTTTGAGTTTTATATTTTTTTCATATAAAACTTTCGAGGGTAGGTAGATATTTAGGTATGTACCTACATACATCCCTACATAATGTGTGTATTTACGTAGGTATACTTGTTATATTATCTTCGATAAAATGTTCAGCTAAATTCAGGTCGATCGGTCGGTCGGCGGTGTGGTAGATGGTGTGAGCGAGGGTGAGGGAGATACTAGCAAGGAAAATTTAATAAGCACATGTGTATGTGTATTGTGTATATATCCTGTTCTCGGTGACGGTGAACAACGAAGAGGATCGACAATGATTTTATTTTTTGAATTTTCATTTCATTGGCTTCGTTATCGTTGATGTTGAATTTTATGCACAATTTGCACAAGTAGCTTTGTGATTATAGGGACTATGAGTCAAGTTTAGGATTCGTGAACATAAAAAAATTGTGATAATAATCAAACATTACATTACGATGATAGAGAAACATATTTGAGTTGCTGGCAAAATTCTGTCCGTCTGTCTGTAGGTCTGTCTGTACGGATGTATTTTGGATTATAGCCTAAACCGATGAGCCAATCGACTTCAAATTTAGAACTTAAGGTTATTTTGACATTTTACACAGGAGTTTTTTTCAAATTTTACTTGCGATTATAGGGACTATAAGGCAAGTTTAGAATTTGTGAATATAAAAAAAAATTTAGATAACAATGAAACATGACATTACGATCATAGAGAAGTCTAAAAAAGTGATCGACAAAAAATTACTGTCTGTCTGTCAGTAGGTATGTATAACGAGCTGCAGCCTAAATGGCTTAAGCGATTATCTTTAAACTTGGTGTGTGTGATTATTTTGGCATTCCCCAGAGGGGAAATTGAAATTTAAATTGTAGGCCTAAAAGTAAAGGAAGTGCCATATGACCGTTGAGTTGAGTTGTTTTCTTGATTGAAATTTTTGCATTCAGTAGGTAATCGAGTATTTTTTTTATTTGTTAGTTGTTTTTGCATGTTTATGTGTTTATCATAGGCGTCCTTATTATTTATTCTGTATGCTGTATGCTGTTACGATCATAAAATGCTTTAAAATAAATAACGATAAATAAATAATAATACAAATAACGAAGTTTGCTTTCATCAGACTAGTGGCAAAATTTGAGGGAAAATATTAAACAAATAATTTTTTTATGAAATCAAAAAACACTATTCATAACGTTTTTTGGAAAAAAAATGTTGTAAGCCATCTTATTTCTTTGCCGTTTTCTATTTTATAATTTTTTCATTTCAAAAACGTTCGATCAGTTTTTTGAAAAACTTTTCGAAAATATATATATAATTTTTTTGACTATGTCAATTTAAAGAAATCTATAGTTTATACTAGGAGAAAAAAATAAAAAAAATCTATAGATTCGTTTTCAAAATATTCAAAAAACAAAATAACTTTTTTAACAAATTTTTAAAAATTAAAAAAAAATGTTTTTGGAAATTTTAATAAGCAATATTATTTAAATCATAAAACACTACATATTTTGAAAATTTTATCAAAATCCGTCAATTAGTTAACGAGAAAGTCTAATTTCAAAAAACCGGTCATATGGGAGGTACCGTTATAAAACTTTTTCCGAAAAATCCATTAAAAATAAAAAATAGATTTTGCATAGAAAACATCATTCTGAAAGTTTTATCAAAATCGTATGAGCCGTTTTCGAGAAAAATAAGTTTTTCATTAAAAGTTATATGGCAGGTGCCGTTAGTTTTGGAGCTAGAATGCCAATTCCAACGGCCCAACCGTTTAGGCTGTAAATATCGATACGGATAGACAGACAGACAGACAGACAGACAGACGGACGGAATTTCCGGACCCACTTTTTTTAAATTCTCTATCATCGTAATGTCATTTTTGATTGTTAGAATTTTTTTTACGAATGCATAACTTGCCTTATAGTCCCTATAAATCGCAAGTAAAAAACTATTCGATTACTACTGAATGCAAAAATTTCAATCGAGAAAACGAAAGCTTACACCTGCCCCTAAATAAACAAATTAGCACACAGGAGCAAGTACGTGCGACCCAGTCGTGCCTTTTATATGTATATTAATTTTTTTCTGAAATTCTTTAAATAATATGATTGAACAGACTTTTGGCTTTAAAAAAGGTATAACACATTATTTTAAATGTTGCCGTTATTTTTAAATATACCTATATAAATATATTTTAGTGTTAGATTACTTAGGCTACTTACATTTTTCTGAATATCAATTTTGGTTATGCATTCGTAATCATCGTAATGTTATAGGTATTTGATTGTTATCTCAATTTTTTTTCTGCACGAATGCATAACTTACTTAGTACCTACCTATAATAATTGCAAGTTAAAATTAAACAATTAGGTATTACAAATGTAAAAAACCCGTGGTATTTTTAGCAATTCTATAGAAGATTAGTATAAAGGAATATTTTGGTTTAACTATAAATTTCTTTCCCGCGAGCTAAGCTGGGTAGGTCAACTAGTACCTATTATATAAACCTCAAACAAACAAAAGATCTTTGTTACTATAAATCAATAATATATAATCAATCAATAATAATATAAATCAATTTACAAACAATTTTTGATTGAATTTCTGCACATAGTTCATTCAGATAGGTACCTACATATGTATGTACCTATATGTATATGTAGGTACCTGTATGGAAAGTTAAATTCAAAACAAAAATCCATCCACTGCAAGGACGTTTGTATCTTTGTATAAATATAGCAAGAAGTAAGTTTGTGTTTAAATTTCAAGAATGAATGTGTACATTATTTGAAGACGACAACCTTCATAATAGTAAAAAAATTGAAAATCCTAAAGAATTCGAATCAAAAGTCTGGTCAATGATGTATATATGTACAAATATGACAAATATGTATGTAGGTAGTGCTTGTACAAAACTTGAAAATCCTAAAAAACTTAAACCAAAAGTCTGGTCAATGACGTACGCATGTATAAATGCTTATGTGAGAACCAGTTCTAATATTACATATTCCCTATAAAAAAAACGTAAACAATGAAAATGTTGGATCGTGTATAAATCCTTACAAAAAACTATTCGCCTCAGCTAAGCGAAACCATTGTATATTAACTTCAAAACTGCTAGCAGTTTATACACATATATACAATGAACAAAACAAGATACTGAATTATTTCATGTTCTCCTTCGGTTTTTTCTTGCCTCACATTGTCACATTGCACATGCGCAGGAAACTAAGCACAAAGCATAACACTAAAAACCATGCTCTTAATTCTCTCTCACTCAAATAAAATGTCCTACACTAGCACTCCAAGCGGCTCTAGGGAAAAAGATTTTTTCTCGTCTCATGATAGTACTATAGGCAATGTATATACAATGGTTGTAATCAGAATATAGCCAATACCAATAAAAAAAATCTCAAAAATGTTCATCAAAATCCTCTGGATTTTAACATAATTGCTTAAGCCTATTAGGTAACAGCTCGTTATTCATACTGATAGACAGACAGACAGACATTTTTTCTCGATCACTTTTTTAGACTTCTCTATTCTCGTAATGTCATGTTTCATTGTTATCTCAATTTTTTTTTATATTCACGAATCCTAAACTTGCCTTATAGTCTCTATAATCGCAAGTAAAAATGTAAACAATGAAAATGTTGGATCGTGTATTAATCCCAACAAAAATATTTTTTGTCTCAGCTAAGGCTGAGTTATAGCGATCAGAAAAAACCATCAGGAAAAATTGAAACGAATGGAAAACAGATTTTTTTCCTAATGAGCGTTTATAGCAATCAGTGAAAATACGTCTGTTGACTTCAGAAAAAACAGCACCAACCACCTTTCTTTCTTTCTTTTTTCCAGTTGCAAAGTTCATCTGAAATTTTTTTCCTGATGATATTGGAACAGTAAAAAAATGGACCAAATAATTGGAACAATCTGTTCCATTTTTTGTGAAATGACAATCAGTTGGCACGACAAAATGAAATTCAGTCAGGAAACTAAATAAATACAATTTTTACAAAAAATATTCGTTCAATTGAAAACTTTTTTGGCAAAAAAAATTTGAGTGTTTTCCCTTCGATTAATATAGTATAGTTAAATTTGCATTTTAATTTTTTTCCTGATACATTTTCCATATCGCTATAACTGACGCCTAAGCGAAACAAGGTACTCAATTAATTCATGGTCGCCTTCTTTTTTTTCCTGCCTCACATTGCACATGCGCTGTAAGCTAAGCACAAAGCATAACACTAAAAACCATGCTCTTTATTCATCTCTCTCAACTTAACCAGTTAGTAAACGCACGAGCCGCAAGGACCGCCACGGGCCACACGTCGTGATGATAGTAATATAGCAATGTATATACAATGCAGAAACCTAAAAATGAAAAACATGATTTTAACAAAATCCTTCCAACAATTTCCGAAATACTTTTTTCATAAATTCATTATTATTTAAGACGTACTTCGGTTTTACTACAACTGTTAAAAGATGTGGTTTTGACTCTCTTTATAAGATCAAACCATGTATTTTTCTATGTTACTTGTTTCTTTTGAGGAATTTGAATAGACACATAGGAGGAAGTAGGTGTGAAATAGCGGCAGTATCTAAAATATTGTGCTAAACCGTTTTTTCAAAGCCAAAAGTCTGCTTTATCATATCATTTTTAAATTAAGTTTTTTTCATCAGTATTTATCAAATAAAACAAAAATTATTTAAAACTTGACAATTTGGAAAAAAAAATTAAAAAATATTTAGTTAATTTTTTTTGGAAATGAAAATATGCACTGAATTTTTTTTTATTATTTGTAATTCTTATCTTTAAATTTGTTTGGTATTTACGTGATTGGATAGCTATACTATATTAACTGGCCTTAAAGGAGTGAGGTATATATGCGGTTTTTTAGTTTGAAGTTAATTATTTCCAAAACTTTTGAAAAATTAATCAGGTTTATTGAAACTAAAATTAAGTGCACCTTTATCTCTTAAAAAAGTATAATTTTTACTTGTTAGGCTGCGCGTACAGTGCTGCGACAAAGCAATGCGATGCGAGAAACGTTTGAGTGCGAGAAAATTATTTGCATATATTCTTATATGTGCGCTCAGTAAAGCGATATTTGGTGCGATATCGCTCGCAAACTATTCTGACCACTTTTTCAAGCGAGTTTGTTCATATCTCGAATCGCTTGCGCATCGCTTTGTCGCACCACTGTGTTGAAGTTGTTATTAAATAATTGTTTTTTTTTTCATTTTGTCATTTTTAAGAACAAAAGAGGGGGCTTATTGGCCCCCTCGTTATAGTAAGATATACTTGAGTTGTTTAAGTCTCTCTACTTGAATCCGTGAAAAAAATATTCCTTATCATTAATCTCTAAAATTAATATATTAATTGAACCATTTCTTATTTTGCGGTGCCAAGGTTAACGTACACTCTCCAATTTGTTTTACATTCGTGAATCCTTAACTTGAATTACAGTATCTACCATTAATCGCAAGCAAAAATTACTATTGAAAATGTTGGTATGCAGGATTAATAAGGTTAAATAGATCTTTGATATTCAATAAACTGTTACTAAGAAAGTGAAAAATTAAAAATAAAAGTTAGATAGCTCGTTACCGTTAGTGAGAGTGCTTAAGAATTTAAAGAAAACGTAAGGTTATAGTTCTTAAATAAAGAAATTTTAACGTTTACGACAATATCACCTCTTCACCTTATTCATTGCGATTATAGGTACTATAAGCCAAGTTATGGATTCCTGGAAAAAAAATCTAACAATCAAACATGACATTACAATGATAAAGAAGTCGAAAAAACTTTTGTTTTTAATTGTTAGTAATTTTTTGTGTTTAAGTTTATATTCCGGAATTTTTTTTAGTTTAAAAAAAAATTGTTAAATAAAAATCGTTTTATTTAAAAACAGTTCCTACGATAAAAAAAACACAATTTTTTACATGAAATAAAATGGCGTATAATTTTTTACCGCTGAAAACTATTTTACGTACTTTTTTCAAACAATCAAGTCAGAAAAATCGAATAAAAACTTTGAAATTCTTTTAATATTTTTCAAATTTTATTCGAAGCTATGACCGCACATAAGAGCAAGTACGTGCGATCCAGTCGTGCAATTTATTTTATTTTTTAAAATAGATTTTCTTAAAGATTAACATTTTATTTTTCTTCAAAAATAAACACTAAACAAAGCCGTCCTTTGAATGCAATTCGTGATTAAAATGAGTAAAAAATATTCGACTTCTACTTAATAATTTACTCTTAGTAGAAAAGTAGAAAGGAAAATACCTAAATGTTATAATTGAACGTCACTATTAAAGATACTTTCTCAGTTGGAAAATAGTGTGTAAAGTAGCTTTTCTCGTTTTCTTGTACCTAAAATTCTTGCAGCATACTGCTTTGACAACCTAGCCTAACCTTACGTTTTCTAAGAATTTATCTTAAGCACTAACAAATTATAAAACATAGAAGCACGTTAAGTTGACCCAGTCGTAGAATTCTTAAAAAAATACATACCTACCCCTTTCATATCTATACATATAATAGTTACTATACGCATTTCATCTGAAATATCCGGACAGAACAAAACCAACAAAACAGTCATGACCTACAACAACACACACAGAACAAACCAAAGGAAGACGAGTCATTTTCTTATAATCGGCTCGCACTTGAGGGATTACTATTAGCCTCATTATTTATTATTAATGCGAGCGCTAGTTTTAAAAGATTTAGACAGGAAATAATTTTTTTTCGCGCAGTAGATCGAATTAGGTCGCTATTTTCTTACTAAAAACATACGGACGGCTTCTAGCGTCCACAGTTTTTGAAAAATTGATATGGGTTAGCCAATAGTGGTTGATATCCCGCTTTTTATAATCCCGTTTCTTAAAATCCCGCTTGTTATAATACCGCTTTTTTTAAAATCCCGTCTCTTATGATCCCGTTCCTTATAATCCCGTTTCTTATTATCTCGATTACAAAATCAAAACTAGTTGTTTTATTTTAAAAAATCCAGCGATTTTTAAAAATAAACAACTAGTTTTGATTGCAAAAGCGGTATAAGAAAATTTAAATAAATTAAGCAATGATTGATTTTTTTAGATGCATTTTATTATAACATCTGTATGAGAAGTGTCAAAATAAGTAATACACATTATCAAAATAAAGTTAAGTTATAAATATAAAAAGATTCAACAAATTCCAAAAAATAGTATAAAGTAAATACGACGGGATGAGATAAGGTCCACATTATGGACATTATATCTGCTTCAAATAGGCAGAATGTCCGTGGACTTTATGCCTTCTTAAAAGTGGACATAATGTCTGAATTGAAATTTTGAACTTCAAGTCTAATTTTTTGTATGGACATTATGTCCGTATTGAGCTTAGCTGAAAAATTAAAACAAATCATAGTGTGTATGTTGGATCCAATATTGGAGTGGATGATGGAGTTAGCGTTGGTCCCACTGACGATGACATGGAGAGTATTAAAAGTTTCAGCGACAGCGGCTCCATCGCGAGCTCCAATCTCTCCAGATTGTCAACCTCATCCAGACGTAGCAGGATTAAGAACTGTAGGACGACAACCAAACGACTTGGCACGAAAAAGTGGGACGAACTGACCAAAACGGACCGGAAAGACTACATAGCGCGCATGCATATCTTCAGGAACAGCAGCTGCCTCTGGGGTAGTTTGATGGGACCACCCGCTCCACGGATTGGCAAAGACCACCCAAAGCAAGGGCTGGTGTCATCAAAACCTTTTCAAAAAGGCACAAATACAACGGACTCTCTACGGAAAAAAACCCTTGAACAGTCTTAATCAACAGGTGTTGCACCGAGCCTTTTGCTCTAACGGACCTGGAGGAGAGGAAGACCGACAAGGTGATGGGGAAAGGAGGAACGCACTCCGAAAACATCCAGAGCCTCAGCTCCACATGCAATCTGGGTTCGTCATCCTCCTCTTCTTTATCTGGTCATTAGTACAGAAAACGGACGATGAACAAGACAGACAAACCACTGGACCATCTCACTCACCAACCAGGCGATGCATGAAGCCTTTAGCTCCTACGGGTCTGGAAGGAGGGAAGATACTTCAAGGTGAGGAAGAAGAGAAGGAGATGCCTCCGGAAAACATCCAGAGCCTCAGCTCCACATGCAATCTGGATGCATCTACTTCTCTCATACCTATTGAATGCAATTAATAGAACTGCGAATCCTTGACTCCCACTTTTTGGTACCCTCAAAACTAGGGTTTCAAAGTGATGACATGCGAAGATGGACACACTCTCACATGACTTCAGGATTTCATCGCCAAGACCTCAGCTCCCTGGCCGAATGCCGACCTTCGACTAATCGACAGTAAAGAGATCGTGCAACTCAACAGGCCTAAAGCTAGGCTCATTGTGCGTGGACCTCCAATCCCAAAAGAACGTATCGAAAGATACCTCAGATCTCTCAACACTGAACAACCCAGTCAAAACTGGGAAGTTGTTCAGATGGGAAATCATGAACCAGAACGTACAGAAGTGGTAGTGCTGCTCAGTCACAAATCAATACCACTTCTGAAAAAGAGCGGCTACAAAGTCCGCATCGGTACAAACCGATGCAAACTAAGACTTCTTAGCCAGAAAAGTAAGGAAGAGGCAGCTAATACTAAAAAAATGTTGAAGTTAATACAATCAAAGCACTTGAGAAAGCATGCCCTATTAAGACGGTAAAAAAGAGAAAAAAGACACCACCGTGGTGGACAGCCGAGCTAGGAAACATCAGAAAAGAAACAAGAAAACTTTTCAACGTTGCCAAACGCACGGGAACAGACAAATGATTGGGAAACCTATAAATCTAGTCAAAGAAAATTCAAAGCTGAAACACAGCGCGCCAAGCGAACTTCGTGGAAAACTTTCTGCAGCGAAGTAGAAAATACCGCTGAATCAGCTAGACTCAGAAAGATCCTTGCCAAAGAACCTATTGCTCTAGGATCTCTCAAGGATCCCAATGAACACTGGACAGAGTCTTGCACTGAGACACTGGAGCTTCTAGTCAAAACTCATTTCCCTGGATGTAGCTACGATCATTGTATATGAACTGCTATAGTACTATCATGGTGACATGTGGACCGTGGCGCTCCAGTGGCCAACGAGGCGAACAAAGACAATTCTAAGAGAAACTCTGTGAACATGTACTTTGTAGTTTGCAGTTTATATACAACGATGCGAGTAGTTCTTTTTTGCACAATTGGATTGCTTCACACAAACAGGGCGACGAGATGGCTAGTTTTAAAAAAGGAATGACAAAAAAGAAGAAAAACAACTTTTGGAAATGAATGGTGTCTGGGGGGTGGGTATATGTTTAAGCTGGTTGATAAGTTTATTTTGAGTTTTATATTTTTTTCATGTAAAACTTTCGAGGGTAGGTAGATATTAAGTTATCTAGGTACATACATACCTACATAATGTGTGTATTTACGTAGGTATACTTGTTATATTATCTTTGATAAAATGTTCTGTCTGTCTGCCTGTCTGTCTGTCTGTACGGTTGTATTTTGGACTGTAGCCTAAATGGTTGAGTAAATCGTCTTCATATTTAGATTTTAAGGTTATTTTCACATTCTAGGAGTTTTTTCAATTTTTTTAACTCAAAAATTAACGGTACCTGTCATATAACCGTTATGTAAAAGCTTATTTTTCTGGAAAACAGCTCCAAGAATTTGTATGAAAAAAAATCAGTATACTACTGTAGGTAAGCATCATATTTTGGAAAAAAAATAATATGGTGGGCTAAAAACGGTACCTCCCATAGCATCGGTTTTTTTTTTCTTCGACTTTCTCGAAAATAGGTGATCCAATAACAAGCAAAATTGATATTCGAGAAGATGTAGGTAGCTTGAGTAATTTCGCATAAAATTTTTTTCAAAATTTTTTTTATTTTATTTATAATTATTTTTTTTTTTTTTTTTAAACGGGTAGGTGAATTTTTTTAAGTTTTGTTTTTAAATCTAGCGTGCAATTTATTTTATAAGGATATGAATTCGAAAAAAATAATTTAATATCTGGCATAAAATGCTGTATTGCTTATTGTATTGTATTGTACTTGTTATATTATCTTTGGTAGAATCTCCCAACCTCCTGTGAAATGAAAGAATCGAATATTTCGACAATTTGGATACAAACTTCCAAACCAAATACATGCTTATTCTCCTCTATGAATAAATATATAGTTGACGAAATATGCCCAGATTCTGTAATCACACACACACTTGAAGGCACAGCTTCTCTTGAACTAACGAGGAACTGCTTGCTTAAATCCAAAGATCTCACGATATGGGCTTAGAACGAAAAAGCTTTTGTTTATAACTCCTTTATTCCAGCCTTAAACAAAACGCATCTTGTATTTTACCTCTTGGGTGATGCGGAAAAAATGCATTTTTTTTTAATTTTGGAAAAGTTCAAAAAAAAAAATTTCTTTTTAGCATGTCATTAAAAGAAAATCTGTAGTTTTCATCTGGGTAACTTATTTTTAAAAAAAATTAATCAACCCGTTTTCAAAATATTTCGAAAACCAATTTTTTTAGAAAATTGAAAAAAAAAGTTTTTGAAAATTTTTAAATGCAATAATAATTGAACTATAAATGACTTCCTGTGTGCAAAATTTTATTGAAATCGGGATAATGGTTTACGATAAAACCGCATTTGAAAAAGCCGGTTCTTTTAGAGGTATGATAGTACCTATAATTGCAAGTAAAAAACTATCTGAAATCTGACATAACTGAAATCCGACATCTGGGATAATTTAAACATTTTTTTTATCGAAAATCCGCCGCAGACGAACATTTCAAAAAAAAGAATCACAAAATCATTTCACCGACAAAAATAAATAATAAATTTTTTACCCGCGAGCAAAGGGTAGGTCAGTTATTTTATACAAAGCCTCAAAAAAACAAAAATCAGTAATGATAATATACAACGCTATAAATCTACATTCTACGTTGAGAAACTTATCCTGGACACATGATGTTCGCTCCACAAAAAAAATGCTCTTATTTCTCTCTTTCTCAACATTCCTCAAATTAAATGTCCCTACACTAGCACTCCAAGCGGCTCTGGGTAGAAAGATTTTTTCTCGTCTAATGGTAGTACTTTAGCAGTTTATATACAATGGCTACGATGAGAGTAACAATCCAGAAAAAGAGTATCATGAACGAGTAGCACCACCGGATATTATAACGGAAGAAAGAAGAAAATGGGCTATTAATTCCTTCTCTCCATATAAATCCCCGGGAATAGATGGCATCTTTCCCATGATGTTACAAAAAAGTGAACAAACAATAATACCACACCTAAAAAACATATTCTTAAATAGCCTCAAATCGGGATATGTACCTAAAGCATGGCGTGAAGTGAAAGTGGTCTTTATACCGAAAGCTGGTAAACCCAGCCATACTAACGCTAAAGAAAACATTCTACAGCTCAACAAGAAGTCGCTACGATCCCTTGAGAGCATACTGACCGGGCATAACATGCTGGGTTACCACAAAAAGAAATTGAAGCTCAGCACGGACGACTTGTGCAGAGGTTGTGGCAACATAGATGTGCATGAGGACACTCCTCATTTTCTCTGTCACTGCCCAGCACTATGTCGCTTAAGAAATGAAGTTCTAGGAAGTCATTTCTTCTAGGACTTAGAAGAACAATCTGAACAAACGGGTACAAACCTACTCAGATTTATTAACAACTCAAAATGGCTTGAGCATTCTCATTTTCATAGGTCCCATGCTTATTGGGCCCAAACCCCCCAGGGTATCACAATGGATCCACATTGATCTAAGTGTGATGGACACCACATCATCCATCAGCCCACTAACCTAACTATGTTGGATTGGTAATAATGTGGATCAAAATTTCGGCCTTATTAACGAATCAGTGTGAAAAGAAATTTCTTGAGATTGTATCTCCCAATCAGTATGACGTAGGTATCAGGGGAAATGCTGCCCCCCTGCTTGGGCTCACTATAGGATTTGGAGTAGGTGCAAGATTGGGTTTATGCAAAGGTTCTTTAAATCAAAAAGAAACGTTACCCATTCCCAAAATTAGTAAAAACAAATGTGTGCGCACGGTAAAGATTAAAAACATTCCGACGAATTTTCTTTTAAGTGGAGTATTTTTAACATTTTTAAATTTATAAAAAAGTAAAAAGCGCGTATAACCTACATCTATTGTTATTTAGTTTAATAAGAATGTTTTGTAAAAAAGCGGGATTTTAAAAAGCGAGATTATAATAGATCGTGATTTTGAACAAGCGGGATTTAAAAAAAATCAGTGTTTTAGCAGACGGGATTTTAACTTTTTTTAGGGATTTTTGAAAAGCGGGATTCCGATACGCTCCCTACTGCACCACTACCACCCGCAAGAAGTGTTCAAATGTTGGCGTACTAATTATTGAGAATCAAATTTTCTTTGTATTGCGTCACAAAAAATACCGAGAATGTGCAAGCTTTCAGGAAAAAAATGTGTATTTTTATTTTCCATGTATGCCCATGCACCTAGGTATTCTGAAAATTTAGTCGCGGCTTTTTCATATTTGTTTGTATATGTACATGTAGATCATGGGGACCAAGAAACCAGCGAGGTTATTCCAGAGAGCGAAGCGGATCGTATTGAAAGCGATCATTCCAATTTTCCCATATCTATTTCCATTTTTTCCACTCTGCCTCTCAATTTTTCCATTTTCATTTATACTTTCCAAACATTTGACAGCTGTTTCTCGTTGTTTTCAATTTTTTGTATCGTTTGTAGAGTTAAACGTTTATGTTTGAAATTTGTTCATTGTATAATAAAAATGAATTCAATAAGAATTTTCAATGCCGAAAATGTATAACAGTTTAAATACGCAAAGAATTTTTTTTGAGATTTGGGTCTTCTCCGCTCGATATCCCTAACAAAGTGAGTGCTGAATGAACATTTTGATCCAGAATTTAAACGTTTGTTTACCTAGATTTTTTAAATTGTTTCGACTCACTGTCAAACGAAGTCACAGTAGCCGCTTCCCTTATATTCCTAACAGAGAGTTCATATAAAGTATTGGGCAGGATAACTCCATTGCCATGGCTCTAAGTAAAACAAAACACTAAACATCACGAGAAAGAAAAAAATAACCCAAAAAAATATAAATTCTATCACAAAGGCTTTAAATTTAAAATTGAAAGTTTACCCATTTTCAGTATTCTCAGTTTCATTTTTTAAATATCCACAAGTAATCAGCCAGCAATCCGTCACCTAAATTCCTATCGCTTTCAATTTCAATAGAACAATGACAAGAGAAAGTGCTTTCGCTTTACTTTTGGTCGAATGAAACACGAATCGTATTTGGGAATACGAAAACAACAATGCGCCTTCCAAAACGATTCGCCGCGCATTTGAGACCAACCCCCAGGAATTTCCAATTTTGTTAGTTTTACTTTACGTACGAGCATGAACAAGATTTTTGACCATCAAAAATTAAAGTTAGTCAAATTAAGTTAGTCAGTTAAACGGTATGGTGCATATGCTGCCACTGCTCGGTGGATTAAATTCCTCCTCCCATGAAGTTGAATTTTCTTCGTAGGTAAATCATATAAGTTAACAACAATCCAGAAAATTTATTTTTTTGTTGTATTTAGTTTCCCGCATGAAATAGATAGTATAACTTTTGTTGTTTGTACTCCAAATCATGAGGATCAACAAGGTTTTAGAAGTTCTAAAAATCCCGCAAAATGGTACCAGAAAAGGGCGGCATTCCGCGTTTTTATTTAATAGAAGCTGAAGAAGTGGTGCCCCGTGGCTTATTGGTTAGTGTCGGACTGCTAAGCGAATGAGCCTGGGTTCGAATCCAGGGGTGGAAGCGCGTAAGGTGATAGTAGTGTCGTTTTTGATTATCGCCAAAAAATTTATTTTATTGGCATCACTTACAATTCTGCCAAGAATGGAATGTCATTTTGGCTCTGATTTGTTCAATTTGTTTGTAAGTTGTCTCTCCAAAGTTCTGCATACTTTTAACGAAATATGGAAGTATATTATTATATTATTTCAAATGCCGATTTAAATAATTTTATTTTTTCGAAGGTCTCATGCAACAAAAGAACAAATTGCTATGCTTTCCACCTAAATGCAGGAACACCCGGATCTAGCAAAATCATACAGCGCTTCCTCGAGCACTGGACGGACAACCCAAAGACAACAATGGGTACAATTGGCTAGGTCTTTAAATATTAATGGACCGCCAATAACTGCGGCACTGATTTCAGCTACAGTGCTTTGGCCCATTGGTGCAGCCCAGTCAGCACCAACTTGTCTTTGGTAACCACCACCACCAAGAAGATTTAAGGTTGCAGCGAGTTGAAGAATAGGTGGAACACGCGTTGATCTTGTTCCAGATGGTAAATCTAGCAGCCGCAAAACATGAACAAAGGCTTTTTTAGTTAGACGAACATTTTTCAAAAATCAAAAATAGATATGTAAAATATTTAATTAATAATTGTCACATTGTTCATAAAGGATTCCTACATTGCGCTAGGAAGTTCCAGAATATTTGCTTTATTTTTAAGGTTGGTTCTGATCAGTTGGACTTTTTTATAATTATTTTCTGCATTTCTCACTCCGTTAGCGTTATTAAAAATTGCACTTTTATTTTAAATAATCTTTTAATTTCAATAAGAAAAACACTTTTATAATTTTAACTTTTATTTTACACGAAGTTCAAACCAACAATGCAAAATGTCAATAAAATGTATGAAAGCGACACCTAAATAGCCGTCACTTTGATAATCGCCTTACATGGAGCAAAAGTATCACTTTTGATTGTCACCTATCAACTATCACCTTACACGATTCCACCCCAGTTCATAGCCATCTTCTTTTCCGGGGTACTGCCTCTTGTGAGGAACTAACAAAACCTACAAGAGTAAAATTTGTCTCGAAAAAGTGCATCTCATGTATCCGTTCGGAATCGGCGGTAAACTGTAGGCCCCTTCTATTCTTGAAGATTAACATGTGTATGTCACTAGGCCTTGGCAGTCGCGCCAATAAATTTATTTATTTATTTAAGAATTCGCTGTCAAAAACGAATTTTTGTTTTCACCTGCGAAATTAAAAAAAAAAGTTTCAACAGGCAACACAGCTAGAGGGCCAAGATCTTTCGGCGATCAGATGTCAGAGTTAGAGCCCCATCAACTAGAGCATTTAATTGTTCCACAGATCATGAAGTGCACATTTTCCAATAAAAAAAAAACAAGAAAACATCAGCCATTTACCGGGTACTTATAATAACTGCCAAGAAGCCATTTGGGATATGTACTTAGCTGAAGAAAAGAATACATACAATAGGATGCAGACTGATGTAATATACACAAGAAAACATGGTAACTCCTCCAAAACTATATTTAATTGTTCCACGTTATATAAAAGTAAGCCATCACTTAATTAAGATCGTGGTCTTTCCTTCTTTTCTTTATACAGTGCCAGAAGAGAAACATTTGCAACTTTGACAACCTTAAAATAAAGAAAGTTGTTTAAATTGTTCGAACAAAAGACGTCTGCGCTACAAATACCTTAAATCTGACTCCGGGAATATCACCGACAGCGTGACCCTTACGCCCAAATCCAGCCACCAAAACCTCGTCGTTTTCTTCAATGTAGTTCAAACTACCATCACGAGGAACGAAAGCAGTGATTTTCTTTCCGTTCTTAATAAGTTGCACTCTGACGCATTTTCTAATGGCAGAGTTGGGCTGTTTAGCTTCAACTCCTCTGAAATGCAATAGCAAGAAGAAAACAGGTAATATTGAACTTAGCAATGATTGATCTTAATCCACTGTTAGTCATGTTGTTAACAAATTTAACAGCTCACAGTATACTCCTGTGATTTGACATTTCAAACAACAAAACACAAAAGTATGCTGCGAGATGTACAATCTGTTTTTTCAGTCACATAAATATATTTATAAAGAAAAGGTAAAAAAATTAAATCTTGCAAAACTTACACCTTTTCCAGTACAATGCCTTTAGCGTGAGAAGCGCCGCCAAAGGGGTTGGCCTTCCACCTTGTTCCAAGGTGAGCCTTCTTGTAATCCTTATCAGCCCATCTTTGATCGCGACGATGATTTACATGCTTTCTGGCGGTTCTCAGACCTCGTGGTTTACCTGAAATAGTCAATAAACATTACATACTTTATTTGAACACTTAAGGAATTAAGTGGCGGGTTTTACTTCCACTTATGGTTGAATATTTTCGTATAATGTAGATAATAAAATAAGATCATAATCATTGATCATATTATACTTGCAACCACTTACTTGGAACAACAAAAAAATTACAGATTATTTAGATAAAAACAGATTTTCTTAACGAGATTAAGTTGTACAGAAAAAATATCACTAAAAAGGGAGCAATTTTATGTTATGGAGCAAAACAGAAAACTGTATATTTATATAAAACGTTTAACAATTACTATTTGAAATAATTTTTTTTTAGCTGAAATTAAAAGTATTTACAACTAACTCACCCATAATTCCCAACTGTTTCAGGCAATGGCGGAAATAAAAGAACGATTTGCTGCGAAAAACTTATCTGTCCGCCATATTATCTTGTTCAGTTCCTCATTCGTTAAGTAAGGGAAGCCCACATGCATTCAAACATAGAGAAAAAACAAAGAGAGTATTGGCTAAAATACAATCGCGGTTAGCTTCGGTTTCGCCTGACGTTTACAAGTTCAACTATAGGAAATCAATACATCTTATCGCTTTGACGTTACGTTTCGTTCGTGTACAATATAAGGTAATGTAACTTAAACGCATAGATGAACTAGAAACTAGTTGAACTTTTAGTCGCTTTGACAGAAAAAAACAAAAACAAAAACCGAAATTTGGAAAATGTCATTCAAAGAGGACAAAGCGTGTGAAATGTAACGTGACGAAGCCAAAGCTGAAGCTGATTGTGTTTTAGCCATATGAGTTATTTCGTTACACCGGTATTACATGGTGCATGCGTTTAATGGCGGATTTTCACTATTCTGCAACTTGACTTCTGCAAAAAAATAGGATATAACATATAAAAATCATACTGGTTCGACAGAGAGAGAATATACAAATCAAGAACATCTTGATAAATTAAGATTATAGGAAATAGGAGAAATCAAGATCAAGATTATGGTGAAGACGAATATGTTCATATTGATTATAGCAGGTTCTTCTACATTTGGAGGTCCCGATAATTTCCATAGTTCAAGTGAGCAGTTTTTTTTTCGTTTTTACAACAATTTTCAAATGTTCATGTTCAAAATTGAAATGTTTGCCTCTGAATGCTATTACCCTGAACGCAACAAAGCCAACAACTGTCAATTTTTTTTCAAAAACTGCCAAATTACAAGTAAAAAAGTACAAAATACGAAAAGATTTAAAAGTAAGTAATAATAAATAATTTTTATTTACTGTTATTCATATTTTTGTTTAATTCATAAAATAAACGTCCCTGCGAGTTGAAAGAATCCTTAGTGGACGGAGATGATGGTTTGATTTTGACTTCTGTCAACGAGCTATAAAAAATTATAGCAAGGAAATAGGAATACGTATAATGTGTATTCCTTCACTCTTTTGTAAAATGACGTATATCTCCACCGTCAATTTTCTAAATTTTGCAGATGAAGACGTTGCAGAACCATGAAAATCCACCATAATGCGGAACTTTTCTTCATTTTCTTTTGTACTCCTATTTGTAAAAAAGTAGTACTTACGCCTGCGAAGTGAAATTTCCTTAAGTTATAGCAACTAACTCACAAAAATCGATATTTAAGGTCACGTAAATTATAACCTAACTTATGAATAAAAGAGGTCTTGAGGAAATTTCGCCTGTTCACTTTAATAATCCAAAAGGAGGCCCCTCAAAAGTTCTGGTCGAAATGACTTCTTTGGGAATTAATGCAGACCAAATGAGAGAAATCCTGAAGGAAAATAACTCAAAACTTGTCTCTGAACTTGTCACAAAAGAAGACCTTCACCTGCTCTACGCTGACATGTCTGCTCTCAAAGCGAAGCAAGATGAGATTTCTTCGAAGGTTGTCTTCTTAGAAAACCAAAATAAAATATTGGAGGCACAAATCGAGCGACTCATGCAAAAAAGTGTTGAAGAAAATGTGGTAGTACACATGCCATCTAGCCTTCACAACGACCCCGTTGAAAAAGCTGAGAACGTTTGTGCTGGTCTGCAGAAATGAATCCTGCTCTGATATTTAATCGGCTCGCAGAGTAAATGGCCAAAACGCTGCCTGGCAATAGTAATAGTTAAATTGAAGTCCCAATTAACCGTTTTGAATGTTTTAAAAAACGCCAAGAAACTCAAAGGCACTAATATAAGCATCAGCAAAGACATTCCGCATAACGCACGACAAAATAAGAGCGAAGTTGGTAGCGATAATGAAGGTGCTCCGTGTGGCGAAACCAAAAATGAAAATTCTTGTGAGAAACGACAAGCTGTATGTGGAAGACGCTGTTTTGACTTGGGATTCATCACTGGGGCTTAAACATTAAAGTGCAACTGATGGTTTAGTTATTTTAAAGAAAAGCATTGGTGAGATCCCGTCAATATTATTAACATTAATAAGCAAATTAAAGATGGAAAATAAAAACTATAATAACGAAATGTCATCAATTGCAAGTGACAGAACTGTCAGAGAACCAGATGGTGAAATGGCAAAAGAACGGAGAGCCTCTGTACAAGATGAAGGTGGAAGCGTTAATCTGACTGAGAAAAACCGTCTGTCGGGCGAACGTTAATTTGTCTACACTTAAAATTTTAAGTTATAATGTCGCTGGGCTTAAAAACAAATATTTATTTCCCGAATTTCTTAATTATATTAAGAATATTGATATTTTTATACTTATTGAAACTTATATTATAAATTACGATGAAACTAGTTTTAAGAACATTTTTATGACCTACGAAATAGAATACATGCCAGCTGTAAAAACAAAAACATTTGGTAGAGGTAGTGGAGGTGAAATCTTCGGGTATAGAAAGTCTCTGAAGGATGTAGCGGTTAAATTTAAAAACTTAGAGGAATCACGAATATTTGAAATAAGAATTAAAGACAACACTCATTACATCGTTTCAATTTATTTGAACTGCAGCCATTTGCAGCGAGACTTCGATAAGCTACGAGAACTTGTTTGTGAACTAGGACCAGGAAATCTGATGCTAATCGGCGACTTTAATGGAAAAGTTGGTCTATAGCAAAACAACTTTAATAGCGGATTGAACTCAACACATATTTATTATGATCGAAAATCAAAGGACGAGGTGTGTGTGTAATAAAAAATGCGGCACCGCAAAAGATATTGGGATGAAAGGTAATTCTAAACAGGCAAAAGTGGTTTGACAGTGAATGTTTGGCAGCAAGAAATTTATCGTTTGCGTACTTAAAAATATTTAGAACTTCTGACAACATAAACTTCAAAGTTCTTTATGCATCAGCAAACAAAAACTACAAGGAGCTTTGCAAACAAAAAAAACCAAATTTGGACCTTAAAAACATAGAATTGGTAGATAAAGCCAAAAACTCAATGGATTTCTGGAAAGCAGTTAAACTTGTGAGTGGAAAAACCATTTCAACTTCTTCAGTCCCGGACATAAATATTCTCAAAAATCATTTTTCGGACCTTCTTAATGCAGTGGAATCACCACCTCCAATTCATTATGCTGCTCCTTTAATAGTTGATGAAGTTCTTGATGTTCCAATTTCTCCATCCGAAATAGAAATAGTGATAGAAAACGCTAAAAGTAACAAAGCTCCTGGAGAGGACAGAATACCTGTGGAATTTTTTAAAAATTTAACACCCGAATTTTTAAAACTCCTTACTGTCGAATTCAATAGAATCTTCGAGACATCTGATGCTCCCAATAGTTTCCGGACAGCAATTATGTTTCCGTTACATAAAAAAGGAGATCTTGAAGATCCAACAAACTACAGGGGCATTTCATTTTTAAACACAGCTACTAAGCTTTTTAGTTCAGTACTTTATACTAGGCTCTGCGATTGGATTGGACTCAAGGGAATTTTGAACGAATTCCAAGTTGGGATCAGGAAGAATTACTCAACTGTCGACCAAATATTCTCTTTAATAAATATCGCGGAAATTTATAAGAAGAATGAAAAAAAACTTCTACGCCTATTTTGTTGACTTTTGGGCAGCGTTTGACTCCATCCCACGGGAAGCACTTTTTTATAAACTCTTTAATTATAGAATTTCAACAAAAATCATTTCAGTCATTAAAGCAATGTACAAAGATAATATAGCGAGAGTGTGGGACGGGAATCTGCTTTCGGATGATTTTTGTACTTCGATGGGAGTTAAGCAAGGATGTGTCCTGAGTGCCCTTCTTTTCATTTTATACATTAATGACATCACTGAATCTGTAAAAGGTGGCATAGTGCTGGGTGGAAAAACTATCCCAGGTCTCATGTATGCAGACGATATAGTTTTCCTAGCCGATTCTATAGACGGGATGCAGTTGATGATGAATAGAATTCAACACTATTGCAAGATCTGGAACTTATCCGTTAACCTTTCGAAGTCAAAAATGATGATATTTAGAAGAGGTGGCGGGAGATACTTAAGACAGGAAAAGTGGACGTTCGAAGAGGAGGCAGTGGAAATAGTTAAGGAGTATAAATACCTAGGAGTCTTGATCACACCGAACTTGAACTTAGATAAGCACCTTCGTTCAAAAGTAGCAGAAGCTAAGCGTGCCATGTATTCGGTATGTAGAAACTGCTATTTAAAGAACACATTTGCTACATAGCCAATTACAAAGTTTTTAGAGCAACTGCTATCGCAATACTGTTTTACGCGGCCTCAGTTTGGTGTTATCTCCCGTTTGAAGCGGTGGAAAAGTTTTTGCGTTTTTTCATCAAAACCACTTTTAGACTCCCAAGTACATCGACCAACTATGTGCTGCACCTTGAAACAGGATTAGGTCCTCTTTTCCTGGATACACTCAATTTGAATTTTAATTATGTGACAAGAGTTATGGCGATGGGAGAAAATAGGATTCCGAGACTGGTGCTATCTCAAATCATGAATTCTGGAGGAGGGTGTGTAAGAGAATGGTATAAACTGGCAACCGATTGCTAAATAAATTTCACACTACCAACTGAAGAAAGCCCTGCATCTATCAAATTGAAATTCGATGATTCTTTAATGAAAATCTGGAATAGAATGTACGACAAATTTATTGAGGAAGCAGAATCGTCAATATACAGAACTTACTAAAGTAGAGTGAACCACTTTTTAGACCAAAAGACCTATTTCTTGTCTGACAATACCGCAGACAAAATTAGTTTGATTTTTAAAGTAAGAGGCGAACTCATCGGTCTGAACTTTATTCCTCATCATCCAAATCTTTCTATTTTGTATGATTTATGTAATCGCAGAGAACGTTTTCCACTTTTTGGGAGTTTGTCCAATTCTCAAAGAATTCCGTAAGCGATACTTTGGAGCGGAAACCCTTAATTTAGAAGAATCGATAAATTTGTTAAATGGAGAACGAGGTTGGGACCTTTTATACAAGTATTGTTTGAACGCGTTTCGGTACAGAAGATGTATAGTTCATGAAAGTTTTTGAAGATTCGAAAATTGTTAAATTAAGTTATGAAATATTTTATATTAGTTTTTCTTTAGTGTGTATACACATAATTTATAATGCAAATGTCAGTCTCGTAGACGGCCTAAGGCCAAGCCATTTAAAGACTTATAATATAATAATTTATACAAGGAAAATTGTGAATTGTATTAAAAATATTTTTTGAAGTCAATAAACTAACTAAAACTAACTAAAAACTCTTATTTGGACATGCGAGCACTACTTCACAAGGAATGTATGAATGCGCATGTTTTTTTTCAGTTGCGCATTATTTTGACAGCTATCTTTTATTTAACTTTCTGGGTTTCAGTGATCAGTACTTAAAAAAATTAATTTAAATGAAATAAATTAATACAAACTTAAAACAGAAACAGAATAAATGAAAAATAAATGAAAAGAAACTAATTCCATACACCTTTTAAATTCTGCGACCATAATACATATGTGGTTATATTCTTGTAACGGGTTTTTTGTGCAACATAAAAAACAAGCGTGAAGCAAAATAAGAAGAACAAAGAATACAGACAAAGAGGAACGTCAAAACTGTTTCAAGGACAGTTCTGCTCGTGCATATTCGGGTTCCTCTATTTCTATTTCATTATTTCTTTCCCCTTCGGACTACAAGCATGCAATGCAAACACGCATCGTGTAAATCTCGACATTATTTTGAGATTTTGACATCTATATTTTATTTTACATTCTGTGACAAATTGAAATTATTATTATAGTGTTCAGTGTTGTCTTGTAATATAAATTAACTTAACCGGAAGAAACTCATGATAAGAATGAATAATGAATGATATGCATGTGAACAGTATATTTATGCCACAAGAGGTTGAAGTCCGTGTAGGATCATTGTGTGGGGCCTTAAGGAGGACAGTGTATTTATGTCACAAGAAGTTGAAGTCCGTATAGGATCATCATGAATAGACATCTGCAAAAAAAGAGGACACAAGCTATACAAATCATTCGAAAATGCAGATCATCTACATGGGTGAAGATTATAGGAAATATAAGTCATGAAGATTGCAGATTATAGCATTTTCATCTGCACCATAATTTGATCCGTTAAGGTATAAAGTTTTCTCGTTTTTTTTAGTCAATTGTCCTCATTCTGCTTAAGAATGTATGAAAATAGCGCAATTTTTTCACAAAACGAGAAACCTGAACGGTGAATCCAAAGTTCTGAACAGTCAAATTTCAAAAAAAAAAATCCTTTTGGAAAAAAACTACAAATATGGAGAATTTTAAACAACCTTTAAAAGTAAATAGGCATATTATTTTCTTACTTCTTCTGTTTAGGAATCCAATTTAAAGATGATATGCCACCCTCAAACAGAACACCCTCCCAAGACCAAAGAAAGAGATAAAACAATCGAAGAAAGCCAACTGAAAAAAATGTAAGACCGGTTTTGATAAAATCCTGGTTCTTATTTTTAGTTTTTGGATTTTCTTTTTAATTTTGGTATGCATTTTTTAGAGTTTATTAATATATATATTATATTTATAATCAAATTTTAAATATTTTTTTTGATTAGTTTTCAAAAAAAAAAAAATCGAAAATTAATTTTAATTAGAAAATAAAAGTTATTTAAAATTTTGAAATGCAGAATTAATTTGATCTTCTTAACTTGGATCTTCTCAAATATAAAATATGACAGAAATCCAAAGAGCCGTTACCGAGAAATCCCAAAAAATTTAAAAAAAACCGTTATATGAAAGGTACAATTAATAGTTTTAATACCAACGAATTCTCAAAAATTTTCATCAAAACCGTTGGAGCCGTTTTTGAGAACAATAAGCTTATTCTGAACGGTCATATGGCAGGTAACGTTATTTTTAGGCCTAAAAATAAAATTTCAAAACCAAAAGAATCACACACACCAAATTTGAAGATGTTCGATTAAGCCGATGTTAGTGCTTTGCGTCGGTAGGAGGAGGGGGAGGATGGGTCACCTTTCTTAGGGACAGGCTGGACAAATGCTGTTTTCCACATTCTAGGAAACATTCCAGAAAAGTAGGAGCGATAGAAAAGTTTACGCAGTGGCTTCTCCGGTGTGGAAGAACAGCTCTTCAGAAGAATTGGGGGTATACCATCCGGGCCAGCGGATTTGTGTATATCGAGATCTTTGAGAACTCTTGCTACTGTACGAGTACGGATAAAAATCTGTCCCATGGAAAAATGTACATTTTTAAGTACAGGAGGGGCAATGTTGCTGTGAGGCAGCGTTGGGCTGGCAGTGAAATGGGCGGCGAGCAGGTTTGCTTTCTCTCAAGAGTAAACAACTGGTTTGTTATTGTCGATGAGCGTTGGAACCGAAGATGTTGAGGAATTATAAATATTTTTTACAAATGACCAAAAATGTTTACTGCCTTTGGGACACTGCAAAATTTTTTGCCGTAGTTTTAGTCATGCAAAAATTTGGTTCTTTTAATAACGGAGTTGCATGAGTTCCTTACTTGTTGTGCTTTTTCTGCTTTCTCTCTGTAGGGTTGGCTTTGCAAGATCGGAAACTTACTTCTTTGAGCCTGATAGCTTCCTTACACTCAGAGTTAAACCAAGACTTTTCTTTAGTACTGATGCTTTTTACTCTGTTAGCAATAAAAACATGCATCCCTAGAAGAATCAAATTTGCCATCATTTCAGCACTGGCATCAATGTCACTATCGAAGAAGCATAGTGACCAGTTAAAGTTTCGGAAAAAAAATATTCAGGCCGTCCCAGTTGGCTTTCTCGAATTGCCAAACGGTCCTGTTAGGAAGTTTTTCTTTAACTGCATGGGTGGAGGACGAGAAATGCCAATTGGAGAAGTTACACTAATGGTATATTTATCAGGGTGAAAAGTAAGAAACAAGTCAAGAGTATGGACGGCTTGCTCAGCAACATCCGGTATATGCGTTGGCACATCGATCGGTTGGATAAGGTGGTTCGGGTGTTGTCTGACCAGAAAAGCGGAGCCAATTGGAATTGTGTACATTGAAATCGCCCGCAGTAATGATTTTAGTGCGGCAAAGGAAAACAATTTTCGAGATGGAATCAGACAGAGCATCAAACTCATTTCAAGTCGAACTTCTGTCGAGATTTGGAGTTCTGTAAATAAAACAATAATGAATGACATGCTTGCGGACAGTGAATTTGAGCCACAAGAAGTTAAAGTCCGTGTTGGAACATTGCGGGTATTGGGGAAGGCTCTGGCAAGCAATATCATTCCTAACATATACCACGAGACCATGAGGGCTAAAGAGTAATGGCACCAAGCTATACCCATGTAGAGCAAATTCTGAAAAATCAGTATTTACTCCAACCTGAGTTTCACTTAATGTCAAAACAGCTGGCCTGTATTGAACAGTGTAGCCGCCCCCCAAAAGACAATTTTTTTTTTGAACCACTAACATTAGAATAAACGACACAGAAATCACTTACCATTTAAAAATACTCACATTCAAAACACAACACTGAAAATGTCGAACTGCGCAGTGAAGGTCCAAATTAATTTCCGTAATACACAAACTGTTTTTGATGTTATGGCCATAAGACAACTTGCATACAAAAAATCAATTTAAACATTCAGCACAATAGGACAAATTCAAATGCCCTTATTTATTTACCGTAAGCATTGGATTGTTATACAATGCCTACAGAAGATAAGAAAGAGGCAGTTAAGCACATGGCGACGCGAGTGTGTATTAAGCTTTTTTTCTTGCACAGCGCAAGTGGGTATATTTGTTTGTTTAATTATTAATTATTTAATTAGTTTATTCTTTACAACACACGCAAGGGGTATTTTTAGCGTGAAAACGTATTATGTATACGATACGATACTCTATCTATCTCGTTCTTCGCATGATAAGCATCAGAAAATCCTCAAAGGCCAAGTTTGTTCTTCGAATACACCAATTCATAGTTCTTCGTACATCACAAATAGTGTAGAAATCGCTCGCAGCTGACCAACGCACGTCCTGAAAGCTTGCGTTAAATTGAGTTTACATACATAAGGGATTCAATTAACTGCCGATATGGCTTTTCTGGCCGATGCCGGTTTTGATTCGTCCATATTGAATTTTCTTAACCGATTCTTGACTGCTGCTTCAATTTTATTTTTCCGTCTCTTTGCATTATTTCAACGCCCAAACAGTAACTCGTCAATCCAAGATCCATAACTTCAAAAGCAGTAGCAAGTCCATTCAGGATACTGTCCAATGTCTTTTGACCTCGCGATGCATACAAAATGTCATAGACATAAACTGCAATGACTGTGAAGTTTTCTTTCCTTGACCCATTTGGTTTGGATGACGTGGTGTCCATCACACTTAGATCAATGTAGATACATTGTGATGCCCTGGGGGGCTTGGGCCAAATAAGCATGGGACCTATGAAACACCTATACGCCATTTTGAGCTATTAATAAATCTGTTCAGATAGTTCTTCTAAGTCCTGGAAGAAATGCCTTCCTAGAACTTAATTTCTTAAGCGGCATAGTGCTGGGCAGTGACAGAGAAAATGAGGAGTGTCCTCATGCACATCTATGTCGCCACAACCTCTGCACAAGTCGTGCGTGCTGAGCTTCAATTTCTTTTTGTGGTAACCCAGCATATTATGCCCGGTCGGATCGTAGCGACTTCTTGTTGAGCTGTAGAATATTTTCTGTTCTTTGTTTATTAAAGTAGGACCATAGTTTCTTGGTTACGACACAGGAGTAGAGCGAGTTCCATCTCTCTTTAGCTGCGGCGAGTACCTTATTCCCTATCGTCTGTATAATGTTACAGGTTGAGATCTTTACCGTTGTGTTGGGTCGGTTAAGTTCTAGGGATGATCTCTTTCCTGCCAGCGCATTAGCTCTTTCGTTTCCTTGCACACCACTGTGACCAGGAACCCAACATAGTCTTATATTATGCTGCGCGCCAAGAACTTTTAGCTCTTCGCGAAAGCAAGCTACAAGCTTAGATTTTATTTCAATGACAGAAAGTGCTTTAATCGCTGCTTGGCTGTCAATGAAAAAGGTGATATCAGCATGTGATATTACCTTCACTACAGCCTCTTTAGCAGCTGCCGTCACCTTCAGGGCTTCAGCCTGAAAGACGCTGCTGTAATAGGGGAGCCAAATTAATGCGGCCAGTTCGAGTGTTTCTGAGTAGAAACCTGCACCAACACCAATTTCCATTTTAGAGCCATCTGTAAAGATTTCAATGGCTGATTTGTATGGTGTCTGGTTGTTAAGCCAGTCTTCTCTATTAGAAAAAGAAGTGGTGAATGGTCTTTCGAAATCTAAACGGGGTATTGTGTAGTCTGTGCATACATTGTAGCCCGTATATGTCTGTAGAATCTGTGCATGGCCTGTCAGACTCGATCTCCAGTTTTGAGTTTGGCTTAACCGGAGGGCGCTGTTTGCTGCAGATTCTTGCACAAAGAGGTCTAAGTGTTTTAGATTAAAAATAGGTTCCAGCCCTGCAGTAGGGGTAGTTCTCAGAGCCCCGGTGGTGCCTATACAAGCCACTCTTTGTATTCTTGTACTGAATGGAAGCAATTTTCGTAGCCTTTCACCAGACCAGATTACCAAATATCAGTACTGGACTTACTATTGCCGTATACATCCACATTGTAATCTTGGGACTAGGTCCCCAGGTCTTTCCAAATATTCTGTTACAGGCATATAATGCTATCATAGCCTTCTTGGCTCTTTCTTTGATATTGAGATTCCAATTCAGTTTTGTGTCTAGAATTACACGAAGGTATTTGACCTGATTTGACAGAATCAATGGAACCCCTTCTATTGAAGGAATATTAAAAAGTGGTATTTTTCTTTTATTGGTAAAGAGGAGCAGTTCTGTCGTTACAAGTCTGTTGATACTTTAATCAAAGCTCCTCCCAGCTTTGAGTTAATCTGTCGATTTCTTAACATGCAAATTATCCACCCAATAATGGTATCGTTCACATTAAGATTCACAAGGGCTCTTTTCACTGCGTCATTTTTCACATTGTTGAAGGCTCTTTCAATGTCTAGGAAAGCAGCAAGGGTATACTCCTTGTGTTTCAGTGTGTTTTCCACTGTACTTACAACGCTGTGAAGTGCTGTTTCCACACTTTTACCTTTGATATAAGCATGCTGAGCTGGAGATATAACTTCCGAACTCATTGTGTTGCGAATTTAGATGTCTATTAGTCTTTCAAAAGTCTTTAACATGAATGATGTTAGACTAATTGGCCTGAAGTCTTTAACGTTAGTATGGCTGGGCTTACCAGCTTTCGGTATAAAGACCACTTTCACTTCAAGCCATGCTTTAGGTACATATCCCCATTTGAGGTTATTTAAGAATATGTTTTTTAGGTGTGGTATTATTGTTCGTTCACTTTTTTGTAACATCATGGGAAAGATGCCATCTATCCCTGGGGATTTATATGGAGAGAAGGAATTAATAGCCCATTTTATTCTTTCTTCCGTTATAATATCCGGTGGTGCTACTCGTTCATGATACTCTTTTTCTGGATTGTTACTCTTATCGTAGCCATTGTATATAAACTGCTAAAGTACTACCATTAGACGAGGAAAAATCTTTCTACCCAGAACCGCTTGGAGTGCAGTGTAGGGACATTTTATTTGAGAAATGTTGAGAAAGAGAAAAATAAGAGCATTTTTTTTTGTGAAGCGAACATCATGTGTCCAGGATAAGTTTCTCAACGTAGAATGTAGATTTATAGCGTTGTATATTATCATTACTGATTTTTGTTTTTTGAGGCTTTGTATAAAATAACTGACCTACCCTTTGCTCGCGGGTAAAAAATTTATTATTTATTTTTGTAACGCGGTGAAATGGTTTTTTGGCTGTAGAAAATTAAAAAGTGGGCCGATTTTTGTGATTCTTTTTTTTGAAATGTTCGTCTGCGGCGGATTTTCGATAAAAAAAATGTTTAAATTATCCCAGATGTCGGATTTCAGTTATGTCAGATTTCAGATAGTTTTTTACTTGCAATTATAGGTACTATCATACCTCTAAAAGAACCGGTTTTTTCAAATGCGGTTTTATCGTAAACCATTATCCCGATTTCAATAAAATTTTGCACACAGGAAGTCATTTATAGTTCAATTATTATTGCATTTAAAAATTTTCAAAAACTTTTTTTTTCAATTTTCTAAAAAAATTGGTTTTCGAAATATTTTGAAAACGGGTTGATTAATTTTTTTTTAAAATAAGTTACCCAGATGAAAACTACAGATTTTCTTTTAATGACATGCTAAAAAGAAATTTTTTTTTTTTAACTTTTCCAAAATTAAAAAAAAATGCATTTCCAATATCCAAATTGTCGAAATATTCGATTCTTTTATTTCACAGGAGGTTGGGAGATTCTACCAAAGATAATATAACAAGTACAATACAATACAATAAACAATACAGCATTTTATGCCAGATATTAAATTATTTTTTTCGAATCCATATCCTTATAAAATAAATTGCACGCTAGATTTAAAAACAAAACTTAAAAAAATTCACCTACCCGTTTAAAAAAAAAAAAAAAAATAATTATAAATAAAATAAAAAAAATTTTGAAAAAATATTTATGCGAAATTACTCAAGCTACCTACATCTTCTCGAATATCAATTTTGCTTGTTATTGGATCACCTATTTTCGAGAAAGTCGAAGAAAAAAAACCGATGCTATGGGAGGTACTGTTTTTAGCCCACCACATTACATAAGGGTTATATGACAGGTACCGTTAATTTTTGAGTTAAAAAAAATTGAAAAAACTCCTAGAATGTGAAAATAACCTTAAAATCTAAATATGAAGACGATTTACTCAACCATTTAGGCTACAGTCCAAAATACACCCGTATTGTTTCCTTTCTGATGTTTCCTAGCTCGGCTGTCCACCATGGTGGTGTCTTTTTTCTCATTTTGCCGGTCTTAAGAGAACATGCTTTCTCAAGTGCTTCCATAAGAATGCTTGTTAAATCATTTATGGTCTTGTCTATACACTCAGGTTCATGCATTTTCGTGTTTGTTCTGAGTGTCTTAGTTCTGGTTCCAACCTCCACATTAAAAATATCCCTGTTGGTTTTTCTGTGATTTCTAAATGGTTGTTGGAGTTTTGCAGTGTGTTGAATAAGGAATTCAATGATTTTGTGATCAGAGAGAGAATCATTCTTTCTTCAATACCCTCCATTGGTCAATCTCAAGGCTATCTGAGTTACTTGTGAGAGTAACGTCAAGTACCTCTTTTATATTTTTGGTAACAAATGTTGGTTCTTCTTCTTTGTAGCCGATCTTTTTTAGAAGTGTTATTGATTTGTGACTGAGCAACACTACCACTTCTTTACCTTCTGGTTCATGATTTTCCATCTGAACAACTTCCCAATTTTGACTGAGTTCTTCATTGTTGAGAGATCTGAGGTATCTTTTGATACGATTTTTTGGGATTGGAGGTCAACGCACAATGAGCCTAGTTTTAGGCCGGTTGAGTTGCACGATCTCTTTACTGTCAATTAGGCGAAGGTCGGCATTCGGCCAGGGAGCTGAGGTCTTAGCGATGAAATCTTGAAGCCATGTGAGAGTGTGGTCATCTTCGCAGTTTTGAGGGTACCAAAAGGTGAGAGGGGTCCGTTCTTTAAGATGGCCTCATTGACTGCGACAAGGATTCGCAGTTCTATTAATTGCCATTGACTTTCTGTGAGTCTCCGTGTAGGATTGCCGTAATCAACCACGGCTACTTGTTGTCCTACAACTGTCAACAGTGAGAGTCAGGCTTTTTTATTATTGCGTGGCGAAATTGTCGAGCTAGTGATGTTGTGCCTTTCTCTTTTGGACGTGTTCGCAATAGATCCGATGTCAGTCAAGTCGGGTCTTCTCAGTCTAGCCGATATTGGGATCGAGAGCTGTCGGCTTTCCTTTCCCATATTAGGCAATTGTGCGGTTTTTTTTTTCGCTGCCGCATGTCGTTATGTTGGACCTCCAATACGGTGCAGTTGCTTTCAATTGTCCACATTCAATAGGCCTGAGAGAAGTAGATGCATCCAGATTGCATGTGGAGCTGAAGCTCTGCATGTTCTCCGGAGACATCTCCCTCTCTTCGTCCTCCCCTTGAAGCATCTACCCTCCTTCCAGACCCGTAGGAGGTAAAGGCTTCATGCATCGCCTGGTTGGTGAGTAAAATGGTCCAGTAGTTTGTCGGTCTTGTTCATCGTCCGTTTTCTTAACTAAAGTACCCGATAGGGAAGAGGAGGTGACACACACAGATTGCATGTGGAGCTGAGGCTCTGGATGTTTTTGGAGTGCGTTCCTCCTTTCCCCATCACCTTGTCAGCCTTCCTCTCTTTCAGGTCCGTTAGGACAAGAGGCTCGGTGCGACACCTGGAGGTTGATTAAGACTGTTGAAGGGTTTTTTCTGCCGAGAGGCAGCCGCTGCCGGTGTACTAGCAGTAGGCTTGTTCTCCATTAGCTGCTGTTCCTGAAGATATGCATGCGCGCTATGTAGTCCTTTCCGGTCCGTTTCGGTCAGTTAATCCCACTTTTTCGTGCCAAGTCGTTTGATTGTCGTGCTACAGTTCTTAATCCTGCTATGTCTGAATGAGGTTGACAATCTGGAGAGATTGGAGCTCGCGATGGAGCCTCTGTCGCTGACACTTAGAATACTCTCCATGTCATCGTCAGCGGGACCAACGGTAACTCCATCATCTTTTCCAACATTGGCGAAGGAATTGAGAAGAAGGTTCTCTTCCTCGTCAGTGAATCGGCCAGAGCAGAGTCTGAGGTGCCCAATTCATGCACCTTAATCTCTGTGTTTTTGTTGTCACCATTTGTGTTGTTTGTTTTTGGTATTTTTTGTTTTTTTTTTTGTAGTTTTCATGTTTGGTCCCACGAGTTATGGGGGAAATAAAGTCCATCTGCAACACCCCCTGTAGCAGAGAAGGCTTTTACTCTTTGATTTTGCATGTTTCAAAGAGGTTCCGCTTAAATACAGCCGGTATACCCCCTGGCTGCAAGCCATCCAATAGGCACGGGTCACATGACACCCTGGATTAGGGGGGGAGGGAGAGTGGGATTGAATTAGGAGAAATTTGTGGATATTGGATACGAAGGGGAAGGAAGGATTTGAGAGGGATGGGGAGAGAACACTCTTTGGTTTTGGGGACTCATCTAGTGACACAGCACCCCAAGAATCTTTGACCCTACTTAAGCTTCTACAACTCAAGTTCGGCGTTCAGGAGAGCTTGACGCATAGTAAAGGCAAGTGTCATTAGAAGCCGGTTTTAAGCCTACATTTCGTAGCGTTTCATCCAGCGTTTTATGCCAGGGACGTTCTGCCTGTGGAGGTCCTTAAAGCGCCATCCACAGTCGACACACATTGTTACCTTCTCTGAGGTTCTTTAGCATTTCTTTAGCCTTTGTTCCTACACCATCTTTTTGCTCATTTTTCCTTTACAAGCATGTGCAACGGCTGTTGAAAGTACTCCGGAGAATCCATATATATCTCCTCTTCTAAGTCGCCGTTCAAGTAGACTGAAACTACATTCATTTGGAAAAGTGACAAGTTAACTAAGAATGCTAGACAATTTAAATGGTCAGGTGAGTGCGAAAGAAGCTTTGGGCACTTGGGAATAGACGAAACACTGGAAATGGTACGGGAACTTATTGGCTAAACAAAAGAAACGATGTGAAAGTGTACAGCATGCGCGGCTGGCAAGGGAACCAAAGTCAAAACACGAGGTAAAATGCACCAGTACAAAGTGAGCACCCCGTTTGAAGGAATCGCCGTTGACATCAAAGGCACGTTCCCGGAAACTGAAAACGGTAACTGTTACATCCTAGTTGTTATGGACTACTTCAGCAAGTGGCCCGAGGCGTTTGCGATACCCAATCAAGATGTTAAGACCGTTGTCGAGCAGATAGTGGACCACTGGATCTGCAGGTTCGGGGTGCCTATGGAATTGCATTCCGATCAAGGGCGAAACTATTCCAGGAAGGTATTCCAGGAAGTATGCACATCACTCAACAAACACTGCACAAACAAGGACAACACCTCTTTATCCACAGTCTGATGGAATGGTAGAACGATTTAACAAGACCTTGAAGGAACATCTGTCCAAAGTCGTGAACGAAAACCAACGAGATTGGGATCGGCGAATTCCTTTATTTCTTATGGCCTACCGGAATGCGGTTCATAGTATAACTGGATACACTCCATTCGAAATTCTATTTGGACAAACTGCCCGGCTTCTAAGTGAGCTAAAATTCGGATTTCCTATTGAAGACCCAAAATGCGATAATTGATTTTGTTTGAGTTTTTTCAACTTTGAGTTGGTTAATAAACTTTTCAGCTTGAGGTTTCTTTTATTTAAATTCTTAGTTTTTTAATATTCTAATTATTTCGAGTTTTTTTCATTTCTTGTTGCCCTTAATCATGGATATATATAGGTTGTCACAAGAAGAGCTCGCGCATGAGATGGAGAGTAGGCGTTTTGAGGTTGGCACCGTTGACGAGATGCGAAAATCTCTTCGAGCTACAAGATTGTTGGAGCGTAGGGGATCTTTAGGTATTCCCGCTAAGTACCCGTTCACTTTCGAACAGGACTACAAGGCGGTTGAGAGAAAGTTAATGGAAATAGGGAAACTTTTGGAAAATAGACCAAAGTCTAGGAAGTCGAAAGAGTATTTGAAAGTTTTGGCTAAGGTGGAGTTGCGGATAGCTAGGATGGATAGGTCGCAGCCTGAGGATGGTGAGGAAGAAAAATTAAAGTTGGGGTTGAACAATAAATTAATCATGGCATTGTCGGACCTCGAAGAAGTTATAGATATTGAAGAATTGGGAGGAGATACGGAAGAGGAAAACCAGCAACCAACCGATGGTATGAGTGCTTCAGCGGCAGGAACAGCCCCAACAACATCAGGAATTGCGACATCAAGAGAAACGATAACACCAACAGTAACAAAAATACAACGATTTGCAACAGCATCAGCAACAACACCAACAGTTTGATGAGAAACCGGGGTTACGGATACAGAAGAAATTTTTAATAGGGAAACCGTTGTTGATAGGGAAAATGAAAGTAGTCAAAGTGTTTTTGTTAGTGAGAGGTTAGAAAATATATCGAAGTGGGACGTTAAGTTCACAGGAGAGCGTTGTGGAGCATCGGTAAATGCATTTTTCGAGAGGGTTGAGGAGATTCGTCAGGCGCGTGGAGTTACTGAAGCAAAGCTTTTTAGGTCGGCTGCAGTTCTTTTTGTAGGTAGGGCGATTTCAAACTATGACGAATTGCTGACTGACGAGATTAGGCATCGTACACAAGGCCGAGATGAATCCATCCGAGTCTATGTGGCGACGATGCAAAATATGTTTGGAAGGCTCCAAGGCACCAAGCTCGAAGGAATTCAAGTACCAACTCGAATTTCAATTCGGTTAGGTCGGTTAACGGAAGAGTTTCGTTGTCGATGAGAGAAATCAAAGTCGTCAACCCAGCAGGAATTGAAGTTCCAATTCAAATGCATCAAGGTTTAGGTGTTTTAATTACAATGGTGAAGGGTGTACCCAAAAAGTGGAGCACAAGATTAGGACTACAGCTGAGCCGATTAAACAGAGATACTATCCAGTCTCTCCGGCTGATTATGAATTGTCCAAAATAACAAAAACCTCAATTTAAAAAGCGTTATAATTATTAAGTTTATTTGACAAAACAATCAAGCCAATACTGTTCAATTACAATTAACAATTTACGATGCGACTAGTTTTTTTTATTTTTTTGCTATTGATGTGACACGGTTGGTGGTTGGTATAATAAGAAGGATAAGAGCACAAAAATGCATATCAATTGCATCATCCTTATTAGGATTTTTACACACGTCACTTAACCTCTGCATCAGCATTGCACTTGTTCTTGCATTTCATACCGTTGTTCTTTCTCCAAACGTAATTGTAATTGCATTGCATTGCATTGGGCTATGCAAAATACACCAAAAACAACACCACAGGTGTCAATGCAGGTGCAGAGGATTAGTGACTTGATGCGATTATACAAAACAAAATAATAGATAAGAAAATTAATAGGGCAAAAAACAAATATAATATTTAATGAACAAAATTAGAATTCAATAATTTTAAATTAAATTCAGCAAAATTAAATAAAAGCGTTCCTCAACATGCCGACCTTGCTGAAGGAATTTCAGGATGTAGTAAAAGTACGATTTTGGTTATCGGTCGCATGAATGTCCCACGTTTGGTGCGTAAGGTCACCATTCTAACATCATATTCTAACATAACCATCTTCTCCGGGATGGACTTTTAAGATTCGTCCCAAGGACCATTGTGAAAGCAAGTTTGGCTCCTTGAGTACAACAATGTCATCGATCTTAAAATTTCTCGTAGCTTCTCTCCATTTTGGGCGTTGTTGTAACGATGTGAGGTAATCGATTTGCCACCTTCGCCAGAAGACTTGTATCATATTTTGCAACAATTCCCACCTTCCGATTGACAGGCGTTTCCAAATAGCTTGCCTCAGGGATAGCCGTATATGGTCTTTCTATAAGAAAGTGAGAAGGAGTTAATGGATCAAGTTCTAAATCTGAAGAGGGATTAATGGGCCTAGAATTTAAGAGGGCTTCGATTTGGGCTAGCAAAGTGGACAATTCTTCAAATTTTAGGATACTATCATCAACGACACGACGGAGATGTTGTTTCACTAGCTTAACTCCGGATTCCCAAAGTCCGCCGAAGTGAGGGCTGTGCGGAGGGATAAACTGCCATTCAATACCTTCGTCAGACAACATTTTGCCAACATTTTTGTTAAAGCTGCTAGATTGCACCAATTTGTTTACTTCAGACAGGACATTAGCCGCACCTTGAAAGTTTGTCCCATTGTCGGAGTAAATTATACTGCATTTTCCGCGCCTGAGAAACTGACAAAACCTCCAAGAGTAAAATTTGTCTCGAAAAAGTGCATCGCGTGTAGCCGTTCGGACTCGGCGGTAAACTGTAGGTCCCTTCCATTCTTGCAGAGTAACAACACACACACAGAAATGGTTGAGAGTATAAGTCACTAGGACTTGGCTCCTTAAGGAGCTGTCGCGCCAATAAATTTATTTATTTATTTATTTTAAAGGAACGAAAACACCATCTTCAGAATGACTACGACAATAACCCACAAAGTTCAAAGCTTTTAGAATTTCGGGTAAACCTTCGAGAAATCCTAAAGTTTTCAAAATAGGTCAAATTATCCCTACATAGTCTCCATTTTTCTTCTATGTCATGGGATAAAGGATCATCCCAATCAACTTTCGTCTTTGACATCCAGAGCTCCTGGAAGAGTATTTTTAGCAAAATAGTCAACGGAGCTAGAAATCCCAAAGGGTCAAAAATCTTGGCTACTTCAGAAAGTATTTTACGTTTGGTCGCAACAATCTCATCCGAAACATGGATTTTGTACGTTAAGATATCGTTATACGGGTTCCACATCAAACCAAGAACCTTAGTGTACTGCGATGTATTATCCAAATCAAGCGAAACAGAATCCTTGCAATGGACCTCAGTCAAAACATTCCAGCAACTCGAACTCCACTTGCTGAGCTCCAAACCCCCAAGAGACAACATTTCTACAATACAAGAAGGCAAACATTTATTAAGTTACGCTGAAGAGGAGTTCCTATATGCAGCATTTCGTTGAGGCTGCATTGACTGCTATCCTTATAGGAACCATCGAGGACGACACGAATTTTGTTGGTGATAACAGCGTGGTGAGGCAAGTAGAAAACCTTTCCAGACGTTGGTTCCACCTGGTCATCCAGAATGCGTTCCATATGACCCAAATCTAGATAGGTTTTCATAAAATCACAATATTTTACTTTAAGGTCCTCATCTCATGCGAAACGACGTTCCATCGCCATATGTCGTGACAAAGCTCCAGAAAGCGTATTCGAAAACGTAACATTCGGTTGGCGAAATGGAAGTTCTACCTTATATTTCCCATCAGGACTTCTCTGTAAGGTCCTGGAAAATCGAACATCAACCTCATCATCACCTACAGCTGACATGGAACTGCTTGGAATCTCAGATCGATCAGAACGATGTTCACCAAGCAAAATACTCCAAGACTTGTCGGCGCCTAGCAAGATATCAATCGGACCAGTGTTCTTAAATCCTACATCAGCCAACACAAGCTCATTGAAGAAAATCAAATTGCTAGCCTCAACGGAATGTGATGGAGTTGGCGAAGTAATTTTATTTAAAATATAGGCTTTAATATGCATTGAATGTTCAGAAATCCGCGACTTAAGTTGTAAATCAACAGCAAATTGCGTTGAGAATTTTTACCACCGCGACTAACTAACACGAACGTTCCTCTAAAAACTTTAAGAGATCGTCCATCATTGAAGTTTCAGAATTTTTGTTCTCTAACGACCAAGCTTTACGAGTTTCCGAATCAGTCTTATTTATGAGCAAATATACCAGCCAAGGATCTCCACCTTCTGCGCGAATAGCTTCAAGATCACGAATAACTTCATTGGCTTTGTCTACCAATTTACGCAACTGCGAACCGTCACCCGAAGCGACACTAGGCAATTTTAAAAATTGTTCAATCAGTTCGTTAATTATATACAGCGGTATATCGTACCGACGTTCAAGCTTCTCCCAAGCAGGCTTATAATTCGAGTCCGAAACACTGATAGCACTCAGGAGATTTAATGCATCATCCTGAAATACCGATTTTAAATACCTGAATTTTTGAGCTTCAGAAAGTTTTTTATTTGTATCTACTGTTTGCAAAAACACGATTCACGATATCTTCCCGAAAATGGCGCAATGTGCATGGGCTGCAGCCTAACACCGGAATCATCGTCACGGTTATATGCAGAAACCCTTACAAATTTTTCAAAAAAGTCCGTCTGAGTCGCAATCAATTCCCTTATGGAAACCTCTCTGTTTTCATCACCGTGCAGGAGCGGTGGCGGCGACGGCATAATAGATTTCAAACGCCTAACCAAAGCACATTTTGCCGCCAAATACTTGGATTCTACGACCTCAAATTCAGGTTCAGGGTCAACGTATCCTTCTTGGTTATGAAACTCAAAATATTCTTTTTGGCTATCACAAATGTCCATAAAAGCCCTTTCTAAACGTTCTAATTGAATGTCTAACTCAACCGCGTTTGCAAACTCGGGACTGTTCTGCGCGTAATTAAACACTCTCATAATTGCACCTTTGTAATGTCCACGTGCGTGTTACAAAGCTCCCATTTTCTCAACAAAATGTCTCACAGAATTTTAAATTTTATAAATATTGCAATTAAATTTAGATTTCACCAAAAACGATCAATGGGAGATAAAACTAGCAGCAGCAAATCGAGTCCAAAACGAAAAAAAACTATACAGCAGACAGACGACAATCAGAAATGCTTATACTTATCGCCAGTATAGTGAATCCAATTTACACAACCACCAAATAGCAATTTCAAATCAAAATTCTCAAAATATCCTGCTCGAAGGACCAATTTTGATTATGAATTGTCCAAAATAACAAAAAACTCAATTTCAAAAACGTTATAGTTATTAAGTTTATTTGACAAAACAATCAAGCCAAACTGTTCAATTACAATTAACAATTTACGATGCGACTAGCTTTTTTTTTCTTTGCTATCGATGTGACACGGTTGGTGGTTGGTATAATAAGAAGGATCCTTATTAGGATTTTTGCACACGTCACTTAACCTCTGCATCAGGATTGCACTTGTTCTTGCATTTCATACCCTTGTTCTTTCTCCAAATGCAATTGTAATTGCATTGCATTGCATTGGGCTTTGCAAAATATACCAAAAACAACTCCACAGGAGTCAATGCAGGTGCAGAGGTTTAGTGACTTGATGCCATTATACAAAAAAAAATAATAGTTAAGAAAATTAATATGGTATGATGTAACATGTTTGGCAACAAAAAACAAATATAATATTTAATGAACAAAATTTGAAAAAAATTATTATTTAAATATTAAATTAATTAAATTAATTTGAATTAGTAATTTTAAATTAAATTAAGCAAAATTAATTAAAAGCGTTTCTCCACACCGGCTATACAGGATTTTATAGATAAAGAGTTAGAAGAAATGTTAGCAGAGGGAGTTATAGAAAAATCTGACAGTCTATGGGCGTCACCCATTGTCATGATTAAGAAGAAGGATGGTACGTATAGGTTTTCTGTAGATTTTAGGAAGTTGAATGCGGTCACAGATAGGGACGCGTACCCTTCCCCTATATATCAGCTATCCTGGATAAGTTGAATAATGCTAAATTCTTGTCTTCTTTGGACATCAAGACAGCCTATTGGCAGATTCCGATGGAAAAAGAGTCAAGAAAGTATACTGCCTTTACGGTACCAGGCCGCGGTCTATTTCAATTTTTGAGGATGCCGTTCGGGTTGCACAATGCCCCCGCAACATGGCAAAGATTTATAGACAATGTTTTAGGACCCGAGTTAGAACCTTCGTGTATCTGGATGATATCATTATCATCACAGATACATTTGAGAAGCATATGCAGATTTTAGAGGAAGATTAATAAAAGCAGGACTTAAAGTTGGTAGGGAGAAGTGTCATTTTTGTAGGCCTTCTCTGAAGTTTTTAAGCTATAATGTAGACCGCAATGGTTTACACATGGACCCAGAGAAGATAGAAAGTATGATAGGCATTCCAGCACCGAAGAATGCTAAGGAAGTAAGAAACTTTATAGGAACGGTATCCGGGTACAGGAGATTTATACCAAACTTTGATAGTTTGGTCAAACCGTTATCTGATTTGCTTTTTTTTTTTATAATTAACGCGCGCACAAGGGACTATTTGTTTCCCTTTAAATGTAACACACTGCGGAGGTGTCGATTAACATTGGTTTTGAATGTTTGCAAATTGAAATGGCAAGGGAAATTCTCGCCGGGTAAACCATTCCAAAGTCGTGTTGTACGGCTAAAAAAAGAATCTCTATATTTCACGGTACGTCCGAAATTGGGCTCAAGGGTGAACTGATGGGCATTCTTAGCAAGACGAGTATTACGGGCGAAACTTTTAAGGGGAGGAATGCAGCTGGCTACCTCGAGTGAACATTTGTTATAAAAGAAAAGATAAAATAAAGAAAAAAGGCGTATAAACGCTTTATAAATTGTAGCCAGATCAGATGGGGAAAAGTACTTCTTACACCGATACAGAAAACCTAAGCACTTAGCAGCATTCTTAGCGATTTCAAATATATGGTCGTTCCAACGGAGGTCGTCATTGACACACATACCGAGTACTGAGAGCTTTTCGGTTTCTTCGATGTAAATGCCATTCATGGACAATGGCATTGAGGGTATGTTTTGCTTTAACGACAGAAGACAGCATTGAGTTTTCGAAGCATTAAACTCAACACGATTCCTATTACCCCATTTGACAATGCTGTATAAATCGGAGTTTAATGAGCTTGAACGAATATGAAAAGCTGAGGGTAGAGTCGTCAGCAAAACAATTGGATTAGAAGTAACAGACAGAAGATCATTTATAAAAAATGAGGAAAAGAGTCGGAGACCGAACAGAGCCCTGGGGCACACCAGCATTTATTTTGTAGGAATTAGACTTGAATCCGTCCAATACAACTTGTATTGAACGATCCAGTAGTTAGCTTCTAATCCAACGAACAAGAGTAGGAGCGATGGAAAAGCTAACGCAGTGGCTTTGCCAGTGTGGAAGAACACCTCTTCAGAAGAATCGGGGGTATACCATCCGGGCCAGCGGATTTGTGTATATCGAGATCTTTGAGAACTCTTGCTACTGTACGAGTGCGGAAAAAATCTGTCCCATGGAAAAATTTACATTCTCAAGTACAGGAGGGGCAATGGTGCTATGCGGCAGCGTGGAGCTGCGAAATGGGCGGCGAGCAAGTTTGCCTTCTCTGAAGAGTAAACAATTGGTTTGTTATTATCGATGAGCGTTGGAACCGAAGATGTTGAGGAGTTTTTAATATTTTTTTACAAATGACAAAAAATGTGTACTGCCTTTGGGACACTGCAGAATTTTTTGCCGTAATTTTTGGTCATGCAAAAATTTGGTTCTTTCAATAACGGAGTTGCATGAGTTTCTTGCTTGTTTGTGCTTTTTCCGATTTACCTCTGTAGGGTTGGCTTTGTAAGAACGGAAACTTACTTCTTTGAGCCTGATAGCTTCTTTACACTCAGAATTAAACCAAGACTTTTCTTTAGGTTTGATGCTTTTTACTCTGTTAGGAATAAAAGCACGCATCTCTAGAAGAATCACATTTGTGATCATTTCAGCACTGGCATCAATGTCACTATCGAGGAAGCATAGTGACCAGTTAAAGTTTCGGAAAAAAATATTCAGGTCGTCCCAGTTGGCTTTCTCGTATTGCCAAACGGTCCTGGTGGGAAGTTTTTCTTTAACTGGATGGGTGGAGGATGAGAAATTAACTGAAATGACACAATGGTCTGAAGTGCCAAATGGAGAAGTTACACTTATGGTATATTTATCAGGGTGAGAAGTAAGAAACAAGTCAAGAGTGTGGGCGGCTTGCCCAGCAACATCCGGTATACGCGTTGGCACATCGATTTTTTGAGTAAGGTGATGTATATCGGCAAAGAGCTCGACATACCTTCCTTCGGTATTCGCTGACCAGAATAGCGGAGCCAATTGGAAATGTGTACATTGAAATCGCCATAACGATTTCAGTGCGAGGACAAAGGGAAACAATTTTCGAGATGGAATCAGACAGCGCATCAAACTCGTTACAAGTCGAATTGCTGTCGAGATTTGGACTCCTGTAAATAAAATAATAATGAATGACATGCTGGCGGACAGTGAATTTGAGCCATAAGAAATTAAAGTCCGTGTTGGAACATTGCCCATATTAGGTAAGGCTCTGGCAAGCAATATATTCCTAACATAGACAATGATATGCCCAGATTTTTCAACACAGTTTGTAGTACAGACGGATGCTTCGGATTTTGGGCTCCGGGCTGTCTTAAGTCAGACATTTGAGGATGGCGAGAAGGTGATTTGTTCTTAAGCAGATCACTTAACAGGTGTGAGAGAAACTACTCGACCACAGAAAAAGAATGCTTGGCAGTCCTGTGGAAGATAGAATAGCTAAGGCCATATCTAGAAGGGGTAAGGTTTTCGGTGATAACAGATCACTATTCCCTATTATGGTTGAGTAAGCTAAAAGACCCAGCAGGTAGGCTTGCTGGATAGGCTGTTCGCATGCAGCAATTCGACTTTGAAATCCTGCATAGGAAAGGAAAGGATCAAGTGGTGCCGGATATGCTCTCTCGGAGTGTACCAGTCTTGTTGGGATTTCCGAGCCCACAACCGACCCGTGGATATATAAAATGATGAAAGAAGTCGATGAGAAACCTTTGTCGTTTCCAGCGTGGCGAGTAGATCAGGGAAAACTTTTTAAACTTGTTAAGACCAATCACGTGGTTGTTTACGATAACAACAGTGAATGGAAATTAGTTGTAGGTGAGGATGATAGGAAGAAAATTTTGTTAAAAAACCATGAGCATCCATTTGCAGGGCATATGGGGGTAAAGAAAACATATGCTAGAGTAGGAGAAAAATATTACTGGCCTAAAATGAGATCAAATATAACAAAATATGTAAGGTGTTGTAAAGTGTGCAAAAGCGTCAAACCAATTAATGAAAAGCCAGCTGGATTGATGACGGAGAGGAAAGAGGTAACCGATCCATGGAAGATGATATGTGTTGACTTGTTAGGCCTGCTTCTGAAATCGAGTAGAGTTTTTGTCTACATCCTTACGTTTGTAGATTATTTTTCCAAATTTCCGCTTTTGTTCCCTTTAAGGTCGGCCAAACGAGTTGGTTTGGAGGAGGAAATTTACGTTATCCGACGCCGCCAATTGTTACGCCGCTAAACTGGCCCCCAAATTTATAGGCCCATTTCGAATAAAGAAGAGTTTCGCCCTGGACATATATCCTGGTGGATGGAAATGGTAAAGATCAAGGCACATGGAATGTTAAAGACCTTAAGCCATATTGCGACGAAAATGGAGGAACTGAGGTTTAGCCGAGTAGCGAGGATATGCTACGCTAAGAGGAACTGCGAGTTAAACACTTTGTGATGGGCTTTCACTCTCGCCTAGAGCGGTTGAGATATGGTTGTTTTGTCTGATAGTGTGTTTTCTCCATTTGGTTGTGTTGTTTTGGAATTTGTTTCGGTAAAGTTACCCGCAACAAAAACTATTCTTAAAATTGGCTAATTTTGATTTTGTTCCTTCTCTTTTCTCCCCAAACCTTTCCCATCATTTTTTCGCCCTACCATTCTTCAGTTGTTTGCTCTTAGCAATGTCATGAAAGCATAGCTCTAAGCAAATAACAATTTATACAGGTATGCGCCGTAATCAGCAGACGAGCTAAACTGTTGTGAAGTCGACCCCAAATGGACCCGAAGAAAGACGGAGACAACAACACATCATACGTTTTTTTAGCATGGCCAATGGCGCACCGTAAATTAATTTTTTATGAATAAAAAAATAGGCCGTCAAGAATGAAACGCTAGTCCCTAATTCCCCCAAATCTGCACAAAGGTTCACCGAAATTTAGTTTCACGATAGTTTTCCTTAGCTTCTTTCCTCCAAAAGTAATTCAAAAAGCAGCAATAGAAAATATCATACTTTCTTCGACTTCCCTTCACAATGTTTAGCATTTAGGTTATTGTAACTGGGAGAATGCCCAGAGGATTCATTTCCAGCTTTTCGTTGAGTTTTTGTTCTTTTTGGTTTTATATTGATCTAGTATTACCTCGACCTTAGGATTCGTCAAGTTTTGGGACAGCTCCAACAACTTGGGGAATTCTTTGAATGTCGGTTGTACATGTCAGCAAACAAAGGCTTCATGTAACCAGCTAACCCGTGACTGAATTCCGCGAAAGCCGATTGGCGGTGTGTATGAATGTGTGCGTGACAGCAAAGGTGGAAGTAGAGATAAGCTTCGCTGGCACAACCACTTTTTCGTTGAGCAGCAAAGCGATCGGAAGAAAAAAGAAAAGAACAAAAATTTAAGAAGAGTTAGAGATTTGAAAGATTTAAAAAATTATATAGTTTGAAAATAGTAGTAGGAAGTGGAAATAAAAGAAGTTGAAAAAAGGTACAACTCGTCAGGAAGGGACGAAACAAATATTTGAAGATAAAAAAAAGATAATTTAAAGATTTTAATCTTATTTGTGCTTTTGTTAAAGTTGTTTCGGTTTGCCTCTGCATTATTTGTTTTTTTTATTACTTACTTACTTAGGGTGCGCTACAGTTCGGGATGAACCTGGGCCTCAACCAATATGCCTCTCCAGCCAGCTCGGTCTTTGGCTAGCTGCCTCCAGTTTTGCACTCCAAGTTGGTTGAGGTCGTCCTCCACTTGAGCGCGACCTAAGGCGAGGTCTTCCTTGACTGCGTCTACCCTCTGGGATGGAATCGAAGATCCTGCGAGCCGGAGCATTGTTGTCCATTCGCTCTACATGACCTAGCCATCTTAAACGTGATATGCGTTTTTTTTTGACCAGGTCAATGTCGCTGTACAGCTCGTATAGTTCTTGGTTGAACCTTCTCCTCCAAAGCCCGTTAACGCAGATAGGACCAAAAATCTTCCGAAAAATCTTACGCTCGAAACGACTAAGGATATCTTCATCCGTTTTAGATAGAGTCCATGCCTCGGCGCAATAGAGCAGGACTGGGATGATTAGGGTCTGATACAGAGTCTCCTTTGTCTTTCTAGAGAGGGCTTTGCTACTCAATTGCCTTCCTAGTCCATAGAAACAGCGATTTGCAAGAGTAATTCTTCGCTTTATTTCTGACGAGATGTTGTTGTCAGATGTTATAGCGGATCCGAGGTACACAAAGTCCCTAACTACCTCAAAGTTGTACCTGTCTATTGTGATGTTTTGTCCAATCCGCCGGTGTTGTGTGTCCCTTTTTGTGGACAGCAGGTACTTCGTTTTGGCCTCATTGACTGTTAGTCCCACCTTAGTCGCTTCAGCTTCAATGCTAGCAAACGTTCCAGTGACAGCTCGCCGAGTTCTGCCAATGATGTCTATGTCGTCGGTGTATGCTAGCAATTGCACAGACTTGAAAAAAATTATCCCACTACAATTGACTTGCAAGTTTCTTATAATTTTTTCAAGTATTAAGTTGAAGAAATCGCACGATAGCGCATCACCTTGTCGGAATCCTTTTTTGACGTGAAAAGCTTCTGTGAGGTCAGAGCCAACCTTGACGGAGCAGCGAGAGTTCTCCATCGTCATCCTGCACAGTCGGACGAGTTTTGTGGGAATGCCAAAACCTGACATGGCTCTGTATAGCTCGTCTCTATAAATGCTATCGTACGCGGCCTTACATACATACATACATACATACATACATACATTTATTGGGGCGACAGCTCCTTAAGGAGCCAAGGCCTAGTGACTTATACTCTCAACCATTCCTGTGTGTGGGTTGTTATTCTGCAAGAATGGAAGGGACCTACAGTTTACCGCCGAGTCCGAACGGCTACATGAGATGCACTTTTTCGAGACAAATTTTACTCTTGGAGGTTTTGTCAGTTCCTCGCAAGAGGCAGTACCCCAGAAAAAAAGGTGGCTATGAGCTGGATTTGAACCCAGGTTCTTTTGCTTAGCAGTCCGATACACTAACCACTAAGCCACAGGGCACTACGTACGCGGCCTTAAAATCGATAAAGAGGTGGTGGGTATCGATTTGGAATTCTTGGGTGGTTTCCAGGATCTGCCGTAGAGTGAACATTTGATCGATTGTGGACTTTCCTGGTCTGAAACCACACTGATAGGGGCCAATCAGGTTGCTGACGAAAGGTTTCAGGCGTTCACATAGAACGGCAGAGAGGATCTTGTAGGCGATATTCAGGAGACTTATTCCTCTATAGTTGGCGCAGTTTAGAGGGTCTCCTTTCTTGTGAATCGGGCAAACGATGCTGAGGTTCCATTCATCAGGCATACTTTCTTCTGACCAAACTTTAGAGATGAGTTGGTGTATGCACTCCACCAGGTCATCTCCGGCCGCTTTAAAAAGTTCGGCGGGTAGTCCGTCGGGTCCAGCAGCTTTGTTGTTTTTGAGTTCTAGATATTGCTATCCTTACTTCATTTTGGTCAGGTGGACGGAAGTTTTGTCTGTCATCATCCATGTTGAATGGTTCATTCTGCCTGACAGCGGGATTTTGGCCTTCATCGCCGTTTAACAGTCTGCAGAAATGGTCCTTCTATTTACTCAGCACCGATTGTGACTCTAATACGAGGTTTCCATTCCTATCTCTACAAGCTTCTGTGCGGGATTTTTTTTCCTTGGCATGTTCTTTTTACCTGTTGGTAAGACTTCCGCACGTTGTTCCTGGAGTAGCATCTCTCAATATCTTCGATCGCGCGCTTCTCATGCTCTCTCTTTTTCATTTGGAGAAGCCGGTGTTCTTCCCGTCTTTTCTGCTCGTAAAGCTCGCGAGCAGCTCTCGTCTTACTTTGCAGCGTCGCTTTATATGCCTCTTGTTTGGCTGCATGGCCCTGCCTGCATTCGTCATCAAACCAGAGGTTTCGTGGTGTTGGTCTGGTGAAACCTAGCACATCAGTTGCGGCATCTCTGATGGCTTGTTGGCAGTGTTGCCACTGATCTTCGGCACTTGATGCTGGCGGTCCTGGATTTCTTGAGAGGTTACGGGATATTCGATCGGCATAGGTTCTGGCGGTTTCTTGCGATTGCAGCTTTCCGACGTCATACTTCCTCACAGTATTACTCCGTTGTTGTGGAGTTCGGGTTATTCGCATTCTTACCTTTGCTGCAACAAGGTAGTGATCCGAGTCGATGTTAGCTGCTCGGAAGGTGCGAACATCTAAGATACTGGAGGCGTGTCTTGCATCGATCGCAAGACCGATCGTTGTCCTTGATTCGTTTTTCCGGGTCGTCAACAGTAAATCCGTCCCTTTCCGAGGCTTGGGTTGTTAACCCCACGCACAACCCCCAACCTGGAGGGCCAGGTCCTTTATTGGATTCCTTGGACAAAAGGAACCGGAGAATCCGGAGTCAGTAACCCACTTCGGAGATATGAGCCCTGCCGTTGGCCCATTAAGGGTTCATCCGCCACCATCTCTATTTCAATGCCCTGACTTGCATTGAATTGTCCTAATGACCTTATCTCATTATCATCATTAGGGCGTCTGCTTCGTTGACTGTTGACGCCACCGTTGGTCTAATTGGTTGGGCTCATCCGCCGTACGTCCTCTTTCTGAGGGGCTCGTGCAAGACTTCTGCGAATCGATCAGAACAGTCATTAAAGCAGAGCATTAAAGTGTTGCTATTTTTTCTGTGTTCAACACTCGCGCTTATAAGTTTAGCAGGAATGTCCGGATGGACAGACCAGTACCCGGTGGTTACCGCGGGGAGGTAAAATAAGCACAATTGATGTGTACGATATAGTTGCAGCGACTGTGCATCACCAGTTTGATGCCTTTCAGTTTCTATTCATACAGCACCCAACAACCATTTGGATTTTTTTATTATTTCAGAAATTGTTGAAGTCTTGACCCCGTTAGTAATTTTCCTTTCGTTCTTCTTGCGGGACCGAGTATTAGCGGTCCATTCTTGCAGTCCATTGTTTGCAAATTTTTTTTTCAAATTCAATTTGAACCTTAATATCCATATTATGCCTACTCTTTTGTAATTTAACTATTGAAAAAATTCTGGGTTTTTATCCCGCCTCGCCACGGTTTTCCAAATCTACGTATATATATTCCAATAAATATTCAAATTCCCCATTCGGGAAATAAACACCCTTTCTTATTTCACCTTTTTTGTAGATCATAATTTTTTTTTGAATTTTTTTTTCATATAAAAACAAATTTCCTGGGGCCCTACTATGTAACTCGATTATACTTTCGATTCTATGCGAAAGTTTTTTGCGATTCTACTTTTAAATGGAACTTTGTATGAAAGTAGAATCGGATGCCAGTAATGCCAAGCTATTTGCTAACAAATTTGCGATTTTCGAACGAGGCTCGAACAACTGCTGTGGAAACCGAAGTTATAGTGCAACAATTAAATTAAAATAAATAAATATGGACAGTGTAGCGATTTGGTTAGATTTGGATTCAGATGAAAATCCGGAACGAACTCAACAAATTGAACGAAGGCGGATAAGAGACAAATCTAATATAATGGAGCTCAGCGAGAAAAGGTTTTACCATTGAGTATTTATTAAAGACATTTTTAATCCAATCAAATAACTTAATTCCAGCTTTGTTCAAAACTACCGCCTTTCAAAAGATGCCTTTATGTATCTACTAAACAATATTTCAACGGAACTAAGTGTTCGCAGAAGGCAAACTTCTGTGCCCAACATCATAAAGGTGTCAGCAACCTTGAAATTTTTAGCAACAGGTGGATATCAAAATCAAATCGGTGGAGACAGGCATGCGGGACTTGCACACCAAACTATGTCCAAGATTATAACTGAGGTTGTAACTGCAATCGAAAAAGTAATTTGCCCGGAACTTATCAACTTAAGAATGACGGAGGAAGGAAAAAGATAGTCAAAACGTCATTTTTGGGAAAAATCGGGTGTGTCGATGGAACTCACATTCAACTCATTCGGTAGGCTACGAGTGAACATCTTTTCTTTAACAGAAAACTCAAACACAGTATAAATGCGATGGCGGTAGGTTCAAATTATCATATGCTTACCTTATGTATGTATGTATAACTTTAACTTAAGCTGAAAATATTTATTTTTTGTTTAACTAGATATGTGACTAGACTATGGCGATACGATCAATAAATGGAAGATATGGTGGAGCATCACATGATTCTCATGTCTGGTCTAAGCGATGAAAGAGCATACCTCAAACGGTGCTTTGAAAATGGAGATACGTCGTCATGGATCTAAGGTAAGTATCTGTATAATTTTAAACTGACATTATTATAAACCTGCTTTCAAGGAGACTCAGGATATCCTTTAGAGCCTTGGATTCTCACAGCTTACAGAACAGCAGCTGAAGGATCTGCCGAATCCAAGTTCAGTGACAAATTTTCAATTTCAAGATCAATTATTGAGCGCGTTTTTGGTGTTCTATAGACAAGATTCTGATGTCTTTTTGCGGCAAGGGAACTTCATTATCCACCCGAGAAGGTATCTCAAATTATGAACGCTTGTTGTGCACTCCACAATCTGTGTTTGAAGTACAGAGTTGAATTACCTGATTCAATCCAAGATGTATTGTTGGAAGAAGATGCTCACCATTTCACTTTGGAACACAATTCTTTAGAAAACGAGGAACATTCGAATTTAGCGAAGAGAATAAGAAAAAGAATACGAAATGATTTATTGAATTCATAAATATGTATGTACATATATTTATTAGTAAAAAATTTAACTTAAAATTATGATCACATCAATTCACTTATAATTACGATCACATAAATTCACTTTAAAGACTAAAAACATAAATAAAAATAAACTAAAAACATAAATAAACTTCAATTTTAAAACTAAAAAAAAAAAAATAAATAACTAGCACGGTGTATTCATTTTACAGGCGAAGTCTTAAAATTTCTTTTTTCAGTTCCAACTTAGCAACTGCATTTTTGTTTTTTTTCGATTTCACTTGGTTTTTTAAATTCAAATTGTTGTTTCTTAAGCTCGAGAGACTCTTTTTTTAGCTTATACTTTTTTCTTTTAGTTCAAAGTCCCTTCTTGTGTATTTGAAAATTCCTTTCAAATTTTCATTAACCTCCTTCATAGTAGCGCACAAATTATTTTGGTACGTGATTTGATTGTTGACTTGTTTTTCAAGGAGTGATGTCTGTTTTTTTTTTGGTGTCATTCTCGCCTGTGGGATATTTTCTTTTTCAGCAGTTTCATCATTCGTACCACTTTCGTTCGCTTCCATTTGTGTGTCGTCAATCACGGCCTCGTATATGTTATGTAAGGCATCTGGATCGTATAGAACCACGACATCGTCCATACCTATAACATCTTCCTCGGCTGTATGTGGTTGGCTGTTGTTGGTATTGTGCACCCCAAAACTTAACGAACCATTCATTCCATTGATGGCTTCGTTTAGGTCCAACAACTCACAGACCTTCTCGTGAGACAGAAATTTATAGTTAAACCAAAATATTTCTTTCAACTATTTTCTATAGAATTGCTAAAAATAGCCGTTTTTTTACATTTGTAATACCTAATTGTTTAATTTTTTACTTGCAATTATACGTAGGTACTAGGTACAAGTTATGCATTCGTGCTGAAAAAAAATGAGATACCAATCAAATGTAACATTACATTATGATAGAGAAACATATTTGAGTCAATGGCAAAATTCTGTCCGTCTACTAAACGTTTGGAACAATCGTCTTTAAATTTGGAATATAATTATATTTTGACATTCGACAGAGGATTTTTTTTAATTTTTTTTAGCTGAAATATTAACGGTACTTACCATATAACCGTCAAGTAAAAGCTTATTTTTCTCAAAAAAGGCTCCAAGAATTTTGTATGTAAAAAATCATGTGCATTCAAGTTTGGTGAAAAAAAATTATGACGGTGGGCAACTGGTACCGCCCATATGAGTTTTTTTTGTCATCGACTTTCCTGAGAACCGATTGGGTAACCGATGGCGATTACAACCAAAATTGATATTCAGGAAAATGTAAGTAGCCTAAGAAATCTAACACTAAAATATTTTCGAAAACTTTCTTTTTGTGTTTTTAATAATTAAAAAAAAATAATTTAAAAAAATCAATATTTTAAAAACGGGTAGGTGATTTTTTACTTGCGATTAAAGGTACTATAAGGCAAGTTTAGGATTCATGAAAATAAAAAATTTGCAATAACAATCAATCATGACATTACGAGACAAGAACACGATAACTGTGGCGGCGTAAATTAATGACAGATTCATGTAGAGGGACAAAATACAAAAATTTTTTACTAGGAGAAGGTCTATCTCGTCCCGTTTAGGTAGAAGGGGCAATTTTCTGAAAAAGCCTTATACAAGTATCTACCTATTCATCATAATAGTACCCATAATTACGAAAGAAAATTTTGGGGAAACCCCTGGAAAAGTCTGATTTTTTGTATGAAATTTTGTGTGTAATTCTTCCAATAATTATAAAAAAAATGTCTAATAACTTTATCTGAACAAATCAAAAGAATTTAAAGAAATGCAGGACGACATTTGCCGGGCCCGCTAGTAATATATATTTTTATCAAACACAACTAGACATACAAATTAACGCAAATAATAGCCTCCACCTTTTCTTATATTTCCACATTGTATATGAACTGTCTACTTACTACTTATTATACAAATCTACAATCAATTTGCAAACATTTTTTTTAAATCAATTTCTACGCATAGTACTTAATTTGCACCTATTCGAATGGAAAGCAAAATTCAAAACAAAAATCCATTTCATCAAGGACGTTTGTATGGGTTGGGGTCGAAATATTGTATGGTCAAAATTCTGTTTACAAAATACTGTATTTCAAAACACTGTATTTCAAAATTCTGGTTACACAAAATTCTGTATGTAGAAAATTCTGTAATTCAAAATTCTGTTTGGTCGAAATTCTTCTGTATTTAAATAAAAATGGTTTGGATAATGTAAAAAAGTGCGCACTATTTACATTATCAAAACAAAATTAATATGAACAAAAAAAACAGCCACAATTTTTTTTACTGAACTTTAACCCAAATATATGTATATAATATTTGATTTTCTCATATTTCGATATGGATACATAGACAAAACCAAGTTAGCCTACAAATAGGCTCGTTCAACTGAACGAGTTATTTACTCCAAGAGCCGCTTGGAGCGCCGCGGTCAACACGTCGCCATGATAGTACCATAGCAGTTTATATACAATTAACTTAACTTTATTCAGGGGCACCATACTGCAAAAAAAAATTACAGTGTTATTTTCCTAAGAAGACTATGCTGGTGCTCGGTGCTGGTGGCAATGTGTTGTTCGCTGAGACATTAAAATAAAATTGACTGTGTTGCTAAAATTGTGTTTCGGTTACATAAAATGGGTCGCAAATTAGAACAACAGCTGAGTTAAAAGAAGAATTAGGAAAAAGAAATCTTCAGACTTCGGGGCTGAAAAGGAACTATTGCTCCGACTTCAGAATGCTATCACTCAAGATGGTGGAGACCCCGATACTATGTTGTTCGATGTTGAAGAACCAGAGAGATAAGGCGCAGTAAGTACAGCCGATGAAATGCCTGCTTTCTTGAAGTTGCTTCTGCCGAAATTCGAAGAACAAAAGAACGTTCTCGAAGAACAAAAGAATGACCAAAAAAATTCGTTAGAAGTTCTCCAGAAGCAACTACGCGAACAAAAGAACGTTCTCGAAGAACAAAAGAACGTTCTCGAAAGCAAATTTGATGGTCTCGAAAACAAACTCGATGCACAGAATGTTCTCTTCGACAAAAGACTTCAAACAATCGATCAGAAATTCGAAGCCAAAATAGAAAACTTGGAAGAAAAGCTCGGAAGTGTAGAGCAACAGTACGAACATCTGGCTAAGGAATTTGATTCTTTGAAGAAGCAGAAGGTTCGGGAATATACGAGCGACGGTCCACGAAGAAAGGAAATGCAGCCCCCTGTCTTCGATGGTCAAACATCATGGCCAATTTATAAGAGGCAGTTCGAAGCTGCCGCCTTGACGAACAACTGGGACAACGAAGACAAATCAATTGCTCTTACGCTTGCGCTCAGGGGAACAGGAGGAAAAGGAGGAGGCAGAATGACGAAGCATCTGGCAGAAATAACACATTCACTGCTGGACAAGCTTCTGATTAACAGCAGGAGGTAAAACGCCTAAGAACCAACTACATGCTGCAGCAAGAGCTTGACAGTGGATACAGTCATCAGAAACCGAAAATGTGTGGCCACTATGGACACGGGTGCCACAGCCTCCATAATCAGAAGAGACCTTGTTCAGACGTCCTGGATTCATAACACCAGCTGCTACACTCTTAAGACAGCTACCGGAGAAGCAGCAAAAGTATACGGCGAGGTATTTCTAAAGATACAAATGGGAGGGTTGACCTTTTCACATGCATTCTTCGTAGCCGACATATGCGACGAATGCATCATAGGAATGGATTTCATGAAGGCACATGAGGTAATCATAGACCTACAAATGCAAGTGTTAAGGTATCGTTGAGATCCCTATGGTATACGGAAACGAGAACGCTTTGAATCTTCGGGCGGTTTTAAGCAGAGATGAAGTCCTACCACCTTCTTCAGAGACAGTTTTTTGGACGCGTTTAGAGGGTGATCCTGGGAACCACCGATTCTATTTCGTTGAAACAGATGATAAAGAAAATTTTGCAAGCTATATCGTTGGAAAAATTTTAGTAGAGCCAAAGAAAAACATGGTTCCGGTAAGGCTGATGAATCCGACCAAACACTCCGTCAAACTCAGACAAGGAGAGGTGATTGGAAGATGCGTACCCATTGCAGCCATATCGACAACATCTAGCAGTGAATGTGCGAGTCCTGTTTCTGCAACGAAATTGGCCCAGGTATGTAATATATCCTCGGAAACTGTGAGCTAAATCAGGAGCAGAAAACCATAGCCGAAAATCTCATTGGTGAGTTTGCAAATATATTTGCATCGCAGGATGGAGACTATGGTCGAACACACCTAGTACAGCACCGCATAGACAGCGGCAATAGCAAACCGATCCGACAACCTGCTAGAAGACTTCCATTGGCAAAACAGGCAGAAGTCGATGAGATGACATCGACCATGGAAAAAGACGGTCTAATCGAAAACTCAAAAAGTCCGTGGGCATCACCCGTTGTACTAGTGAAAAAGAAGGACGGCAGCACTCGATTCTGCGTGGATTACCGGAGGCTCAACGATGTCACCAAGAAGGACAGCTACCCCTTGCCTCGAATAAATGACACCTTGGATACGCTTTCTGGAGCAAAATGGTTTTCCACCCTCGATCTGAAAAGTGGTTACTGGCAGGTACAGGTCCATCCAGAGGACAAAGAAAAGACCGCTTTCACAACGGAAAATGGATTATGGCAGTTAACCGATGGATGACCTCATCGTTGTGGGAAAGACGTTCGCTGAACATCGCGACAACTTGAGGGAGGTGTTTACACGACTTCGGACTGCACATTTGAAACTAAATCCAAAGAAATGTGCTCTGTTCAAAGCTGAGGTGAAATATTGGGACATGTGATATCGTCAAATGGAGTTAAAACTGACCCGGAGAAAATCGAAGCCATGCAAAATTGGCCAGATCCGGCAGACAAACACCAGTTGAGGAGCTTTCTCGATCTCGCCACATAAAACAGGAGGTTCGTGAAGGATTTTGCCGGAATCGCAAAGTGTCTGCACCAGCTAACTGAGAAAGGTAGACAATTTAAATTTTCAGGTGAGTGCAAAAGAAGCTTTCAACATCTAAAACAGCGACTTTGTGAGGCACCGATACTAGCTTACCGCACCCCTAGCAAGACATTTATTGTGGACGCGGATGCTTGTAACGTGGGTGTTGGAGAAAGTGGTAGCCTATTTCAGCAAAGTTCTGTCGCGACCAGAGAGAAATTACTGTGTTACCAGGACTCCTTGCTCTGATACTGGTGACGTAACATTTCCATAAATACCTGTATGGACAGAGATTCATCCTGAGTACCGATCACGCCGCTTTAAAATGGTTGCTACAGTTCAAAAATCCTGAGGGACAAGTAGCAAGATGGATCATACGATTGCAGACTTACGACTTCGAAGTACAGCATCGCAAGGGAAGACTGCCTGCAATGCGGACGCGCTTTCCCGCAGACCATGTGAGCCCAGTTGCAAACATTATGCGCGAAAAGAAGAAAAGGACGAAGGTATTTCTGTCCAGAGAATAAGAGCCGTAGAGGGTTCGAGTGCCGAAGAACTTCGCAATGCAATCCTTGCATGGAAGGAATCTATGGAGAAACCAAACGCAAGAGACATCTCCCACAGAAGTCCTACTTTAAATGCATACTGGGCGAAGTGGGACTCTCTCTATGTGGAAGATGGTGTTTTGCAGAGAAAATGGGAAATGCCGGATGGAAGATCCTTTTTATATGCAACTTGTGGTTCTCGATCCTACGAGAAATGCATGATGGAGTATCCGGTAGGCACTTGGGAATCAACAAAACACTGGAAAAGTTACGGGAACGCTTTTATTGGCGAAGCGCAAGAAACGATGTAGAGAGCTGGTGTCGAAAGTGCACAACATGCGCGGCTAGCAAGGGACCCAAAGTCAAAACACGAGTTAAAGTGCACCAGTACAGCGTACAAACGTGACATCACAGGCCCGTTCCCGGAAACTGAAAACGGTAGCCGTTACATCCTTGTTGTCATGGACTACTTCAGCAAGTGGCCCGAGGTGTTTGCGATACCCAATCCAGAAGCTAAGACCGTTGTCGAGCAGATAGTGGACCACTGGGTCTGCAGGTTCGGGGTGCCTATGGAATTGCATTCCGACCAAGGGCGAAACTTCGAGTCAAAGGTATTCCAGGAAGTATGCACATCACTCGGGTTAAAGAAAACAAGGACAACACCTCTTCATCCACAGTCTGATGGAATGGTAGAACGATTTAACAAGACCTTGAAGGAACATCTGTCCAAAGTCGTGAACGAAAACCATCGAGATTGGGATCGGCGAATTCCTTTATTTCTTATGGCCTACCGGAATGCGGTTAATAGTACAACTGGATACACTCCATCCGAAATTTTATTTGGACAAACTGCCCGGCTTCTAAGTGAACTAAAATTCGGATTTCCTATTGAAGACCCAAAATGCGAAGAGGACTACGTGTTGGATCTTAGAGAAAGGATCAACGACATTCACCAGAGAACAAGAAACAACATAAAAATTGCGAGTGACCGCATGAAGACCAGATACGATGCGAGAGCAACAGCACCTGAATTCAACGAGGGAGATCTGGTATGGCTTTACAACCCACATCACAGAAAGGGAAAATCGCCCAAGCTTCAACAGGACTGACAATGATGATGTGCTTGAGGGGGACAATGTGATGTGGCAACAAGTTTAGACATTCGGAGGATACATTTTGAAAATTAACGACATCTGTTGGATGCATTGTGTACAACAACCAACATTTATTGAATTTATTGTGTACAAAAACCATGCGCCTAAAAGTATGCTGCATATTTGAAATATGTTTTGACTGAGTACTAAATCGAACTTGAAGTACTAATTCGAGACTCAAATTAGTACCGAAAGCTTAGATTGTGCCAGAACAGACAGAAGCTTCCAGAAGCTTGTATAAATACAAGAGCAGATGGCATTGAAAGTTCAGTTTATTTTCGAAAGTCGAAGTGTTAACTACTGGAAGCGTTAGTAAAAAGTAATTGAATTGAGATTAAATAAAAAGTGTTGGTTTATAAAAACGTATTTGAAGTGTGTATAAGTGGAATAAGTTATATTTGGTGTTATTTAAACTGAAAGACGTTGTGTTTCATAGAATAAAGAGATTTGTTGTATTATTTTGGAACTTTGATTGAGTTTTATTTGTCGAACCTCAGGCCAAAATATCACAATATATTATAGTTACTCTATGGTGCTGGTTCTGTTGCTAGTTCAATCTGTTCCGCGCTATAAGAGGCAACAAAGTTTTGTTCACAGGGAAAATGTTGAAGAGACTCATGGCTTTTTTTCTTTCGCTGTTCATTATTTTTTATTGTATTCGATAATTTAAAAAAGATAATTAAAAACCATCAACTAAACATATAATTTAGAATTTTTTTACTTAAACAAGTACACATCATTGTGAGATTTGTCAAGAAGTTATTAGTGTGTACCCTATCTCTTTCATATATGTTTTATATTGGGCCCGCTCTACTTTTCTTCAAATCTGCAGATGCAGATCTATGTAAGGCCTTCTTTATTCAGCCCTATCACAGGTTCCGTCGTAATAGATTCGTACTACGAATCCCGAAAAAAATGTATCACTGCTCCCGTCATAACGAAGATTTTCGTAAGAATTTCGGAGTTCGGGAAAATTGTTATCACTAAACCCGAACGAATAGGAATTTTGATTGATTTTTCTAATTATTTGGCTTGGATGTCATGTGAAGCTGTTTTTTAACACGCATTTAATAGAAAAATGTAAGTATTTTCAGTCTAAAGAAGAACAAATATTAAACTTTAAACAAATATTTAACAAAAGGTCAAAAGTGAATACGTACACAGCCATATTCCAAAGGCTTTTGGGTATACTCCAAGAAAAGCCATACATTGTACAGGGTTAGTGTTCGAGTGGATTAAAGACGTCTCATAAAATCCTACGTTGTAATTTTTATTTCCGTTTTCTACACACGTTTTCTTGATTTATTTCATTAGCAATCGCAATTGAATCCATTTCAGATAACTTTTTTCAAAACACAATTCAAATATACACAATAAAAGTGACTTTTTGTTTTGCTTTTCACATTTTGACACAAATCAACAGATTCCGAAAGTCTGAAAAGAGGTTTGGATAATGGCTGATTCCGTTCGGGGTTTGTGATTTGAATTTTTTCGTATTCGGGCGTAGCGTTTTGTTCGGAAATTTTCTACAAGGGAATCTGTGATAGGGCTGATTATTTTAAAACGATTATAATTTTTAATACAGCGTATTAAAACAATATCGATAGCGAAAAACGATACTCGTATTTCATAAACGAGTACTTTTAGCACTCAAGATTCCAGCGTTTTCAGATTCTTCGGAAGCAATGACAGGCTTATTAAATTATGATCTTAAAAGCATTTCACAATGATGATTGGGGAATAAGAAATCGCATCGCATTTGTCGTTTAAGCGAAACACACCTCCAATGCTCCTATCCATGAGTGGGACTTGCATCAAAGAAACCGAACACCACTGTGGAATGACCACATATTTGACGTCGCCAAGAAAACTGCAAGGTGTTTAGGTTTTCCTTTAAAGATGCAAGAAGTTCTGTCTCCGGTCTATCCGGCTACAGTATATAAAGCATTAATTTTACAAAAACTCAAATATAATTCGCACATTTGGGCAGGTGCTTCAATAACTCTCTTTAGTTTTTTAAATAGAATTTAATAAAGAACCATGACAGAAGCATTTACATATGAACACCTCTTGAGCACATACGTAATGTTTCTTGCCTTTCATTGTTTTGTCGTTATTTTTATAAACAATACTTTAGCCTTCTAGCAAAAAAACCAGTTGCATGCCTCCCATTAAAAGATTCAACCTTAATACTCGCACACTTCTAGGAATGCTCATTAATTTTTGAGTTTAAATAGTAACGTCGCTACAAGCAACGAAAACGAAATAAAGCAATTATATAAAATAACAAACTAGAAAAAACATCAAAAATATGCAGAGAAAATCCTACCCGACAATGTTTGGGTAGCTGTTAGCTGTTTCTCTTTCATTCTATTTTAATATCTTTCTCTTTTGCACTTCATACATGCAAAGCAAAACATGCGCCATGTAATACTGGACTTAAGGAGGCTTTACATGTATTTTCATTTTCATCTGCATTGACATCTGCAAAAAAAGAGGATACACAATACAAAAATTGTGCGATATAGAGGGGTGCGAAAATGCAGTTTATCTTCATGAATCTACCACGAAACCTCGATAAACAGAATCTAGAAGGGAAAAATATAAAATTACTAAAATCTTAAAAGACAATGGCCCCGATTGCAGTTGTCGATTGATTAATCGATACTCGACTCTTTCCGATTACTGGCCGTCGATTGCTGTTTTTGGTATTATGAAAACCGATTTCGATCGACATTCTTCGGTTTGACAATCGACTGATGTCGTGTATAATTTTCTGATCTGTTGATGTCTTCTCGTGGTAAAAATGTTATTAATTTATTGAAAATTTAAATGTAATTCAGCAAAATAACATGCTTTCAAGGTCAAAAGTAAGTATTTACATACAAAAAACCAAATGAGCATTTGGAATACAATCAGGACATAGCAAAATTCATCTGTGTAAAGTTCCAGGCAAAGATAACATTTTTCTTTGAAATTGAATGCTACAGGTTCACTATGGATATTAAGGATTTCGATTTTACTCATTTGTAATGAATTTTGATTACTTAAAAGTAAAAAGCAAACAAAATAACAAATGCAAAAATTTACTTGTAAAAAAAACTCCCATGAACTCTTAAAATCGTCATATTCACAATATATTTTTACATTATTCACAATAACATATTTTTTTTTCGATCGTGATCCACAATACCAAACACACAACCTAATCGACGCGATCGTCAAATGGCGAGTCGATTGATGGTCGGCAACCGCAATCGGGGCCAATATCTAGATCGTTGATAATATGTCTCTGGGCCTCTGGAAGTCTATACATTTTTTGATTGATAGGAGCTTGATCCTGCACGAGTGGTATTTCATCGAATTGTTATCGGATTGGTGAAGGTAAGGTTGTCACCTTCTAAATGGAAAATATCACAATATTCGTAACATAGGTTTGTGATTGATTGTATTTCGTCAAGGTTAAGCTTTGGTCCAATATCGATTTTATCCTTAATTTTTTCCAACCGACATTCGTATGCAGTATTACTGGGAATGCTTTCATTCAAAGTTTGTTTCATTGACAATATATTTTGCTTTTTTAAAGTCTTCAATGAAACGAATTCATAATCTTTAGCCGGCCTAACATTGAATTTAATTTTATTGATACTTATAGGTTTGGAGTTAGCATTTAGATTTACCCGCAGATATTATACAATTTGAAATAAACATTCCATCTTCTAACTCTTGTGATAAGCAGATCATGTCCTCTTTCAATTTTATTGGTATTTCAATTATTTTCTTATCCGCGCCGGAGTTTCAATTATGTTATTTAGAATGATTTCAGTAGTGCTATCAACGTCCACTTCACAAAAGAGTAGTTTGTTCGAGCTTTGGATACCATTGCCTCCTTTATTTTTGTAGGAGGTTAATATGTTAGCTTTTGACATACCAGAACCTTCTTCGCTAAGTGAAATGTTTTCCTGTGTCCGTGTAGGCACTTCAACTTTGTTTTTAAGTATATTTTCAAAGCTGGAACATATTATCCTTTTCAAATGGCAGAGCGGGCTCTAGTACATTGACTCAAGAAGTTGAAAATATACTTAAAAACAAAGTTGAAGTGCCTACACGGACACAGACATTTCACTTAGCGAAGAAGGTCCTGGTATGTCAAAAGCTAACATATTGACCTCCTACAAAAATAAAGGAGACAATGGTATCAGCAATAAGCAGTGTAATGCAGTCACGCATTCAAAAACAAAAAAGTCTAAATCTGAGGAAAAAACAAATAAGACAGGGTTACAAAACACTTCTGAGTATCAAGAGATAGTTTCAGGCGAAAAGGATGATGGATTTGTCACACCACTTTTAAGAGCACTTTTGGCAAAATCCTCTAACTGTGTGATCACAGCTGGAGCTGCCTCTGCATCGTACTTGTGGCATGCAGCCTCCTTGCAAAGCGTCAACATCTGTTTTATTCTGTAAATAAATGCAGAGAGAGCTTCTAGTGGAGATTGTCGAATTGTTATTAATCTGTTTACCAGGCCCTGGTATGTTTCCCGTGGATGGTATGCTTGATTGAGAAGCCTTTTGGCTTCTTCAAAAGAGTTTATGGTGTTTGAGGCAATCAATTGATATGCTTCAGCTCTAAGCCTTGTTGGAAATATTTGTAGGAAAAGTTCTTTTTCTGATTCATTGAGGCAAATGTCTGCAGGTCTCTTGTATTTATCGTTTATCGTTTTATCGTTTCCTAAAAAAAAATAATTTTTTTTCGAATCTGTGAGCGAAATGCTCAACCAGTTTAAAATGTTTTCTTCGTTTTCACTTTCTAAATTAGGTTCAATTTCGTTACTTCCTACTTCTAAATCTAATGACTTATCCTTATATTTTTGAATGGAGCGGGAGAGACAATCAAGCTTATTTAAATCTTTTTTTTAAATTCCTCAGTGCTCTCATGAAGTGCTTTTACTTTTTTTAAGCGTTCCTCACGTTTTGCTTTTAAATCTTTATCTAGAGCGTCAAGCTGAGGAATCGAAAGATTGTTTGTCTCTCGCGCTTGTTCGTTAATTAAATTTAGATACTGCTGCAGACTTACGTTTGGGTCGATTCCGATAGTTCCACTGCGTAATGTTTTAATTGGTACTGCTGCACTTCCTTCAGTAGTTTCCTTTGAGGTTGTTGACGCTGTGTTCCCTGCAGCTTCACTATCTCCAGGAAATATATCCGCTACGGATTTTTGTTTTTCAGACATAAAACACAAATTGTTCGGAGTTAGAGTTTTCGCAAATCATTTTTTTTCCAGTTTAAACGCGTAATTTGTTGTATTAACAAATTTGTTGTTAAAACGCGTATTTTTAACCCTGGGGTTTTTTTTTTTTTGTTTTTTTTTTATGTTGGGCTCCAATTGTTATATCTTTTATCACGCACTTCAACCTTTTTATTTATATATTTCATTTATTATTATGTTAAAATATGTACGAGTTTTAACAAATATATTTTCTCTATATTTTTTAATAATGTTTATTTTTTATATTTTATTGTTATATTTTTACCCGCACTTCAACCTTTTTATTTATATATTTCGTTTATTATTACAGTAAAATATGTACGAGTTTTAACAAATATATTTTCTCTATTTTGTTTTAATAATTTGTACACTTTGTAAAATTCCGAAGCAATCACCACCAATTCTATTTTTCAATTCTCTCTATCCGCGTATTTTAACTTTTTTCGGAATCACGTTTTTAAAAAAGATTTCAAAGAAATAAAAAGATCGAACAAAGATTATTTAAGTAAAGAGGAAGTATTTTTATTTTACGTCTGTTCTTAATCGTAGCCTGCAAACAACTCAACTCTATGTTTACAAATAATTTCTCATGATGAACTTAATCTAAATATGATTGTCAGCAAAATAACCGTTTGCATGCAACAAAGATATTTTCTTACACTGTCTGCTCCGTGAAGGAATGTGCAGATTGTTGCATTATATTTTGCATGAAGAGTTTTGAATTAAAAGTATCCGCTAGCCGGATATCTAAAATTGATGGGGAAGAATGTGTCATATATGTAACTTTTCTCCCCTTTAGTTTTAAATTCTCCTGAATTTTATTATTAATTTTTACTTTAATTTTCTTTTGTAAAATAAAACTGAAAATAACTAAAATAATTAAAAACATACTTAACGTGAAGTTAATTCCATAAGGTATATTCTTATGATACTGCAATTCTTCAATTTTTTGAAAGTTATTTTCATTTTCAAATTTGATATCTTCTAGGGTTATTTTGCTGCTAAAAGTTGTAAAAAAAATAATTTTAAGCTGAATTTTTTCAAAATCTTTGGGAATTTTAATAGCAAATAACAATAAATTTTCTTTGAATTTAATTACTCCCATTTTAATATATTTCATTTTATTTAAATCAATTTCATATTTTTGTATTTCTAAATCAGTTAACATGTTTGGATTTATTTGTCCATATCTAGCCGAAGCTATATTACTTTGTACATGCTCAATTTTTTCTTTTACAATTTGTAGCTTAAAATATTGGTCATAAAATTAATTGTTCTGGATTACATTGCTTGATACACTATTTAATTGACCTAGTATAACTGCCCTATCTTTTTCTAAAACTGTTTTTAATTGTTGGAAGGTTTTGTTAAAATGATCGTTTATAACCTGTTGATTAATATTGCTTTTCTATGCTAACTCTGTCTTCTTCATCCATCGTTCCAAACAACCATTTAGATGCACTTCCGACAATGTTTGCGAGCCCTCTTTTATGTCTTTTTTCAATTGGAATAAGCGTTTGTATTTTATATTTAGGATGTTTAAGTTCGAATTGAATAATTTTTATATGTTCTACATCCAATCCTTTAATATTTATTGAAATGTTGTCCAGAATGTTAACAATTTCATTTGGATTTATAATGTGAATAATAATGTCCGTTTTTGTTATCAAATCAACAGTATTTAATTTTATTTCCGTAAATCCGTTGTGCTCCTTTATTTCGTTTATATTAAGTCTTCCTTTAGCTGGTGATACCAGAAGAAGGAGGAAGAGGAAGATTGTCATGAAGAGCTGAAAATTTAGGTTGTCTTTTTATATTAGTGACATGTATATTAGAGAGTTTACTCTTCCTAAATCTAGGTTGATGTTTATGTCTAACTGCTTTGTAATTTTTTATAAACCCTGTCGATCTTGTTTCTTGATAAGATTCTCTTCTTTTGTTTGCTTTTTCTATACTACTTTTCTTGCTCTCATCTAAGTTATTTCTGATTTTATCGAATTCTATTTTATGAAATTGTACTATAGCTGGATTAGTTTTAATTGTTGAATGAATTCTTTCATTATAATTTCTAATTGCTTGTTGAACTAGTCTTTTAACTGAAACGTTTACTGCATTTAATTTTAAAATCCTACACTTCTCTAACAAGGTTCTGTGAAATCTTTCCACATCAGAATTTCCGGTGTGGGAATTGGGTTTAGTCAAATGAATATCGATATTTTCGTTTTGTAAAAATTCTTTAATATGAATTGAATTAAACTCATTATCAGCAACAATCTTTTTGGTTTTCCTGATTTAGCAAAATGTCTCTGTAGTTCTTCTATTATTGTTATATGATTTCTGTCTGACAAGTAATAGGCAAATCCAAATTTGGAAAATTTATCAATTATAGTTAAAAAACTGCATTTAAGAATTACGAATGTATCTACATGTATAATTTCATTTAGGTTTGACAGGTTTTCTGTTAAATTAAGCTTTGGCTTAATCGGTTTCCTATCGTATTTAACCTGCTGACAAACTTCACATTGATTTATTATGATTTGTATTAATTCCATTAGTTTTGTGGGTAGTAAATTTTATACTTAATACCATGAAATGTCTCTTGTATACCTGAGTGCAAACTTTCTTTAACATGATAAAGTGAAATTTGTTTAACTGCTTCTGTTTCTAATTTTATATCTTGTGCTCGGTACGAACATTTTATAACCTTTATCTGATTATCGTTTGAGAATAATTCCCTCAATTTTTCTTGTACTACATTATACTTGTTATCGTTTAACTCTGAATATATACCTATAAACCCTTTTTTTATGAATCTTCTAAATATATCACTTAAATTATCAAAATCGTACTCTGCAATATATATTATTCTTTTACCATGTATTATTTCTATTTCCTGGACTTTGTTATTAGTAAGTATAATTTGAGTTTTATACTTATTCACAATTTCTTCTTTAATAGGAATGTGATCTAGCAATTCTTCTTTTGCGGAATGTATGGTAGCAAAAGTTGTTTCATTTTCATCGTTTTCATCTTCCTCTAAATTAAATAGTAATCCTATTTCTGAAACATCATCTTCATACAATTTTGAAAAGTTGTTACACATACTTTGGTTCTCTTCTGCGGACTTGACGTCTTCATTAATTTCAATTCTACTAAGAAAATCTGCTACTTAATTATCCTTTCCTTTTAAGTATTCTATCTCGAAATTATATTCTCCTAGTTTTAAAAGCCACCTTTGATGTCTAGGAGACATATCTTTATTTGGAATGTAAATATTTTATTGGTTGGTAATCCGTATAAATTTTGAATTTATTACAATACAATTATGGTCGAAAATAACCAGTTGACCACATTATTGCCAAGAAATCTTTATCCGTTGCGGAATAATTGATTTCGTGCTTATTGATTGTTCGGAAGCAAAACACACTGGGTGCCCTTCCTGTGACAGAACTGCCCCTAACGCATATTTCGAGGCGTCTGTTGTTAGTTGAAATGGTTTTTTAAAATCAGGAAATCTTAGAATAGGATGAGAACAAATAAGGCTTTTAAGTTTCTCGAAAGCTGCTACATAATTTGGATCTTTCGTATTTAGTATTGTATCTTTCTTTAAATATTTTGTTATAGGTTGTGCAATTTTTGCATAATCTCTTATGAATTTTCTATAAAATCTACTTAGACCTAAGAAGCTTTTAATTTGCTTTTGAGTTTGTGGTAATCCCAAATTTTCAAAGACTTTTATTTTATCAGGATTTGGCTTAAATCCTTCGTCGGTAAGAACGTATTTTCTAAAACTTTAAATATTGCTGTTATTGCTCGAATGTGTTCTTCAAGCGAAGTACTAAAAATAAGTATATCGTCTAGATATACCACACATGAAACATTTATGAAGTCTCTTAGAATTTCATTCATTAGCCTTTGGAATGTAGCTGGGGCATTCTTTAAGCCGAATGGCATTCTAACAAACTCATATAAACCTTGAGGATTTACAAAGGGTGTCTTTGGAATACCCTCTTCTTTGACTAATATTTGATAATAGCCTTTGGCCAGATCTATTGTTGTAAAACAATTTGACCTTCCCATCTTGTCTAATATGGCGTCCATATTATGAAGTGGTTGTTTGTCATCTATAGTGATTTCAATTTATTTTCTATAGTCTATGACTATACGAAACTTTTGAATTCCAGAGTTATCATTCTTTTTCGGAACGACTATTAAAGGACTTGAATATTTTTATCTACTTTTACGGATTAGCCCTTGCTCTTCAATTTCAGATATCTGTCTTCTTACTTCTTGCTCATGTTTTGGGGGATACCTATATAATTTTGCGTTAACTTGAACATCTGTAGTTGTTTTAATCTCATGTTTTATTATTGGGGTACTAGTTAACTTATCACCTTCTTTAAAAAATAATTTGTTAAATCTTTTTATAATTTTAGAAATGGCTTCGTATTCTTCTGTATTCAAATAATAAAGTTTTAATCTACCTATTATGTTTAAAGTTTGTTTAAGCTTATTGTTTTTAATTCTAAATCAATGAGAGTATTTAATTTATTGAGTAGATCTATTCCTATAAGAAAATCGTACCTCCTGTTTGGTAGGTCTTTTACCTTCCATTTAATTTTTGTATTTGCTGGGAATTTAAATTCTTCGGGAGTAGGAGTATGTACTTCGTAACTAATTATGTCTTTACCACTTATGGTGGTGAAGCTTAAGGGTTTTATTTTAATAAAACTAAAATCTTGAATTTTTTCATTAATGATGCTTAGTGAAGAGCCTGTGTCTATAAGAGCGGTATATTTTTTAGTAATTATTGTGATATCTATAATTGGTAGGTCATCCGAGGCTAGTTGATAAAAAACTCAGTATGATTCACCTCGTTATTTTTTTCTATGTTTCCAATTGACATTGGTTGTTCATTGTTAGAAATATTCTGTTGCTGGCGATTTTGGCCCGAATACCCTGAACTTCTATACTGCTGAAGACGGTTTTGCCCCGAATTTCCGTTATTATTATAAAATTGCCTTGAATTATTATAGTTACCTAAGTTTCTATTATTGTTATAATTGTAACTGTTTGTATGAAAATTATTCTGTGGATAACGAGTTTGACCTACATTTCTATTTTGCCATGAATTTTGATTAGAAAATGGGTTCTGTTGAAAGCGATTTTGGCCCGAACCCTGTCTAGTCTGTGAAAAATTCTGCTGTATGGGTCTATTATTTTGATAACTATTATTTTGACTTGAACTACTTTGATGTTTAAAAAAATTGTTATTATTGTTTCTACTAGGTCGATTATTACACTTCTTAAATTCATCTTTTATACAAGAATCTTCATATCTTCTAGTCATCATTATTTCAAATATTTTATCTACGTCGTTTAACTCATAATTTTTTTCAAGCAAAGTGCCTTGGCATATATTTTTTATAATATTCACTATCATAGAATCTACGTTACTTAAATCTATGACTTTATTGCCTTTATGAAATTCTTTAAGCTCATCTGTTTTGTATTTATTTTTTTTGTACTTCATTTAAAAGTTCACTTACATTATTTGCTTTGATTGCATAAATGGATTTGTATAACTCGGATGGTTCGGTGTCTGGTTTGAAGTGGAGTTTCAGTTGTCTTTTTATCTCATACCAATTTTCCGGATCTTTTATCTTAATCAGTGGTTGGGTGCTGTATAAAAAGGGTAGGCAGTGAAAGGCATCAAACTGGTGATGCACAGTCGCTGCAACGATATCGTACACATCAATTGTGCTTATTTTACCTCCCCAGGGTAACCACCGGGTACTGGTCTGTCCATCCGGACATTCCTGCTAAACTTATAAGCGCGAGTGTTGAACACAGAAAAAATAGCAACACTATAATGCTCTGCTTTAATGACTGTTCTGATCGATTCGCAGAAGTCTTGCACGAGCCCCTCAGAAAGAGGACGTACGGCGGATGAGCCCAACCAATTGAACCAACGGTGGCGTCAACAGTCAACGAAGCAGACGCCCTTATGAGCTACTTCGACGTATTTGGAGATAAGGTCATTAGGACAATTCAATGCAAGTCAGGGCATTGAAATAGAGATGGTGGCGGATGAACCCTTAATGGGCCAACGGCAGCGCTCATATCCCCGAAGTGGGTTACTGACTCCGGATTCTCCGGTTCCTTTTGTCCAAGGAATCCAACAAAGGACCTGGCCCTCCAGGTTGGGGGTTGTGCGTGGGGTTAACAACCCTGCCACGGAAAAAAGAAAAAGTTGCGAAGCGACCAATAGCCTCGGAAAAGGACGGATTTACTGTTGACGACCCGGAAAAACGAATCAAGGACAACGACCTTCGGATCTGCACGTGGAATGTTAGAACTCTTAACAGACCACGTGCATCCAAACAACAAGCGGAGGCCCTAGACTGCTACAGAGCAGGAATTACTGCCATCCAGGAAATGCGATGGAATGGGCCGGGCAAAAGGAGGATGAAAAACTGTGTCGTGTACTACGGTGATTGCGCAAGAAGACCACAGCGTTTATTTGGGTGCGGATTCGTCATAAGCGGTAGACTTAGGCCAGAAGTCTTGGGCTTTCGACACGTAAGTGAGCGACTTGTGACAATCCGTATCAAGCCTAAATTCGCCAACATTAGCCTAATATGCGCTCATGCCCCCACAGAGGACAAAGATGACGCCACCAAGGATGACTTCTATGAGCTCCTCGACAAAACCTATGAGCAATGCCCTTAATACGACGTTAAGATCGTACTAGGCGATTTTAATGCCAAAATAGGTAAAGAGGAAATCTTTGGTAGGACTGTCGGAAAACATAGCCTACACGACACAACGTCTGAAAACGGACTTAGGCTAATTGACTTCGCAGCGGCACATAACGTCAGCATTGCAAGCACACGGTTTCCTCATTTCGATATACACAAAGGGACTTGGCGAAACCCAGATCAAAGAACCGTCAATCAGATTGATCACGTTGCGATCGATGCAAGACACGCCTCCAGTATCTTGGATGTTCGCACCTTCCGAGCAGCTAACATCGACTCGGATCACTACCTTGTTGCAGCAAAGGTAAGAATGCGAATAACCCGAACTCCACAACAACGGAGTAATACTGTGAGGAAGTATGACGTCGGAAAGCTGCAATCGCAAGAAACCGCCAGAACCTATGCCGATCGAATATCCCGTAACCTCTCAAGAAATCCAGTACCGCCAGCATCAAGTGCCGAAGATCAGTGGCAACACTGCCAACAAGCCATCAGAGATGCCGCAACTGATGTGCTAGGTTTCACCAGACCAACACCACGAAACCTCTGGTTTGATGACGAATGCAGGCAGGGCCATGCAGCCAAACAAGAGGCATATAAAGCGACGCTGCAAAGAAAGACGAGAGCTGCTCGCGAGCTTTACGAGCAGAAAAGACGGGAAGAACACCGGCTTCTCCAAACGAAAAAGAGAGAGCATGAGGAGCGCGCGATCGAAGATATTGAGAGATGCTACTCCAGGAACAACGTGCGGAAGTTTTACCAACAGGTAAAAAGAACATGCCAAGGAAAAAAATCCCGCACAGAAGCCTGTAGAGATAGGAATGGAAACCTCGTAGTAGAGTCACAGTCGGTGCTGAGTACATGGAAGGACCATTTCTGCAGACTGTTAAGCAGCGATGAAGGCCAAAATCCCGCTGTCAGGCAGAATGAACCATTCAACATGGATGATGACAGACAAAACTTCCGTCCACCTGACCAAAATGAAGTAAGGATAGCAATATCTAGAACTCAAAAACAACAAAGCTGCTGGACCCGACGGACTACCCGCCGAACTTTTTAAAGCGGCCGGAGATGACCTGGTGGAGTGCATACACCAACTCATCTCTAAAGTTTGGTCAGAAGAAAGTATGCCTGATGAATGGAACCTCAGCATCGTTTGCCCGATCCACAAGAAAGGAGACCCTCTAAACTGCGCCAACTATAGAGGAATTAGTCTCCTGAATATCGCCTACAAGATCCTCTCTGCCGTACTATGTGAACGCCTGAAACCTTTCGTCAGCAACCTGATTGGCCCCTATCAGTGTGGTTTCAGACCAGGAAAGTCCACAATCGATCAAATACGGATTAGCCCTTGCTCTTCAATTTCAGATATCTGTCTTCTTACTTCTTGCTCATGTTTTGGGGGATACCTATATAATTTTGCGTTAACTTGAACATCTGTAGTTGTTTTAATCTCATGTTTTATTATTGGGGTACTAGTTAACTTATCACCTTCTTTAAAAAATAATTTGTTAAATCTTTTTATAATTTTAGAAATGGCTTCGTATTCTTCTGTATTCAAATAATAAAGTTTTAATCTATTAATTACATTATCTTCTACCATCTCTAAAGTATGTATTTCGTCGTATGTGTACGGATTACCTATTATGTTTAAAGTTTGTTTAAGCTTATTGTTTTTAATTCTAAATCAATGAGAGTATTTAATTTATTGAGTAGATCTATTCCTATAAGAAAATCGTACCTCCTGTTTGGTAGGTCTTTTACCTTCCATTTAATTTTTGTATTTGCTGGGAATTTAAATTCTTCGGGAGTAGGAGTATGTACTTCGTAACTAATTATGTCTTTACCACTTATGGTGGTGAAGCTTAAGGGTTTTATTTTAATAAAACTAAAATCTTGAATTTTTTCATTAATGATGCTTAGTGAAGAGCCTGTGTCTATAAGAGAGGTATATTTTTTAGTAATTATTGTGATTTCTATAATTGGTAGGTCATCCGAGGCTAGTTGATAAAAAACTCAGTATTCACCTCGTTATTTTTTTCTATGTTTCCAATTGACATTGGTTGTTCATTGTTAGAAATATTCTGTTGCTGGCGATTTTGGCCCGAATACCCTGAACTTCTATACTGCTGAAGACGGTTTTGCCCCGAATTTCCGTTATTATTATAAAATTGCCTTGAATTATTATAGTTACCTAAGTTTCTATTATTGTTATAATTGTAACTGTTTGTATGAAAATTATTCTGTGGATAACGAGTTTGATCTACATTTCTATTTTGCCATGAATTTTGATTAGAAAATGGGTTCTGTTGAAAGCGATTTTGGCCCGAACCCTGTCTAGTCTGTGAAAAATTCTGCTGTATGGGTCTATTATTTTGATAACTATTATTTTGACTTGAACTACTTTGATGTTTAAAAAAATTGTTATTATTGTTTCTACTAGGTCGATTATTACACTTCTTAAATTCATCTTTTATACAAGAATCTTCATATCTTCTAGTCATCATTATTTCAAATATTTTATCTACGTCGTTTAACTCATAAATTTTTTCAAGCAAAGTGCCTTGGCATATATTTTTTATAATATTCACTATCATAGAATCTACGTTACTTAAATCTATGACTTTATTGCCTTTATGAAATTCTTTAAGCTCATCTGTTTTGTATTTATTTTTTTTGTACTTCATTTAAAAGTTCACTTACATTATTTGCTTTGATTGCATAAATGGATTTGTATAACTCGGATGGTTCGGTGTCTGGTTTGAAGTGGAGTTTCAGTTGTCTTTTTATCTCATACCAATTTTCCGGATCTTTTATCTTAATCAGTGGTTGGGTGCTGTATAAAAAGGGTAGGCAGTGAAAGGCATCAAACTGGTGATGCACAGTCGCTGCAACGATATCGTACACATCAATTGTGCTTATTTTACCTCCCCAGGGTAACCACCGGGTACTGGTCTGTCCATCCGGACATTCCTGCTAAACTTATAAGCGCGAGTGTTGAACACAGAAAAAATAGCAACACTATAATGCTCTGCTTTAATGACTGTTCTGATCGATTCGCAGAAGTCTTGCACGAGCCCCTCAGAAAGAGGACATACGGCGGATGAGCCCAACCAATTGGACCAACGGTGGCGTCAACAGTCAACGAAGCAGACGCCCTTATGAGCTACTTCGACGTATTTGGAGATAAGGTCATTAGGACAATTCAATGCAAGTCAGGGCATTGAAATAGAGATGGTGGCGGATGAACCCTTAATGGGCCAACGGCAGCGCTCATATCCCCGAAGTGGGTTACTGACTCCGGATTCTCCGGTTCCTTTTGTCCAAGGAATCCAACAAAGGACCTGGCCCTCCAGGTTGGGGGTTGTGCGTGGGGTTAACAACCCTGCCACGGAAAAAAGAAAAAGTTGCGAAGCGACCAATAGCCTCGGAAAAGGACGGATTTACTGTTGACGACCCGGAAAAACGAATCAAGGACAACGACCTTCGGATCTGCACGTGGAATGTTAGAACTCTTAACAGACCACGTGCATCCAAACAACAAGCGGAGGCCCTAGACTGCTACAGAGCAGGAATTACTGCCATCCAGGAAGTGCGATGGAATGGGCCGGGCAAAAGGAGGATGAAAAACTGTGTCGTGTGCTACGGTGATTGCGCAAGAAGACCACAGCGTTTATTTGGGTGCGGATTCGTCATAAGCGGTAGACTTAGGCCAGAAGTCTTGGGCTTTCGACACGTAAGTGAGCGACTTGTGACAATCCGTATCAAGCCTAAATTCGCCAACATTAGCCTAATATGCGCTCATGCCCCCACAGAGGACAAAGATGACGCCACCAAGGATGACTTCTATGAGCTCCTCGACAAAACCTATGAGCAATGCCCTTAATACGACGTTAAGATCGTACTAGGCGATTTTAATGCCAAAATAGGTAAAGAGGAAATCTTTGGTAGGACTGTCGGAAAACATAGCCTACACGACACAACGTCTGAAAACGGACTTAGGCTAATTGACTTCGCAGCGGCACATAACGTCAGCATTGCAAGCACACGGTTTCCTCATTTCGATATACACAAAGGGACTTGGCGAAACCCAGATCAAAGAACCGTCAATCAGATTGATCACGTTGCGATCGATGCAAGACACGCCTCCAGTATCTTGGATGTTCGCACCTTCCGAGCAGCTAACATCGACTCGGATCACTACCTTGTTGCAGCAAAGGTAAGAATGCGAATAACCCGAACTCCACAACAACGGAGTAATACTGTGAGGAAGTATGACGTCGGAAAGCTGCAATCGCAAGAAACCGCCAGAACCTATGCCGATCGAATATCCCGTAACCTCTCAAGAAATCCAGTACCGCCAGCATCAAGTGCCGAAGATCAGTGGCAACACTGCTAACAAGCCATCAGAGATGCCGCAACTGATGTGCTAGGTTTCACCAGACCAACACCACGAAACCTCTGGTTTGATGACGAATGCAGGCAGGGCCATGCAGCCAAACAAGAGGCATATAAAGCGACGCTGCAAAGAAAGACGAGAGCTGCTCGCGAGCTTTACGAGCAGAAAAGACGGGAAGAACACCGGCTTCTCCAAAAGAAAAAGAGAGAGCATGAGGAGCGCGCGATCGAAGATATTGAGAGATGCTACTCCAGGAACAACATGCGGAAGTTTTACCAACAGGTAAAAAGAACATGCCAAGGAAAAAAATCCCGCACAGAAGCCTGTAGAGATAGGAATGGAAACCTCGTAGTAGAGTCACAGTCGGTGCTGAGTACATGGAAGGACCATTTCTGCAGACTGTTAAACGGCGATGAAGGCCAAAATCCCGCTGTCAGGCAGAATGAACCATTCAACATGGATGATGACAGACAAAACTTCCGTCCACCTGACCAAAATGAAGTAAGGATAGCAATATCTAGAACTCAAAAACAACAAAGCTGCTGGACCCGACGGACTACCCGCCGAACTTTTTAAAGCGGCCGGAGATGACCTGGTGGAGTGCATACACCAACTCATCTCTAAAGTTTGGTCAGAAGAAAGTATGCCTGATGAATGGAACCTCAGCATCGTTTGCCCGATCCACAAGAAAGGAGACCCTCTAAACTGCGCCAACTATAGAGGAATTAGTCTCCTGAATATCGCCTACAAGATCCTCTCTGCCGTACTATGTGAACGCCTGAAACCTTTCGTCAGCAACCTGATTGGCCCCTATCAGTGTGGTTTCAGACCAGGAAAGTCCACAATCGATCAAATACGGATTAGCCCTTGCTCTTCAATTTCAGATATCTGTCTTCTTACTTCTTGCTCATGTTTTGGGGGATACCTATATAATTTTGCGTTAACTTGAACATCTGTAGTTGTTTTAATCTCATGTTTTATTATTGGGGTACTAGTTAACTTATCACCTTCTTTAAAAAATAATTTGTTAAATCTTTTTATAATTTTAGAAATGGCTTCATATTCTTCTGTATTCAAATAATAAAGTTTTAATCTATTAATTACATTATCTTCTACCATCTCTAAAGTATGTATTTCGTCGTATGTGTACGGATTACCTATTATGTTTAAAGTTTGTTTAAGCTTATTGTTTTTAATTCTAAATCAATGAGAGTATTTAATTTATTGAGTAGATCTATTCCTATAAGAAAATCGTACCTCCTGTTTGGTAGGTCTTTTACCTTCCATTTAATTTTTGTATTTGCTGGGAATTTAAATTCTTCGGGAGTAGGAGTATGTACTTCGTAACTAATTATGTCTTTACCACTTATGGTGGTGAAGCTTATGGGTTTTATTTTAATAAAACTAAAATCTTGAATTTTTTCATTAATGATGCTTAGTGAAGAGCCTGTGTCTATAAGAGCGGTATATTTTTTAGTAATTATTGTGATTTCTATAATTGGTAGGTCATCCGAGGCTAGTTGATAAAAAACTCAGTATTCACCTCGTTATTTTTTTCTATGTTTCCAATTGACATTGGTTGTTCATTGTTAGAAATATTCTGTTGCTGGCGATTTTGGCCCGAATACCCTGAACTTCTATACTGCTGAAGACGGTTTTGCCCCGAATTTCCGTTATTATTATAAAATTGCCTTGAATTATTATAGTTACCTAAGTTTCTATTATTGTTATAATTGTAACTGTTTGTATGAAAATTATTCTGTGGATAACGAGTTTGACCTACATTTCTATTTTGCCATGAATTTTGATTAGAAAATGGGTTCTGTTGAAAGCGATTTTGGCCCGAACCCTGTCTAGTCTGTGAAAAATTCTGCTGTATGGGTCTATTATTTTGATAACTATTATTTTGACTTGAACTACTTTGATGTTTAAAAAAATTGTTATTATTGTTTCTACCAGGTCGATTATTACACTTCTTAAATTCATCTTTTATACAAGAATCTTCATATCTTCTAGTCATCATTATTTCAAATATTTTATCTACGTCGTTTAACTCATAAATTTTTTCAAGCAAAGTGCCTTGGCATATATTTTTTATAATATTCACTATCATAGAATCTACGTTACTTAAATCTATGACTTTATTGCCTTTATGAAATTCTTTAAGCTCATCTGTTTTGTATTTAATTTTTTTGTACTTCATTTAAAAGTTCACTTACATTATTTGCTTTGATTGCATAAATGGATTTGTATAACTCGGATGGTTCGGTGTCTGGTTTGAAGTGGAGTTTCAGTTGTCTTTTTATCTCATACCAATTTTCCGGATCTTTTATCTTAATCAGTGGTTGGGTGCTGTATAAATAGGGTAGGCAGTGAAAGGCATCAAACTGGTGATGCACAGTCGCTGCAACGATATCGTACACATCAATTGTGCTTATTTTACCTCCCCAGGGTAACCACCGGGTACTGGTCTGTCCATCCGGACATTCCTGCTAAACTTATAAGCGCGAGTGTTGAACACAGAAAAAATAGCAACACTATAATGCTCTGCTTTAATGACTGTTCTGATCGATTCGCAGAAGTCTTGCACGAGCCCCTCAGAAAGAGGACGTACGGCGGATGAGCCCAACCAATTGGACCAACGGTGGCGTCAACAGTCAACGAAGCAGACGCCCTTATGAGCTACTTCGACGTATTTGGAGATAAGGTCATTAGGACAATTCAATGCAAGTCAGGGCATTGAAATAGAGATGGTGGCGGATGAACCCTTAATGGGCCAACGGCAGCGCTCATATCCCCGAAGTGGGTTACTGACTCCGGATTCTCCGGTTCCTTTTGTCCAAGGAATCCAACAAAGGACCTGGCCCTCCAGGTTGGGGGTTGTGCGTGGGGTTAACAACCCTGCCACGGAAAAAAGAAAAAGTTGCGAAGCGACCAATAGCCTCGGAAAAGGACGGATTTACTGTTGACGACCCGGAAAAACGAATCAAGGACAACGACCTTCGGATCTGCACGTGGAATGTTAGAACTCTTAACAGACCACGTGCATCCAAACAACAAGCGGAGGCCCTAGACTGCTACAGAGCAGGAATTACTGCCATCCAGGAAATGCGATGGAATGGGCCGGGCAAAAGGAGGATGAAAAACTGTGTCGTGTACTACGGTGATTGCGCAAGAAGACCACAGCGTTTATTTGGGTGCGGATTCGTCATAAGCGGTAGACTTAGGCCAGAAGTCTTGGGCTTTCGACACGTAAGTGAGTGACTTGTGACAATCCGTATCAAGTCTAAATTCGCCAACATTAGCCTAATATGCGCTCATGCCCCCACAGAGGACAAAGATGACGCCACCAAGGATGACTTCTATGAGCTCCTCGACAAAACCTATGAGCAATGCCCTTAATACGACGTTAAGATCGTACTAGGCGATTTTAATGCCAAAATAGGTAAAGAGGAAATCTTTGGTAGGACTGTCGGAAAACATAGCCTACACGACACAACGTCTGAAAACGGACTTAGGCTAATTGACTTCGCAGCGGCACATAACGTCAGCATTGCAAGCACACGGTTTCCTCATCTCGATATACACAAAGGGACTTGGCGAAACCCAGATCAAAGAACCGTCAATCAGATTGATCACTTTGCGATCGATGCAAGACACGCCTCCAGTATCTTGGATGTTCGCACCTTCCGAGCAGCTAACATCGACTCGGATCACTACCTTGTTGCAGCAAAGGTAAGAATGCGAATAACCCGAACTCCACAACAACGGAGTAATACTGTGAGGAAGTATGACGTCGGAAAGCTGCAATCGCAAGAAACCGCCAGAACCTATGCCGATCGAATATCCCGTAACCTCTCAAGAAATCCAGTACCGCCAGCATCAAGTGCCGAAGATCAGTGGCAACACTGCCAACAAGCCATCAGAGATGCCGCAACTGATGTGCTAGGTTTCACCAGACCAACACCACGAAACCTCTGGTTTGATGACGAATGCAGGCAGGGCCATGCAGCCAAACAAGAGGCATATAAAGCGACGCTGCAAAGAAAGACGAGAGCTGCTCGCGAGCTTTACGAGCAGAAAAGACGGGAAGAACACCGGCTTCTCCAAAAGAAAAAGAGAGAGCATGAGGAGCGCGCGATCGAAGATATTGAGAGATGCTACTCCAGGAACAACGTGCGGAAGTTTTACCAACAGGTAAAAAGAACATGCCAAGGAAAAAAATCCCGCACAGAAGCCTGTAGAGATAGGAATGGAAACCTCGTAGTAGAGTCACAGTCGGTGCTGAGTACATGGAAGGACCATTTCTGCAGACTGTTAAACGGCGATGAAGGCCAAAATCCCGCTGTCAGGCAGAATGAACCATTCAACATGGATGATGACAGACAAAACTTCCGTCCACCTGACCAAAATGAAGTAAGGATAGCAATATCTAGAACTCAAAAACAACAAAGCTGCTGGACCCGACGGACTACCCGCCGAACTTTTTAAAGCGGCCGGAGATGACCTGGTGGAGTGCATACACCAACTCATCTCTAAAGTTTGGTCAGAAGAAAGTATGCCTGATGAATGGAACCTCAGCATCGTTTGCCCGATCCACAAGAAAGGAGACCCTCTAAACTGCGCCAACTATAGAGGAATTAGTCTCCTGAATATCGCCTACAAGATCCTCTCTGCCGTACTATGTGAACGCCTGAAACCTTTCGTCAGCAACCTGATTGGCCCCTATCAGTGTGGTTTCAGACCAGGAAAGTCCACAATCGATCAAATACGGATTAGCCCTTGCTCTTCAATTTCAGATATCTGTCTTCTTACTTCTTGCTCATGTTTTGGGGGATACCTATATAATTTTGCGTTAACTTGAACATCTGTAGTTGTTTTAATCTCATGTTTTATTATTGGGGTACTAGTTAACTTATCACCTTCTTTAAAAAATAATTTGTTAAATCTTTTTATAATTTTAGAAATGGCTTCGTATTCTTCTGTATTCAAATAATAAAGTTTTAATCTATTAATTACATTATCTTCTACCATCTCTAAAGTATGTATTTCGTCGTATGTGTACGGATTACCTATTATGTTTAAAGTTTGTTTAAGCTTATTGTTTTTAATTCTAAATCAATGAGAGTATTTAATTTATTGAGTAGATCTATTCCTATAAGAAAATCGTACCTCCTGTTTGGTAGGTCTTTTACCTTCCATTTAATTTTTTGTATTTGCTGGGAATTTAAATTCTTCGGGAGTAGGAGTATGTACTTCGAAACTAATTATGTCTTTACCACTTATGGTGGTGAAGCTTAAGGGTTTTATTTTAATAAAACTAAAATCTTGAATTTTTTCATTAATGATGCTTAGTGAAGAGCCTGTGTCTATAAGAGCGGTATATTTTTTAGTAATTATTGTGATTTCTATAATTGGTAGGTCATCCGAGGCTAGTTGATAAAAAACTCAGTATGATTCACCTCGTTATTTTTTTCTATGTTTCCAATTGACATTGGTTGTTCATTGTTAGAAATATTCTGTTGCTGGCGATTTTGGCCCGAATACCCTGAACTTCTATACTGCTGAAGACGGTTTTGCCCCGAATTTCCGTTATTATTATAAAATTGCCTTGAATTATTATAGTTACCTAAGTTTCTATTATTGTTATAATTGTAACTGTTTGTATGAAAATTATTCTGTGGATAACGAGTTTGACCTACATTTCTATTTTGCCATGAATTTTGATTAGAAAATGGGTTCTGTTGAAAGCGATTTTGGCCCGAACCCTGTCTAGTCTGTGAAAAATTCTGCTGTATGGGTCTATTATTTTGATAACTATTATTTTGACTTGAACTACTTTGATGTTTAAAAAAATTGTTATTATTTTTTCTACTAGGTCGATTATTACACTTCTTAAATTCATCTTTTATACAAGAATCTTCATAGCTTCTAGTCATCATTATTTCAAATATTTTATCTACGTCGTTTAACTCATAAATTTTTTCAAGCAAAGTGCCTTGGCATATATTTTTTATAATATTCACTATCATAGAATCTACGTTACTTAAATCTATGACTTTATTGCCTTTATGAAATTCTTTAAGCTCATCTGTTTTGTATTTAATTTTTTTGTACTTCATTTAAAAGTTCACTTACATTATTTGCTTTGATTGCATAAATGGATTTGTATAACTCGGATGGTTCGGTGTCTGGTTTGAAGTGGAGTTTCAGTTGTCTTTTTATCTCATACCAATTTTCCGGATCTTTTATCTTAATCAGTGGTTGGGTGCTGTATGAATGGGTAGGCAGTGAAAGGCATCAAACTGGTGATGCACAGTCGCTGCAACGATATCGTACACATCAATTGTGCTTATTTTACCTCCCCAGGGTAACCACCGGGTACTGGTCTGTCCATCCGGACATTCCTGCTAAACTTATAAGCGCGAGTGTTGAACACAGAAAAAATAGCAACACTATAATGCTCTGCTTTAATGACTGTTCTGATCGATTCGCAGAAGTCTTGCACGAGCCCCTCAGAAAGAGGACGTACGGCGGATGAGCCCAACCAATTGGACCAACGGTGGCGTCAACAGTCAACGAAGCAGACGCCCTTATGAGCTACTTCGACGTATTTGGAGATAAGGTCATTAGGACAATTCAATGCAAGTCAGGGCATTGAAATAGAGATGGTGGCGGATGAACCCTTAATGGGCCAACGGCAGCGCTCATATCCCCGAAGTGGGTTACTGACTCCGGATTCTCCGGTTCCTTTTGTCCAAGGAATCCAACAAAGGACCTGGCCCTCCAGGTTGGGGGTTGTGCGTGGGGTTAACAACCCTGCCACGGAAAAAAGAAAAAGTTGCGAAGCGACCAATAGCCTCGGAAAAGGACGGATTTACTGTTGACGACCCGGAAAAACGAATCAAGGACAACGACCTTCGGATCTGCACGTGGAATGTTAGAACTCTTAACAGACCACGTGCATCCAAACAACAAGCGGAGGCCCTAGACTGCTACAGAGCAGGAATTACTGCCATCCAGGAAATGCGATGGAATGGGCCGGGCAAAAGGAGGATGAAAAACTGTGTCGTGTACTACGGTGATTGCGCAAGAAGACCACAGCGTTTATTTGGGTGCGGATTCGTCATAAGCGGTAGACTTAGGCCAGAAGTCTTGGGCTTTCGACACGTAAGTGAGTGACTTGTGACAATCCGTATCAAGTCTAAATTCGCCAACATTAGCCTAATATGCGCTCATGCCCCCACAGAGGACAAAGATGACGCCACCAAGGATGACTTCTATGAGCTCCTCGACAAAACCTATGAGCAATGCCCTTAATACGACGTTAAGATCGTACTAGGCGATTTTAATGCCAAAATAGGTAAAGAGGAAATCTTTGGTAGGACTGTCGGAAAACATAGCCTACACGACACAACGTCTGAAAACGGACTTAGGCTAATTGACTTCGCAGCGGCACATAACGTCAGCATTGCAAGCACACGGTTTCCTCATCTCGATATACACAAAGGGACTTGGCGAAACCCAGATCAAAGAACCGTCAATCAGATTGATCACTTTGCGATCGATGCAAGACACGCCTCCAGTATCTTGGATGTTCGCACCTTCCGAGCAGCTAACATCGACTCGGATCACTACCTTGTTGCAGCAAAGGTAAGAATGCGAATAACCCGAACTCCACAACAACGGAGTAATACTGTGAGGAAGTATGACGTCGGAAAGCTGCAATCGCAAGAAACCGCCAGAACCTATGCCGATCGAATATCCCGTAACCTCTCAAGAAATCCAGTACCGCCAGCATCAAGTGCCGAAGATCAGTGGCAACACTGCCAACAAGCCATCAGAGATGCCGCAACTGATGTGCTAGGTTTCACCAGACCAACACCACGAAACCTCTGGTTTGATGACGAATGCAGGCAGGGCCATGCAGCCAAACAAGAGGCATATAAAGCGACGCTGCAAAGAAAGACGAGAGCTGCTCGCGAGCTTTACGAGCAGAAAAGACGGGAAGAACACCGGCTTCTCCAAAAGAAAAAGAGAGAGCATGAGGAGCGCGCGATCGAAGATATTGAGAGATGCTACTCCAGGAACAACGTGCGGAAGTTTTACCAACAGGTAAAAAGAACATGCCAAGGAAAAAAATCCCGCACAGAAGCCTGTAGAGATAGGAATGGAAACCTCGTAGTAGAGTCACAGTCGGTGCTGAGTACATGGAAGGACCATTTCTGCAGACTGTTAAACGGCGATGAAGGCCAAAATCCCGCTGTCAGGCAGAATGAACCATTCAACATGGATGATGACAGACAAAACTTCCGTCCACCTGACCAAAATGAAGTAAGGATAGCAATATCTAGAACTCAAAAACAACAAAGCTGCTGGACCCGACGGACTACCCGCCGAACTTTTTAAAGCGGCCGGAGATGACCTGGTGGAGTGCATACACCAACTCATCTCTAAAGTTTGGTCAGAAGAAAGTATGCCTGATGAATGGAACCTCAGCATCGTTTGCCCGATCCACAAGAAAGGAGACCCTCTAAACTGCGCCAACTATAGAGGAATTAGTCTCCTGAATATCGCCTACAAGATCCTCTCTGCCGTACTATGTGAACGCCTGAAACCTTTCGTCAGCAACCTGATTGGCCCCTATCAGTGTGGTTTCAGACCAGGAAAGTCCACAATCGATCAAATACGGATTAGCCCTTGCTCTTCAATTTCAGATATCTGTCTTCTTACTTCTTGCTCATGTTTTGGGGGATACCTATATAATTTTGCGTTAACTTGAACATCTGTAGTTGTTTTAATCTCATGTTTTATTATTGGGGTACTAGTTAACTTATCACCTTCTTTAAAAAATAATTTGTTAAATCTTTTTATAATTTTAGAAATGGCTTCGTATTCTTCTGTATTCAAATAATAAAGTTTTAATCTATTAATTACATTATCTTCTACCATCTCTAAAGTATGTATTTCGTCGTATGTGTACGGATTACCTATTATGTTTAAAGTTTGTTTAAGCTTATTGTTTTTAATTCTAAATCAATGAGAGTATTTAATTTATTGAGTAGATCTATTCCTATAAGAAAATCGTACCTCCTGTTTGGTAGGTCTTTTACCTTCCATTTAATTTTTTGTATTTGCTGGGAATTTAAATTCTTCGGGAGTAGGAGTATGTACTTCGAAACTAATTATGTCTTTACCACTTATGGTGGTGAAGCTTAAGGGTTTTATTTTAATAAAACTAAAATCTTGAATTTTTTCATTAATGATGCTTAGTGAAGAGCCTGTGTCTATAAGAGCGGTATATTTTTTAGTAATTATTGTGATTTCTATAATTGGTAGGTCATCCGAGGCTAGTTGATAAAAAACTCAGTATGATTCACCTCGTTATTTTTTTCTATGTTTCCAATTGACATTGGTTGTTCATTGTTAGAAATATTCTGTTGCTGGCGATTTTGGCCCGAATACCCTGAACTTCTATACTGCTGAAGACGGTTTTGCCCCGAATTTCCGTTATTATTATAAAATTGCCTTGAATTATTATAGTTACCTAAGTTTCTATTATTGTTATAATTGTAACTGTTTGTATGAAAATTATTCTGTGGATAACGAGTTTGACCTACATTTCTATTTTGCCATGAATTTTGATTAGAAAATGGGTTGTGTTGAAAGCGATTTTGGCCCGAACCCTGTCTAGTCTGTGAAAAATTCTGCTGTATGGGTCTATTATTTTGATAACTATTATTTTGACTTGAACTACTTTGATGTTTAAAAAAATTGTTATTATTTTTTCTACTAGGTCGATTACTACACTTCTTAAATTCATCTTTTATACAAGAATCTTCATAGCTTCTAGTCATCATTATTTCAAATATTTTATCTACGTCGTTTAACTCATAAATTTTTTCAAGCAAAGTGCCTTGGCATATATTTTTTATAATATTCACTATCATAGAATCTACGTTACTTAAATCTATGACTTTATTGCCTTTATGAAATTCTTTAAGCTCATCTGTTTTGTATTTAATTTTTTTGTACTTCATTTAAAAGTTCACTTACATTATTTGCTTTGATTGCATAAATGGATTTGTATAACTCGGATGGTTCGGTGTCTGGTTTGAAGTGGAGTTTCAGTTGTCTTTTTATCTCATACCAATTTTCCGGATCTTTTATCTTAATCAGTGGTTGGGTGCTGTATGAATGGGTAGGCAGTGAAAGGCATCAAACTGGTGATGCACAGTCGCTGCAACGATATCGTACACATCAATTGTGCTTATTTTACCTCCCCAGGGTAACCACCGGGTACTGGTCTGTCCATCCGGACATTCCTGCTAAACTTATAAGCGCGAGTGTTGAACACAGAAAAAATAGCAACACTATAATGCTCTGCTTTAATGACTGTTCTGATCGATTCGCAGAAGTCTTGCACGAGCCCCTCAGAAAGAGGACGTACGGCGGATGAGCCCAACCAATTGGACCAACGGTGGCGTCAACAGTCAACGAAGCAGACGCCCTTATGAGCTACTTCGACGTATTTGGAGATAAGGTCATTAGGACAATTCAATGCAAGTCAGAGCATTGAAATAGAGATGGTGGCGGATGAACCCTTAATGGGTCAACGGCAGCGCTCATATCCCCGAAGTGGGTTACTGACTCCGGATTCTCCGGTTCCTTTTGTCCAAGGAATCCAATAAAGGACCTGGCCCTCCAGGTTGGGGGTTGTGCGTGGGGTTAACAACCCTGCCACGGAAAAAAGAAAAAGTTGCGAAGCGACCAATAGCCTCGGAAAAGGACGGATTTACTGTTGACGACCCGGAAAAACGAATCAAGGACAACGACCTTCGGATCTGCACGTGGAATGTTAGAACTCTTAACAGACCACGTGCATCCAAACAACAAGCGGAGGCCCTAGACTGCTACAGAGCAGGAATTACTGCCATCCAGGAAGTGCGATGGAATGGGCCGGGCAAAAGGAGGATGAAAAACTATGTCGTGTACTACGGTGATTGCGCAAGAAGACCACAGCGTTTATTTGGGTGCGGATTCGTCATAAGCGGTAGACTTAGGCCAGAAGTCTTGGGCTTTCGACACGTAAGTGAGCGACTTGTGACAATCCGTATCAAGCCTAAATTCGCCAACATTAGCCTAATATGCGCTCATGCCCCCACAGAGGACAAAGATGACGCCACCAAGGATGACTTCTATGAGCTCCTCGACAAAACCTATGAGCAATGCCCTTAATACGACGTTAAGATCGTACTAGGCGATTTTAATGCCAAAATAGGTAAAGAGGAAATCTTTGGTAGGACTGTCGGAAAACATAGCCTACACGACACAACGTCTGAAAACGGACTTAGGCTAATTGACTTCGCAGCGGCACATAACGTCAGCATTGCAAGCACACGGTTTCCTCATCTCGATATACACAAAGGGACTTGGCGAAACCCAGATCAAAGAACCGTCAATCAGATTGATCACGTTGCGATCGATGCAAGACACGCCTCCAGTATCTTGGATGTTCGCACTTTCCGAGCAGCTAACATCGACTCGGATCACTACCTTGTTGCAGCAAAGGTAAGAATGCGAATAACCCGAACTCCACAACAACGGAGTAATACTGTGAGGAAGTATGACGTCGGAAAGCTGCAATCGCAAGAAACCGCCAGAACCTATGCCGATCGAATATCCCGTAAACTCTCAAGAAATCCAGTACCGCCAGCATCAAGTGCCGAAGATCAGTGGCAACACTGCCAACAAGCCATCAGAGATGCCGCAACTGATGTGCTAGGTTTCACCAGACCAACACCACGAAACCTCTGGTTTGATGACGAATGCAGGCAGGGCCATGCAGCCAAACAAGAGGCATATAAAGCGACGCTGCAAAGAAAGACGAGAGCTGCTCGCGAGCTTTACGAGCAGAAAAGACGGGAAGAACACCGGCTTCTCCAAAAGAAAAAGAGAGAGCATGAGGAGTGCGCGATCGAAGATATTGAGAGATGCTACTCCAGGAACAACGTGCGGAAGTTTTACCAACAGGTAAAAAGAACATGCCAAGGAAAAAAATCCCGCACAGAAGCCTGTAGAGATAGGAATGGAAACCTCGTAGTAGAGTCACAGTCGGTGCTGAGTACATGGAAGGACCATTTCTGCAGACTGTTAAACGGCGATGAAGGCCAAAATCCCGCTGTCAGGCAGAATGAACCATTCAACATGGATGATGACAGACAAAACTTCCGTTCACCTGACCAAAATGAAGTAAGGATAGCAATATCTAGAACTCAAAAACAACAAAGCTGCTGGACCCGACGGACTACCCGCCGAACTTTTTAAAGCGGCCGGAGATGACCTGGTGGAGTGCATACACCAACTCATCTCTAAAGTTTGGTCAGAAGAAAGTATGCCTGATGAATGGAACCTCAGCATCGTTTGCCCGATCCACAAGAAAGGAGACCCTCTAAACTGCGCCAACTATAGAGGAATTAGTCTCCTGAATATCGCCTACAAGATCCTCTCTGCCGTACTATGTGAACGCCTGAAACCTTTCGTCAGCAACCTGATTGGCCCCTATCAGTGTGGTTTCAGACCAGGAAAGTCCACAATCGATCAAATACGGATTAGCCCTTGCTCTTCAATTTCAGATATCTGTCTTCTTACTTCTTGCTCATGTTTTGGGGGATACCTATATAATTTTGCGTTAACTTGAACATCTGTAGTTGTTTTAATCTCATGTTTTATTATTGGGGTACTAGTTAACTTATCACCTTCTTTAAAAAATAATTTGTTAAATCTTTTTATAATTTTAGAAATGGCTTCGTATTCTTCTGTATTCAAATAATAAAGTTTTAATCTATTAATTACATTATCTTCTACCATCTCTAAAGTATGTATTTCGTCGTATGTGTACGGATTACCTATTATGTTTAAAGTTTGTTTAAGCTTATTGTTTTTAATTCTAAATCAATGAGAGTATTTAATTTATTGAGTAGATCTATTCCTATAAGAAAATCGTACCTCCTGTTTGGTAGGTCTTTTACCTTCCATTTAATTTTTGTATTTGCTGGGAATTTAAATTCTTCGGGAGTAGGAGTATGTACTTCGTAACTAATTATGTCTTTACCACTTATGGTGGTGAAGCTTAAGGGTTTTATTTTAATAAAACTAAAATCTTGAATTTTTTCATTAATGATGCTTAGTGAAAAGCCTGTGTCTATAAGAGCGGTATATTTTTTAGTAATTATTGTGATTTCTATAATTGGTAGGTCATCCGAGGCTAGTTGATAAAAAACTCAGTATGATTCACCTCGTTATTTTTTTCTATGTTTCCAATTGACATTGGTTGTTCATTGTTAGAAATATTCTGTTGCTGGCGATTTTGGCCCGAATACCCTGAACTTCTATACTGCTGAAGACGGTTTTGCCCCGAATTTCCGTTATTATTATAAAATTGCCTTGAATTATTATAGTTACCTAAGTTTCTATTATTGTTATAATTGTAACTGTTTGTATGAAAATTATTCTGTGGATAACGAGTTTGACCTACATTTCTATTTTGCCATGAATTTTGATTAGAAAATGGGTTCTGTTGAAAGCGATTTTGGCCCGAACCCTGTCTAGTCTGTGAAAATTCTGCTGTATGGGTCTATTATTTTGATAACTATTATTTTGACTTGAACTACTTTGATGTTTAAAAAAATTGTTATTATTTTTTCTACTAGGTCGATTATTACACTTCTTAAATTCATCTTTTATACAAGAATCTTCATATCTTCTAGTCATCATTATTTCAAATATTTTATCTACGTCGTTTAACTCATAAATTTTTTCAAGCAAAGTGCCTTGGCATATATTTTTTATAATATTCACTATCATAGAATCTACGTTACTTAAATCTATGACTTTATTGCCTTTATGAAATTCTTTAAGCTCATCTGTTTTGTATTTAATTTTTTTGTACTTCATTTAAAAGTTCACTTACATTATTTGCTTTGATTGCATAAATGGATTTGTATAACTCGGATGGTTCGAAGTCTGGTTTGAAGTGGAGTTTCAGTTGTCTTTTTATCTCATACCAATTTTCCGGATCTTTTATCTTAATCAGTGGTTGGGTGCTGTATGAATAGGGTAGGCAGTGAAAGGCATCAAACTGGTGATGCACAGTCGCTGCAACGATATCGTACACATCAATTGTGCTTATTTTACCTCCCCAGGGTAACCACCGGGTACTGGTCTGTCCATCCGGACATTCCTGCTAAACTTATAAGCGCGAGTGTTGAACACAGAAAAAATAGCAACAATATAATGCTCTGCTTTAATGACTGTTCTGATCGATTCGCAGAAGTCTTACACGAGCCCCTCAGAAAGAGAGCCCAATCAATTGGACCAACGGTGGCGTCAACAGTCAACGAAGCAGACGCCCTTATGAGCTACTTCGACGTATTTGGAGATAAGGTCATTAGGACAATTCAATGCAAGTCAGGGCATTGAAATAGAGATGGTGGCGGATGAACCCTTAATGGGCCAACGGCAGCGCTCATATCCCCGAAGTGGGTTACTGACTCCGGATTCTCCGGTTCCTTTTGTCCAAGGAATCCAACAAAGGACCTGGCCCTCCAGGTTGGGGGTTGTGCGTGGGGTTAACAACCCTGCCACGGAAAAAAGAAAAAGTTGCGAAGCGACCAATAGCCTCGGAAAAGGACGGATTTACTGTTGACGACCCGGAAAAACGAATCAAGGACAACGACCTTCGGATCTGCACGTGGAATGTTAGAACTCTTAACAGACCACGTGCATCCAAACAACAAGCGGAGGCCCTAGACTGCTACAGAGCAGGAATTACTGCCATCCAGGAAGTGCGATGGAATGGGCCGGGCAAAAGGAGGATGAAAAACTGTGTCGTGTACTACGGTGATTGCGCAAGAGGACCACAGCGTTTATTTGGGTGCGGATTCGTCATAAGCGGTAGACCTAGGCCAGAAGTCTTGGGCTTTCGACACGTAAGTGAGCGACTTGTGACAATCCGTATCAAGCCTAAATTCGCCAACATTAGCCTAATATGCGCTCATGCCCCCACAGAGGACAAAGATGACGCCACCAAGGATGACTTCTATGAGCTCCTCGACAAAACCTATGAGCAATGCCCTTAATACGACGTTAAGATCGTACTAGGCGATTTTAATGCCAAAATAGGTAAAGAGGAAATCTTTGGTAGGACTGTCGGAAAACATAGCCTACACGACACAACGTCTGAAAACGGACTTAGGCTAATTGACTTCGCAGCGGCACATAACGTCAGCATTGCAAGCACACGGTTTCCTCATCTCGATATACACAAAGGGACTTGGCGAAACCCAGATCAAAGAACCGTCAATCAGATTGATCACGTTGCGATCGATGCAAGACACGCCTCCAGTATCTTGGATGTTCGCACCTTCCGAGCAGCTAACATCGACTCGGATCACTACCTTGTTGCAGCAAAGGTAAGAATGCGAATAACCCGAACTCCACAACAACGGAGTAATACTGTGAGGAAGTATGACGTCGGAAAGCTGCAATCGCAAGAAACCGCCAGAACCTATGCCGATCGAATATCCCGTAACCTCTCAAGAAATCCAGTACCGCCAGCATCAAGTGCCGAAGATCAGTGGCAACACTGCCAACAAGCCATCAGAGATGCCGCAACTGATGTGCTAGGTTTCACCAGACCAACACCACGAAACCTCTGGTTTGATGACGAATGCAGGCAGGGCCATGCAGCCAAACAAGAGGCATATAAAGCGACGCTGCAAAGAAAGACGAGAGCTGCTCGCGAGCTTTACGAGCAGAAAAGACGGGAAGAACACCGGCTTCTCCAAAAGAAAAAGAGAGAGCATGAGGAGCGCGCGATCGAAGATATTGAGAGATGCTACTCCAGGAACAACGTGCGGAAGTTTTACCAACAGGTAAAAAGAACATGCCAAGGAAAAAAATCCCGCACAGAAGCCTGTAGAGATAGGAATGGAAACCTCGTAGTAGAGTCACAGTCGGTGCTGAGTACATGGAAGGACCATTTCTGCAGACTGTTAAACGGCGATGAAGGCCAAAATCCCGCTGTCAGGCAGAATGAACCATTCAACATGGATGATGACAGACAAAACTTCCGTCCACCTGACCAAAATGAAGTAAGGATAGCAATATCTAGAACTCAAAAACAACAAAGCTGCTGGACCCGACGGACTACCCGCCGAACTTTTTAAAGCGGCCGGAGATGACCTGGTGGAGTGCATACACCAACTCATCTCTAAAGTTTGGTCAGAAGAAAGTATGCCTGATGAATGGAACCTCAGCATCGTTTGCCCGATCCACAAGAAAGGAGACCCTCTAAACTGCGCCAACTATAGAGGAATTAGTCTCCTGAATATCGCCTACAAGATCCTCTCTGCCGTACTATGTGAACGCCTGAAACCTTTCGTCAGCAACCTGATTGGCCCCTATCAGTGTGGTTTCAGACCAGGAAAGTCCACAATCGATCAAATACGGATTAGCCCTTGCTCTTCAATTTCAGATATCTGTCTTCTTACTTCTTGCTCATGTTTTGGGGGATACCTATATAATTTTGCGTTAACTTGAACATCTGTAGTTGTTTTAATCTCATGTTTTATTATTGGGGTACTAGTTAACTTATCACCTTCTTTAAAAAATAATTTTTTAAATCTTTTTATAATTTTAGAAATGGCTTCGTATTCTTCTGTATTCAAATAATAAAGTTTTAATCTATTAATTACATTATCTTCTACCATCTCTAAAGTATGTATTTCGTCGTATGTGTACGGATTACCTATTATGTTTAAAGTTTGTTTAAGCTTATTGTTTTTAATTCTAAATCAATGAGAGTATTTAATTTATTGAGTAGATCTATTCCTATAAGAAAATCGTACCTCCTGTTTGGTAGGTCTTTTACCTTCCATTTAATTTTTGTATTTGCTGGGAATTTAAATTCTTCGGGAGTAGGAGTATGTACTTCGTAACTAATTATGTCTTTACCACTTATGGTGGTGAAGCTTAAGGGTTTTATTTTAATAAAACTAAAATCTTGAATTTTTTATTAATGATGCTTAGTGAAAAGCCTGTGTCTATAAGAGCGGTATATTTTTTAGTAATTATTGTGATTTCTATAATTGGTAGGTCATCCGAGGCTAGTTGATAAAAAACTCAGTATGATTCACCTCGTTATTTTTTTCTATGTTTCCAATTGACATTGGTTGTTCATTGTTAGAAATATTCTGTTGCTGGCGATTTTGGCCCGAATACCCTGAACTTCTATACTGCTGAAGACGGTTTTGCCCCGAATTTCCGTTATTATTATAAAATTGCCTTGAATTATTATAGTTACCTAAGTTTCTATTATTGTTATAATTGTAACTGTTTGTATGAAAATTATTCTGTGGATAACGAGTTTGACCTACATTTCTATTTTGCCATGAATTTTGATTAGAAAATGGGTTCTGTTGAAAGCGATTTTGGCCCGAACCCTGTCTAGTCTGTGAAAAATTCTGCTGTATGGGTCTATTATTTTGATAACTATTATTTTGACTTGAACTACTTTGATGTTGAAAAAAATTGTTATTATTTTTTCTACTAGGTCGATTATTACACTTCTTAAATTCATCTTTTATACAAGAATCTTCATATCTTCTAGTCATCATTATTTCAAATATTTTATCTACGTCGTTTAACTCATACATTTTTTCAAGCAAAGTGCCTTGGCATATATTTTTATAATATTCACTATCATAGAATCTACGTTACTTAAATCTATGACTTTATTGCCTTTATGAAATTCTTTAAGCTCATCTGTTTTGTATTTAATTTTTTTGTACTTCATTTAAAAGTTCACTTACATTATTTGCTTTGATTGCATAAATGGATTTGTATAACTCGGATGGTTCGGTGTCTGGTTTGAAGTGGAGTTTCAGTTGTCTTTTTATCTCATACCAATTTTCCGGATCTTTTATCTTAATCAGTGGTTGGGTGCTGTATGAATAGGGTAGGCAGTGAAAGGCATCAAACTGGTGATGCACAGTCGCTGCAACGATATCGTACACATCAATTGTGCTTATTTTACCTCCCCAGGGTAACCACCGGGTACTGGTCTGTCCATCCGGACATTCCTGCTAAACTTATAAGCGCGAGTGTTGAACACAGAAAAAATAGCAACACTATAATGCTCTGCTTTAATGACTGTTCTGATCGATTCGCAGAAGTCTTGCACGAGCCCCTCAGAAAGAGGACGTACGGCGGATGAGCCCAACCAATTGGACCAACGGTGGCGTCAACAGTCAACGAAGCAGACGCCCTTATGAGCTACTTCGACGTATTTGGAGATAAGGTCATTAGGACAATTCAATGCAAGTCAGGGCATTGAAATAGAGATGGTGGCGGATGAACCCTTAATGGGCCAACGGCAGCGCTCATATCCCCGAAGTGGGTTACTGACTCCGGATTCTCCGGTTCCTTTTGTCCAAGGAATCCAACAAAGGACCTGGCCCTCCAGGTTGGGGGTTGTGCGTGGGGTTAACAACCCTGCCACGGAAAAAAGAAAAAGTTGCGAAGCGACCAATAGCCTCGGAAAAGGACGGATTTACTGTTGACGACCCGGAAAAACGAATCAAGGACAACGACCTTCGGATCTGCACGTGGAATGTTAGAACTCTTAACAGACCACGTGCATCCAAACAACAAGCGGAGGCCCTAGACTGCTACAGAGCAGGAATTACTGCCATCCAGGAAGTGCGATGAAATGGGCCGGGCAAAAGGAGGATGAAAAACTGTGTCGTGTACTACGGTGATTGCGCAAGAAGACCACAGCGTTTATTTGGGTGCGGATTCGTCATAAGCGGTAGACTTAGGCCAGAAGTCTTGGGCTTTCGACACGTAAGTGAGCGACTTGTGACAATCCGTATCAAGCCTAAATTCGCCACATTAGCCTAATATGTGCTCATGCCCCCACAGAGGACAAAGATGACGCCACCAAGGATGACTTCTATGAGCTCCTCGACAAAACCTATGAGCAATGCCCTAAATACGACGTTAAGATCGTACTAGGCGATTTTAATGCCAAAATAGGTAAAGAGGAAATCTTTGGTAGGACTGTCGGAAAACATAGCCTACACGACACAACGTCTGAAAACGGACTTAGGCTAATTGACTTCGCAGCGGCACATAACGTCAGCATTGCAAGCACACGGTTTCCTCATCTCGATATACACAAAGGGACTTGGCGACACCCAGATCAAAGAACCGTCAATCAGATTGATCACGTTGCGATCGATGCAAGACACGCCTCCAGTATCTTGGATGTTCGCACCTTCCGAGCAGCTAACATCGACTCGGATCACTACCTTGTTGCAGCAAAGGTAAGAATGCGAATAACCCGAACTCCACAACAACGGAGTAATACTGTGAGGAAGTATGACGTCGGAAAGCTGCAATCGCAAGAAACCGCCAGAACCTATGCCGATCGAATATCCTGTAACCTCTCAAGAAATCCAGTACCGCCAGCATCAAGTGCCGAAGATCAGTGGCAACACTGCCAACAAGCCATCAGAGATGCCGCAACTGATGTGCTAGGTTTCACCAGACCAACACCACGAAACCTCTGGTTTGATGACGAATGCAGGCAGGGCCATGCAGCCAAACAAGAGGCATATAAAGCGACGCTGCAAAGAAAGACGAGAGCTGCTCGCGAGCTTTACGAGCAGAAAAGACGGGAAGAACACCGACTTCTCCAAAAGAAAAAGAGAGAGCATGAGGAGCGCGTGATCGAAGATATTGAGAGATGCTACTCCAGGAACAACGTGCGGAAGTTTTACCAACAGGTAAAAAGAACATGCCAAGGAAAAAAATCCCGCACAGAAGCCTGTAGAGATAGGAATGGAAACCTCGTAGTAGAGTCACAGTCGGTGCTGAGTACATGGAAGGACCATTTCTGCAGACTGTTAAACGGCGATGAAGGCCAAAATCCCGCTGTCAGGCAGAATGAACCATTCAACATGGATGATGACAGACAAAACTTCCGTCCACCTGACCAAAATGAAGTAAGGATAGCAATATCTAGAACTCAAAAACAACAAAGCTGCTGGACCCGACGGACTACCCGCCGAACTTTTTAAAGCGGCCGGAGATGACCTGGTGGAGTGCATACACCAACTCATCTCTAAAGTTTGGTCAGAAGAAAGTATGCCTGATGAATGGAACCTCAGCATCGTTTGCCCGATCCACAAGAAAGGAGACCCTCTAAACTGCGCCAACTATAGAGGAATTAGTCTCCTGAATATCGCCTACAAGATCCTCTCTGCCGTACTATGTGAACGCCTGAAACCTTTCGTCAGCAACCTGATTGGCCCCTATCAGTGTGGTTTCAGACCAGGAAAGTCCACAATCGATCAAATGTTCACTCTACGGCAGATCCTGGAAACCACCCAAGAATTCCAACTCGATACCCACCACCTCTTTATCGATTTTAAGGCCGCGTACGATAGCATTTATAGAGACGAGATATACAGAGCCATTACAGGTTTTGGCATTCCCACAAAACTCGTCCGACTGTGCAGGATGACGATGGAGAACTCGCGCTGCTCCGTCAAGGTTGGTTCTGACCTCACAGAAGCTTTTGACGTCAAAAAAGGATTCCGACAAGGTGATGCGCTATCGTGCGATTTCTTCAACTTAATACTTGAAAAAATTATAAGAAACTCGCAAGTCAATTGTAGTGGGACAATTTTTTTCAAGTCTGTGCAATTGCTAGCATACGCTGACGACATAGACATCATTGGCAGAACTCGGCGAGCTGTCACTGGAACGTTTGCTAGCATTGAAGATGAAGCGGCTTAGATGGGACTAGCAGTCAATGAGGCCAAAACGAAGTACCTGCTGTCCACAAAATGGGACACACAACACCGGCGGATTGGACAAAACATCACAATAGACAGGTAGGGGCTAGGAAGGCAATTGAGTAGCAATGCCCTCTCTCGAAAGACAAAGGAGACTCTGTATCAGACCCTAATCATCCCAGTCCTGCTCTATGGCGCCGAGGCATGGACTCTATCTAAAGCGGATGAAGATATCCTTAGTCGTTTCGAGCGTAAGATTCTTCGGAAGATTTTTGGCCCTATCTGCGTTAACGGGCTTTGGAGGAGAAGGTTCAACCAAGAACTATACGAGCTGTACAGCGACATTGACCTGTACAAAAAAATACGCATATCACGTTTAAGATGGCTAGGTCATGTAGAGCGAATGGACAACAATGCTCCGGCTCGCAGGATCTTCGATTCCATCCCAGAGGGTAGACGCAGTCAAGGAAGACCTCGCCTTAGGTGGCGCGCTCAAGTGGAGGACGACCTCAACCAACTTGGAGTGCAAAACTGGAGGCAGCTAGCCAAAGACCGAGTTGGCTGGAGAGGCATGTTGGTTGAGGCCCAGGTTCGTCCTGAACTGTAGCGCCACCTAAGTAAGTAAGTTATGTTAATCAGCACTTCTTTTGCTCGGCCTTGTATTTTTTCGTTGTATATGGTCCTCACCATATATTTCTTTGTTGTTAAGTCGAGTTCGTCAGCAATGTAATATTCTATTTTTTTAACGAAGCTATTAATGGTAACTTCATTGGTTCCAGTAAATGTCGTCATATGAGATACCTCACGAAGAACCCTCTCCCGGTCTAACCGTGCTGCCTCTCTTGTTTGTAGATTTTGAAAAGCATTGTTTAGCTGTTCCATTTGCTGTTCTCGTAATCTAAGTTCTTGTTGGAGTTGATGCTGCTGCTGTTGCTGCTGCACTTGCTGTTGTTGCTGTAGTTCATTGTTGGCTTCTTCCATTTCGATTTCGTGTAAATTTCGGCTTACGTCAAATTTATTTTATTTCTTACTCCTTGTTATCATTAACACTTCTCTTTATTTAAACAAATTTGTCTTCGTCGATTTTCACTTAGCCACAATTTAATCTTTTCGATTTTTCTCTTTTCTTTATTTATTTTTTCGTAACCACAATTTTATCTTTTTCGATTTTTATTTTGGTTTGAATTTTCACTTTCTCGTTATCTTTTCGATATTTTCGAGATTATTTCATATAATTAGTCACTCTTTAATCTTCGCGATTTTTCGAGGTAGCTCGTATCACTAGATCCTTTCTTTATTTATTTAAAAGGATCCTACCGACTGCGCCATTTAACTTTTTCCTTTTCGGAATCACGTTTTTAAAAAAGATTTCAAAGAAATAAAAAGATCGAACAAAGATTATTTAAGTAAAGAGGAAGTATTTTTATTTTACGTCTGTTCTTAATCGTAGCCCGCAAACAACTCAACTCTATCTTTACAATTATTTTCTCATGATGAACTTAATCTAAATATGATTGTCAGCAAAATAACCGTTTGCATGCAACAAAGATATTTTCTTACACTGTCTGCTCCGTGAAGGAATGTGCAGATTGTTGCATTAGATTTTGCATGAAGAGTTTTGAATTAAAAGTATCCGCTAGCCGGATATCTAAAATTGATGGGGAAGAATATGTCATATATGTAACTCGAACCAACGATTGAGCTTTTTTTCTTAACCTTGAAGTCGTTAGAAGACACTTTCGTGAGCAAATGACGGGATCAAGATGATTTACCTTCTGTGGGAATTATTTCATTCCCATAAAAGAAAATGCAACCTGGCCAAAAGGTAATCCTACGCCTTGAAACTGTCGCTCATATGAACTTTCGTATTGAGCATTCAAGTTCAAGGTTATAAAATGTACTGTATGCAGTTCTTTCATGGGAAATATTTTTTTAAATATTCCCACAGAAGGCGCATCGACTGCAGCACGATAGTGGGTATGATCCATGAACATTCACCAACAACAAACGCAAAAAGAAGCATTCACGTTGTTTTGGATGCACTGTGTAGAGTCGTCCCAATGTTTTAGATTTGAATATGCCTGTGATGGACGGATGTGGTACTCCTTGTTTACGTGGGTCCCAGCTTTTACTTGATATGTTTCAAACGAAAAAGCATGGAACATCTGTATATATCAATGTTTTGGCAAATCGGCCGAAAACGTCGACCTTTTGGCATAATGCAAAAAAATCAGTGAGTGTTATGCTTCTTTAATCTTCTATGAATAAAATAAAATATTACAAAAATGCGAATTTTTGTCTGTTTTGTTCTGGCACCCTTTAATGATAATATTTTGTGTGTGTGTTTTTTCTGTTTTAACTTAATTGGTCTTTTTTGTGGAGATTTTGCAACCAGCTTAATGAAACTAACATATGAAATTAACATATTTTTCTTGAAGTTAAACGTCCAAACTTTTTTTTTTATTTTTTCATACTCCCTTTAATACACGTACAGGATTTTCCCATTAATTTACCAATAATTGTTTGAAAACTGAATTTCCCTTCTAAGATACATTTTAGGTTATTCTCATTTTGAGGCCTAAAGCCAATACCCAAAATGGTGGTTTCATTCTTATTTTTGTTTTTAATAACATATGTGGTACAAAAAATTTTAATTACATATGTAGTAAAAAAAATAATGAAGTGGTAACCCTGAAGAACGCAGAGAATCGTACTTACCTTTTGTTTTGACGTTTCCCTTTTTTGATGTAATGGAAATTAAATAAAAATTGAATTTTAATTAAATAATAAAAAATAAGGATTAAAAACTATCATATCTTCATCTTTTACTTGATATGTTCCAAACGAAATAGCATAGAACATCGGTATATATCAATGTTTTGGCAAATCGGCCGAAAACGTCGACCTTTTGGCATAATGCAAAAAATTCAGTGACTGTTATGCTTCTTTAATCTTCAGCGAAGAAATTTATGATTTTGAAGATACTACATCCGCGGAGTATATCCGTAGGATTATAGAATAAAATAAGAAAAATATAAAAATGAGATTTTCTATGAATAATATAAAATATTACAAAAATGCGATTTTTTTCTGTTTTGTTCTGGCACCCTTTAATGATAATATTTTGCATGTGTGCTTTTTCTGTTTTAACTTAATTGGTCTTTTTTGCGGAGATTTTGCTTTTCCTCAATGATTCTAGAGCCAATCAACTTCTTGATGAGATTGCTTCTACTGGCCTAGCTGTTGCTAACTCTCATGCCACTCGTTTTGGTCCCAACTCCAATCCAAGCTTACTTGACTTGATGATTGTGTCCGATTTATCTAATATTCTTCTAGTGGATCAACTGTCACTCGAAGGTATATCTGATCACGATTTGATCTTTTGTACCTACAACATTGACTTCTCGCGTATCGCTACTTCGTCTTCATTTCAATTCCGTGGCTTTAAATCTATCAACAATAATGCCTTATTATTTGACGTTTGTACTTTTCCGTGGGATTTATGCTACAGTTTGTATGATGTTAATGATAAAGTAATTTTTTTTCAATACCTACTACTTGAACTGTACGAAAAACACGTTCCATTGAAGACTGTTCTGATTCGTAATAAAAATTGTCCGTGGTTCACCTCTGAAGTTCTTAGATCAAATAAGAACCGACAAAAATTGTATTCTAAATGGAAACATAACCCTACCACTTTAAACTGGGAGATTTTCTGTCGTGCTCGTAATCTTTCTACTTTCATCACTCGAAGAGCTAAAAAAAGATTTTGTATGTCAAAGTTAAGTACAAACCAGACTTCTCGCAAGCTTTGGAATGGTTTGCGTTCTATTGGATTTGGTAGAAAGGATGTTGTTGAATTTTCCTGACCCAAATGACCTGAACAAAAATTTTACATCGGATAACTTACAGATTTCTAACTTTGCACCCATCAATGATATTATGTATAGTGGAAATGAATTTGATTTTGAAGTAGTCTCTGAGTATGCATTATTTATGAGCATAAATTCTCTGAAGTCTAATTCGATAGGTGAAGATGGAGTTCCCATTAAATTTATTAAAATTGTTCTAACTCAAATCATCTCAACCTTTGCACACATAATCAATTTTTGTATTACTTGCTCATCGTTTCCTGATTGCTGGAAGATAGCTAAAGTAATCCCTGTACCTAAAAAACCTCACCCATCATTTTGTGCTGATTTTAGGCCTATAACCATCCTTCCCTGCCTGTCAAAGGTCTTTGAGAAGATCCTAGCGAATCAAGTATCTAGCCACGTTAATCACCATAATTTATTTTCTTCTGTTCAGTCGGGTTTCCCCGACAGCAGCAATGGTAAAAGTACTTGACGATATTCGAATTCAGTACGATCAAGATAAATTGACTATTTTGTGTTTGCTGGACTCCTCAAAGGCTTTTGACAGAGTCATTGTTCTTATATCGCGTTTCGAACTTAATTTTGTAGATAGTGTCATGAATTTAGGGTTCAAAATAAATCGGACTCTTTCTGCTAATGATCATATTAACCTCTCAGTTGGCCGTATCTATGGTGGTCTCCGTAAATTAAACATTTTTTCTCACCTTACTCCTATAGATACTAGGCTGAGACTTGTTAAATCCCTGTTACAGCCTATCATTAAGCTGCTGTTGTTTACTGTAAACCAGTACTCGCACTCACAGCATAAACTATCTGTTGCTTTTAATGACATGGTTAGGTATATTTATGGTCTACGAAGGTTTGACCATGTTTCCCAATACCATCAACGTGTCCTTGGATGCTCGTTTATGCAATTTCTTGATTCAAGATGTTGCATATTTCTGCATAAGATAATTGAAAGAAGAGCACCTTCACATCTCTTTGATAAGCTCCGCTTCGCGCAGTCGACCCGGACCATGAATATCACTTCACACGCATCTAAATATTTAAATTCGTCGAGACTTTTTTTTGTATATGCCATTAGACTCTGGAACTTCCTGCCTTTAACGGTAAGACAGATAATAGGAATAACTCAATTCAAAAAAGCATTATTTCTGAATTTTAATTAGAATTTAAAATTGAAACAGCAATTTAAAAGAAGAAAAAAATATTTGTAGATATACTATTATTTTTACCTTTTAATTAAACATATCTTTTGGTTAATTTTAATATTTTTTGGATGACAGTACATATTGTTAAATGCTTAATTTTTTTTTTTGACTTACCTACTTTTATATTTATCAACTAATTAGAATTATAAATAGAAATAGATCTTAATTGTATTATTTTTAAGAACTATAAAAGACTTCGTCTTACTTGTACGCCATAATAGATAAATAAATTGAAAATTGAAATTGAAATTGAAACTTAGCTAACACAATTTTCATTGGGACAATTCAATGCAAGTCAGGGCATTGAAATAATAGAGCAGCGCTCATATCCCCGAAGTGGGTTACTGACTCCGGACTCTCCGATTCCTTTTGTCAGAGGAATCCAGCAGAGGACCTGGCCCTCCAGGTTGGAGGTTGTGCGTGTGGTTAACAACCATGCCATGAAAATAGTTGCGAAGCGACCAATAGCCTCGGAAAAGGACGGATTAACTGTTGACGACCCAGAAAAAAGAATTAAGGACAACGACCTTTGGATATGCACGTGGAATGTTAGAACTCTTAACAGACCACGTGCCTACCAAACAACTAGCGGAGGCCCTACCGAGCACGAAATACTGCCATCCAGGCAAAAGAAGGATGAAAAACTGTCACGTGTACTACGGTGATTGTGGAAAAAGACCACAGCGTTTATTTGGGTGCGGATTCGTCATAAGCGGTAGACTTAGGCAAGAAGTCTTGGGCTTTCGACATGTAAGTGAGCGACTTGTGACAATCCGTATCAATGGTAAATTCGCCAACCTAATATGAACTCATGCCCCCACAGAGGACAAAGATGACTTATTATATTGGCTATCATTTGATTAGAACTCCATATACGGGAAAAGTTTATTAACTGGACCTTTCATATAACGATTTTTTTAATTTTTGGATTTCTCGGTAACAGCTGTATGGATTTCTGTTAAATTTTATATATACAAAGATCTAAATAGCCAAAATTAATTCAACATATCAAAATTTTGAAAAACTTTTTTTAATTAAAATTAATTTTTGATTTTTTTGAAAAATCAATATTTTTAAAACTAATCAAAAAAATTGTTTTAAATTTCATAATCACATTTATATTAATAAACTCTAAAAAAACATGCATATCAAAATTTAAAAAATATTTTTTATTTCAAAAAAACTAAAAAATAATAAAACTGGATTTTATCAAAACCGGTCCTTTAATTTTCCAAACACTGTGTCCCTAAATTCTTTGTTATTTAAGACGTGTGGTGGCGTACTTCATTACTACTACAAAGCCTTAAGTATTGTGGTTTTGATAGTTTTTATAAGTGCAAACTGTGTTACTTGCAACGTAAATATTGTTGCTTTCCAATGTAATAAGGCACATAAGAGCAAGTACGTGCGAACCAGTCGGGCCCATTTTTTCCTTTAAGTGTGGTCATAGCTAATTAAATATAACTCGTTAATTATAATTCACCTTCATACATTTCGCGAATCTGCTAAATGAATTATTTTCGTATAGTATAATTTTCAATGGATTTTTCGAAAGTGAAAATAAAATATTGGATGAGCCTTGCATCTTGGCGTGATTGCAAACGATGATAACTGTGGTATTTGTCGTATGTCTTTTGAGATACTTGTCCACAGTGTTCGCTGCTGATTGTCCACTCGTTTGAAATGTTTGTTACCATTGATTTCGTATGCATTGCATTGCAAAGTGGCTTAATTTACAGACCTTAAATAAGCTGTGTCCAATATGCCACCAAGCATGCATATTCAAGATTCACTGAATAGTACGCAGTTGGTGCCACCCACAAATGCCCACTCAAAGACATCTAAAGGCGCTTTTCCTAAAATTCTTTCAATACTACAACGTAAACAACGAACAACACCACCATCATTAATTCATATCCATTCTGTACTCAAAATACGGGTTTGTACAGCATGAAAATGTGATTTACCAGAAATCTACATTGAGATAAGTTAAGGCTTATAAAATGTTTGAAAATCTAACTGATGTTCCGTTTATTTACAACGTTTCCGTATCCTTATCATAGTTTATGTATGAAAAAAGTATACAATAAAAAAAACTCAAAGCAAAGTTGATTTGAGCATAGACACATTATTACTAGATGGTGCATTTCATACCCTAACCTGAAACAGCGTATGCCTCACGATTAGACTCCTAAGAGATTGCGCCCTATGCTTTTTTCGACATTATAAGCATTATAAACATTTTTTTGTGTTGGGAATTTCAATATTCTGTATCTATGGTGTTTGCATGATATACAAACATCCTGCAGAGAATGAAGGAAGAACAATTAAAAAATAAACCGATTCTTGGTTTTTATTGAAGCCAAAAAGTGTGCCTATGTTGAGGAATATTTTTGTAGCTGAGCGAAAATGGTGTTGTTTTTGGTTACAATCAACTTTACGGATCGTCGTCGGTCGTCGGCGTCGCTTCATATATCATGTAGTTGCAGTGCAGTATAAGGGAAAAATATATAAAAAAAAACTCTCTGAATAAGGTTGAAAAGATAAGCACAAAGCATCACATCATAAGGGTTTTTTTTAAATACATAGGTATATTTGATTTGGTTGGTTTCATTTCTTTATTCTCGGCAAGGTCAAAGAAAAAATTTTTGAAGCCACTTTGATGTTCCAGTAAGGTGCATTATTGTTTGTTTCTTGATGAATGCAAATAGATGTATCTTATTTACGTTATTCAAAGGTAAAATCTTGATTATTTGACAAAATCAGTTAATAAATTGTAATAGGTATGTAAATTTTAATACTTGATTTTAAAAAAGAAATTGCGAGTTTCATAGAGCAAGGCTCATTCTTTATTCAACTAGGTATAATAAAGAGTTATTACATTACTTGTAGCGAGTTCTACGTCAATTTAAGAACTGTCTATTGTTTTCCATTTTTGTATTTTATAATTTTACAGTTTTCCATTTCTATTACATAATTTCCTCTTAAAGTATAATTTAAATTGTTACAATTTTGATTTATACTAGTTTTCTCTAGATTTTTATTAAGAATTGATCTTTTTATTTTACTAAGAAATTTGTATTGTTTGTATGGTAAGATTTCATATTGTGCGTTCAATTGGTTAATAGTTGTCTGTAATTTGTGGTGTTTATCAAGTGTATGATTGAGTTGTAACTTTGTATTAATTCTACTTTTTCTTTTTCAATAATTACAAATTCTTGATCGATTTTATTTATTTGTATGAATTGTGCAAAAGTCATTGTCATGATTAATAGGATTATCGTCAGTTTCGTCATGTTGGTATTTCTTTAGATTTCTAAATTGATCTTTGTGAAGTATGTGAATTTCTCTATGTGGTTTAATTATTATTTTCTTTCCTTTTTTATTTAATATTTTAACCTTTTTGTGTTTTGCCTTTAATTTAATTTGTGTGTTCTACTTTTAAAGGGAAACAAACAGTCCCTTGTGCGCGCGTTAATTATAAAAAAGGCGTATCAAACAAATTTATGTGGATGCCGTCTAGATATGTCCGTCTGGGTCAAAGAAACAAAGCTGAATTCTTTTTGAACATCTGTCGTCGGCTTATGTATTGTGTGGTAAATTCCAATCTCCACAACGACTTGTACTGTGTGGTGCGCGTTTACAATCCCCAATCCCCAAACATACCTGGTACTCAGATACATGCTGCAAAGCATTTTAGTTGTGGTATACTGTTGAAAAACATTAAGAAAATTGACAGGGAACGAGGGAAACCAGTTCTTGATTCGTTCTGATTTAAGCTAAAAAGTGTGTTGTAGAGCGAAATTGGAGTTATTTTTGGTTACAAGTACAAGTTATAAATCAACTTTACGGATCGTTGTCGGGTACGGGACACGGGTCGGTCAGTCGCCGGTCGTCATCGTCGTCCTCGTACACGTGCTGTTGTAGCACAAAGAAAAAGATGTTTTTTGCTTCTTTATTTTTTTAGGTATTTGGTAGATATACTGGCAGATAGAAGTATATACAAAAAGCAACCCTTAATATTGGAAGCTTAAATGGGATGTTGTTTTTTATGCATTGTGTTTAGCAAGTGGAAGAAAGGATACTTATATGTATGTTATATGTATGTAGGTTTAAGTTTAAGATTCCTGATTATAAAAATATGAGATAACAATCAAACAGAAGCTTAAAAAAGTCAATGACAAAAGATGTCCCTCTGTCCGTTTGGACGTATAACGAGCGCAGCATAAACGGTTTAAGCAATTGCCTTAAAATTTGGTATGTGTGTACCTTTTTGCATTCCTCAGAGCGGAAAATGAAATTTAATTTTTTGACTAAAAATAACGGTATCTGCCATATAACGGTGAAGGCTCCAACGATTTTGATAAACATTTTTGAGTTGGTACTAGCTATCATTTAATCAGAACCAAATTTATCGGAACATTCTATTAACGAAACCTTTCACATAACGGTTTTTTTAATTTTCGACTTCCTCGGTAACGGCTCACTATACTTGCGATTATAGGGACTATAAGGCAAGTTTAGGATTCTTGAATATAAAAAAAATTGAGATAACAATGAAACATGACATTACGATCATAGAGAAGTCTAAAAAAGTGATCGTGAAAAAATGTCGGTCTGTCTGTTTGTCTGTCTGTCAGTAAACGGCTTAACCGATTATCTTCAAATTTGGTGTGGATGATTCTTTTGGCATGAGAAATTGAAATTTTATTTTTAGGCCTAAAAATAACGGCACCTGTCATATGACCGTTTAGGAAAAGCCTATTTTTTCGAAAACGGCTCTAACGATTTTGATGAAAATTTTTGAGATTTTTTTTATTGGTATTGGCTATCATCTGATCTGAACCAAATTTAAGGGAAAAGTATATTATCGGTACCTTTCATAAAACGGTTTTTTATTGTTGGCTTTCTCGGTAACGGCTTTTTGGATTTCCGCATTAATTTTGCATATCAAATTTTTGAATAACTTTTTTTTTCTAATTAAAATTAATTTTTGAATTTTTTTTTGGAAAAATCAATATTTTGAAATCGAATAAAAAAAAATATTTGAAATTTTATAAACACATGTATATTAATAAAAAAAAATCAAAATCTAAAAATAAAAAACAGGATTTTATCAAAAAAGGTCCTTATTTTCGAAATACAATTTTCATAAGGTTCTTGTTATTTAAGACATATAATGGCATACTTCATTTTTAAAAAAACCGTTAAGTATTGTGGTTTTAAATACTTTTTATAAGTTCAAAATGTGTTGTTTGTTACTTGTTTCTGTCACAGATCTTGCCTTAAAATGTATTTAGGCACATAAGAGTAAGTACGTGCGACCCAGTCGTGCCCGTTTTTTTTTCAAATGCTTTTTTATTCATGCTATTCCTACAAAGGAATTGTTTTCATAACGAAAACAAAAATGTTAGTGTAAATGCACACATATTTTGTGAATCCAAATACATATTGCAATAAACGAATAACGAAGAGAGAAATTAGGGGGTTATCTTAAAAGAGGTTGGGTAGAGGTACCTAGCTCTGAATTTTTAATATGATGTTTGGGATAGCCAGTAGATACAATAAAACAAATTTCCAAAATCAGGCCCCCTGAACAATCAGGTAAAAATGACGGAAAATCGTCACTTTTTTATTAGTTTTTGGCATATAACTCTTTTTTCTTATTGGCATATAACTTTTTTTTACGCAAAATCAGTCTAAATGCAAAGTTGTAGTACATAAAATATCATACAAATTTTATATAAATACATACATGCCACCTACTGTTAATATTTGAGCTTTAAAAAGTCCTTTGTGGAATTTCAAGGTAATCGTGTGTTCTAAATTTGAAGATGATTTTAGCTCAACCATTTAGGCAGAAGTTTTAACTACATGAATTCAGACAGACAGAACTTTGCCACAAACTCAAATAAATTTATCAATTATCGTAATGTCATTTTTGATTATTATCTCATTATTTATTTATCTAAATGAATGCACAACGCATATTATACCTAGGACCTATAATCGCAGTAAGAATTGAAAAAATGAAATGTTTAAACAAAATGTTAATTGTTAAATAGAAACTTATAAATTTGGAAAGAAGGGATTAATAAGAATATATACAAGTTTTATCCAATGAACCTCTACATAAAGTAAGTCTGTTCTGAACAGCTAAAATATCACGAACAAGACCTATACAAACAGAAATAGAATTCATGTTAGAGATAAGAAACAAATAACAAAATAAACAATAATCCTGACCTGAACATACAACAACGATATGCTCAAGATTATTCTTATCTAGTGTAAACGGACTTCCATGAAGAAAGTCACGTACGCACATCCACAATACGATACCTTTTTTTTTTTTTAAATTAGCCCGCTCTAAAGGGATTTTGACTACCCTTATAATGTTAATAAAACACAGCGAGGGCTTTAGGAAAATAGGGAAGGATGTGAAAGGAGGTAACGATGCACATTTGTTTTAAAGTTCTGCACTTCAAAGTGGGAGGGAAAAACAGAGTCTGGCAAGGCATTCCACATTCGCGTGGTACGACTAAAGAAAGAATCCCTGTAGTTGAGAGTACGTCCGAAGTTGGGCTCAAGGGTATAATGATGGGCATTCCCTGCAGTGCGAGTATTACGGTTAATGCGTTTCAGGGTAGGAATGCAACTGGCTATTTCGCTAGAGCATTGTTTATGGAAGTAGCGATAAAATAATGAAAGGCAGGAAACATTACGCCTGTGCTCCAGAGATGTAAATGTTTCTGTTATTGTTCGATCGCCTATCATTTTTAAAGCTCTTTTTTGTATTCTATCTAGAAAACTCAAGTGGGTTACAGGAGCACCTGCCCAAATGTGGGAGTTATACTCAAGTTTGGGGCGAATATATGCTTTATATACTGTAGCCAGATCAGACGGGGTGAAGAACTTCTTGCATCTTCGAAGGAAACCTAAACATCTCGCGGCATTTTTGGCAACGTCAAATATGTGGTCATTCCACAGAAGCTGGTCTGTAATGCACATACCGAGAACTGAGAGGTGGTTGGTTTCCTCTATGCAAGTGCCACTCATGGATAGTGGCATTAGGGGTATATTACGCCTTAACGACAAAAGACAACATTGTGTTTTCAAAGCATTAAATTCTACGCGGTTTCTTATTCCCCATTGTACAATGCTGTCAAGATCAGAATTTAATGAACTTATCATACGCTGCCGTTGCAGTTCCACATCCGAAGAATGAGGATGTGAATCTGGAAACGAATACGAGAAGCTGAGAGTACTGTCGTCTGCGAAACAATTGATAGGATTAGTTGTTTCAGATAATAAGTCGTTGATAAATATAAGGAAGAGAGTCGGAGACAAAACACAGCCCTGGGGCACGCCAGCGTTTATTTTGTGAGAATCAGACTTGAATCCGTCCAATACAACTTGTATTGAGCGTTTCGAAAGGTAATTACTAATCCAACGAAGAAGAGATTCGTCGAGTCCAATTGCACGCATTTTCGATAAAAGAGCTTGATGCCAAACTCTATCAAATGCCCTAGAAATATCAAGTGCAATAATTTTGCTTTCCCCAAAACGATGGAGAGATTGGTTCCACTTTTCGGTGAGATATACCATCAAGTCACCAGTGGACCTGTTGCTATGAAAGCCGTACTGCCGGTCATTAAGAAGCTTTCGGTCCTCAAGATATTTCTTAAGCTGAAAATTAATCAACGTTTCCATGACCTTGGAAAGAAGGGACGTAAGTGCAATTGGTCGATAGTTTGAGGGAGCAGAAGATTCGCCTTTTTTAGGGATTGGCTGGACAAATGCTGTTTTCCATCCACTCGGAAAGAGACCAGAGGAATAGGACAGATGGAAAAGCTTACGCAATAGTTTTGCCAGCGTTGAAGAACACCTCTTCAGAACAACAGCGGGGATTTTATCCGGGCCAGCGGATTTGTTAATGTTAAGTTCTTTTAATACTCTTGCGACTATACGAGTGCGAAAGAAGATAGGTCCCATGAAATCATTGGGCTGCAAGCAGATCTGCTTTTTCTTGAGAACTGACAACATTAGTATCATTGAAGACAAGCGTAGGAACCGATGATGACGAGGAGTTCTTTACGTTTTTAACAAATGACCAAACATTTTTACTGCCTTTGGGACATTGCAGTATTTTTTGCCGGATTTTTTGTTCATGTAAAAATTTAGTCTTGCGAATGTGAACATTATAGGCCCTTCTAGCTTGCTGAAACTTTTTCCGGTTTTACTCGGTTTTGTTGGCTTTATAACATCGGAAACTTACCTCTTTCAACCTGATAATCTCTTTACAGCTCGAATCAAACCATGAGTTATCTTTAGGTTTGATACTTTTTGACCTATTCGGGACAAAATTTCGCATACCTAAGAGGATAACATTTGTTACCATAACTGCGCTGGAGTCTATGTCACTACCGAGGAAGCAGAGCGACCAGTTGAAGATCCTGAAGAAATTATTGAGACCGTCCCAGTTGGCTTTCTCGTATTGCCAAACAATTCTCCTAGGGGGTTTCTCTTCAACTGAGTTTTGTTGGCACGAGAGATTTGCAGAAATGACACAATGGTTTGATGTGCCTAGAGGCGAAAAAACACGAATTTTAGTGTTTATCAGGATCGGAGGTAAGAAACAAGTCTAGTGTGTTGGCGGCTTGGCCTGTGATGTCAGGAATTCGCGTTGGCTCATCAACAAGCTGAGTAGGTTGGTTTAACTCAGCAAAGAAGGATTAATAGGAATATATACAAGTTTTATCCAATGAACCTCTACATAAAGTAAGTCTGTTCTGAACAGCTAAAATATCACGAACAAGACCTATACAAACAGAAATAGAATTCATGTTAGAGATAAGAAACAAATAACAAAATAAACAATAATCCTGACCTGAACATACAACAACGATATGCTCAAGATTATTCTTATCTAGTGTAAACGGACTTCCATGAAGAAAGTCACGTACGCACATCCACAATACGATACCTTTTTTTTTTTTTTAAATTAGCCCGCTCTAAAGGGATTTTGACTACCCTTATAATGTTAATAAAACACAGCGAGGGCTTTAGGAAAATAGGGAAGGATGTGAAAGGAGGTAACGATGCACATTTGTTTTAAAGTTCTGCACTTCAAAGTGGGAGGGAAAAACAGAGTCTGGCAAGGCATTCCACATTCGCGTGGTACGACTAAAGAAAGAATCCCTGTAGTTGAGAGTACGTCCGAAGTTGGGCTCAAGGGTATAATGATGGGCATTCCCTGCAGTGCGAGTATTACGGTTAATGCGTTTCAGGGTAGGAATGCAACTGGCTATTTCGCTAGAGCATTGTTTATGGAAGTAGCGATAAAATAATGAAAGGCAGGAAACATTACGCCTGTGCTCCAGAGATGTAAATGTTTCTGTTATTGTTCGATCGCCTATCATTTTTAAAGCTCTTTTTTGTATTCTATCTAGAAAACTCAAGTGGGTTACAGGAGCACCTGCCCAAATGTGGGAGTTATACTCAAGTTTGGGGCGAATATATGCTTTATATACTGTAGCCAGATCAGACGGGGTGAAGAACTTCTTGCATCTTCGAAGGAAACCTAAACATCTCGCGGCATTTTTGGCAACGTCAAATATGTGGTCATTCCACAGAAGGTGGTCTGTAATGCACATACCGAGAACTGAGAGGTGGTTGGTTTCCTCTATGCAAGTGCCACTCATGGATAGTGGCATTAGGGGTATATTACGCCTTAACGACAAAAGACAACATTGTGTTTTCAAAGCATTAAATTCTACGCGGTTTCTTATTCCCCATTGTACAATGCTGTCAAGATCAGAATTTAATGAACTTATCATACGCTGCCGTTGCAGTTCCACATCCGAAGAATGAGGATGTGAATCTGGAAACGAATACGAGAAGCTGAGAGTACTGTCGTCTGCGAAACAATTGATAGGATTAGTTGTTTCAGATAATAAGTCGTTGATAAATATAAGGAAGAGAGTCGGAGACAAAACACAGCCCTGGGGCACGCCAGCGTTTATTTTGTGAGAATCAGACTTGAATCCGTCCAATACAACTTGTATTGAGCGTTTCGAAAGGTAATTACTAATCCAACGAAGAAGAGATTCGTCGAGTCCAATTGCACGCATTTTCGATAAAAGAGCTTGATGCCAAACTCTATCAAATGCCCTAGAAATATCAAGTGCAATAATTTTGCTTTCCCCAAAACGATGGAGAGATTGGTTCCACTTTTCGGTGAGATATACCATCAAGTCACCAGTGGACCTGTTGCTATGAAAGCCGTACTGCCGGTCATTAAGAAGCTTTCGGTCCTCAAGATATTTCTTAAGCTGAAAATTAATCAACGTTTCCATGACCTTGGAAAGAAGGGACGTAAGTGCAATTGGTCGATAGTTTGAGGGAGCAGAAGATTCGCCTTTTTTAGGGATTGGCTGGACAAATGCTGTTTTCCATCCAATCGGAAAGAGACCAGAGGAATAGGACAGATGGAAAAGCTTACGCAATAGTTTTGCCAGCGTTGAAGAACACTTCTTCAGAACAACAGCGGGGATTTTATCCGGGCCAGCGGATTTGTTAATGTTAAGTTTTTTTAATACTCTTACGACTATACGAGTGCGAAAGAAGATAGGTCCCATGAAATCATTGGGCTGCAAGCAGATCTGCTTTTTCTTGAGAACTGACAACATTAGTATCATTGAAGACAAGCGTAGGAACCGATGATGACGAGGAGTTCTTTACGTTTTTAACAAATGACCAAACATTTTTACTGCCTTTGGGACATTGCAGTATTTTTTGCCGGATTTTTTGTTCATGTAAAAATTTAGTCTTGCGAATGTGAACATTATAGGCCCTTCTAGCTTGCTGAAACTTTTTCCGGTTTTACTCGGTTTTGTTGGCTTTATAACATCGGAAACTTACCTCTTTCAACCTGATAATCTCTTTACAGCTCGAATCAAACCATGAGTTATCTTTAGGTTTGATACTTTTTGACCTATTCGGGACAAAATTTCGCATACCTAAGAGGATAACATTTGTTACCATAACTGCGCTGGAGTCTATGTCACTACCGAGGAAGCAGAGCGACCAGTTGAAGATCCTGAAGAAATTATTGAGACCGTCCCAGTTGGCTTTCTCGTATTGCCAAACAATTCTCCTAGGGGGTTTCTCTTCAACTGAGTTTTGTTGGCACGAGAGATTTGCAGAAATGACACAATGGTTTGATGTGCCTAGAGGCGAAAAAACACGAATTTTAGTGTTTATCAGGATCGGAGGTAAGAAACAAGTCTAGTGTGTTGGCGGCTTGGCCTGTGATGTCAGGAATTCGCGTTGGCTCATCAACAAGCTGAGTAGGTTGGTTTAACTCAGCAAAGATTTCAACATACCTTCCTTCGGGTGTTGTCTGGCCAGAATAGCGAAGCCAACTTGAATTGTGTACATTGAAATCACCCGTAATAATGATTTCAGTGTGAGGATAATGGGCAACAATACTTTGTATGGAGTCTGACAAACCATCAAATTCGTTAGAAGTTGACACTCTATCCAAACTAGGGCTTCTATAGATAAAACAAGTATGTATAATGCGCTTGTTTACCGTGAATTTTAACCACATGAAGTTAAAATCTGTATTTGAACACAGACCATATTGTGGAAGAAGTTGGTATGCAACATTATTAATAATATATACGGCAATTCCGTGATAGGCAAAGAATAATGGCACTAAGTTATACCCATGAAGGTTAAATTCCGAGTGATCAGAATTTTCTCCTACTTCGGTTTCACTTAATGCCAAGACAGCTGGCTTGTTTAACGAAGTATAAACGTATGCAGCACAGAATTTTTTCCTGAGCCCACGAATGTTGGAATAATCAACTCTGAAAATACCCCCCATAAAGAAGACAAAACTTAAAAAACAAAGACGGACAATTAACTATAATTAATGCTCCACTAAGTCCCAATTTGAGCTTCACAAAAACAATTATTACTAGTGTTATACCTTAATAATAATTGAGTTGATCCGCCCCTGGTTACTCAGAGAACATCACTTAATATATCCGATAACGATCTAGCTTAACAATAGGGACTTACCCCAATGATTAAACTAAATCGTCTGTGAGGAAGGAAATAGGGAAAGAAAAACAAGTGAAGGAGCTTACTCGCTGTGGTGTGTTTTATTTCTCGTTGGTGGGTATTGATGGAAACTTATTTATGGGCGATTTTTTATTTCGAAGCACAATTTATTTACAATATTTTCACTGAATTATGGATTTGGAAACTGAACAAATTTATTCTAGTCCGCGCGTGAATGATTTTTTTTATTTTTTTTTGTTTGGGTTATTGTGTTGATTTTTTATATTTTTGGGTTATTGTTTTGATTAGATAAAGGGACACAGAACACGTAGACCGTCACTTGACTTTCCCAAGTCTTCCGCACGTGCATAGCGGATGGGATGCTAATCGAGACCTATACAATTGTTATAAATAAGCCCAAATGAAAAACAATAGACAGATCTTAAATTGACGTAGAACTCGCTACATATAATATAAGAACTCTTTAATATAGTTGAATAAAGAATGAGCCTTGCTCTATGAAACTCGCAGTTTCTTTTTTAAAATCAAGTATTAAATCAAAAATTAAAATTAAAAGTAGGATTCTATTAAATTGGCTAGAGTCCTGTAAGAACTTACACTCATAACGTTTTAGTGAAATTAACTATCAGGAAAATATCCTACGTATAATGAAATAATAAAATTCGAAGTAACGACTAAAACAGTGTAAAAAATTGTTTGATATAGTAAAATAAAAAGTGAAGAACTCCTTTCAAGTTTAACAAAGTCTAGAGTCAAGCAAAATAACATTTACAGTCAAGACAAAATAAAAGTGAAATAAAATCATTCCAGAAAAATAAAAACACTTTAATAAAAAAATATTCCAACGCATTGGAAATAAACCGATATTAATTAAGCAACTCAATTCAACGAAAATGATTATATTGCAAAGTTCATAGAGAAAAAAATAATTTCAGAAACAATAAACCAAAAAAAACCAAAATTGATGTCCAAAAGGATCACAAACAGAAGGAAGGAAGAGTAACAAAGTCATACTAGCAGTTCAAAAGAAGACTTATCAACAAACAAACAACTCACACAAATCAGGAATCAACAGATACCCAACAAATGTAAGAATATTTTTAAGTATCAAAATATTTTATGTAAAATTAATACAAAAAATCGTAATAGTGATTCAAGTGATATAATAAAATTTAAAATGACTCTACTCACACTAACTTTAGATCCGCTAAAATACATTGAAAAATTACCAAACTTCGACAGTAGAACAGAAGACTTGTACAATTTTAAAAACAGTGTAGATGGAATTGGTCCTTTGTTAAATACAAATACGATGACGCCTACTAATAGGAAAAGCAAAAAGATATAACGACACACAAATAAACGTTAAAGATGAACAATATGTAGAAGCATTCGAAACTTTGAAAAAACTGATGCAACACAATCTATTAAACAGAGATCCCGACTTTACGAAAGAATTTGTTTTAACAACAGACGCCTCCAACTTTGCTATTGGAGCAGTACTCAGTAAAAATCATGGACCTTTATGCTTTGCGAGCAGGACACTCAACGAACATGAATGTCACTATTCGACAATTGAAAAAGAATTACTAACTATAATTCTTTTTCAATTGTCGAATAGTGACATTCATGTTCGTTGAATGTCCTGCTGTCAACTAAACAATTCCGACATTATCTATACGGCAGGAAATTTAAAATCCTAACAGACCATAGACCACTCGTTTGGCTCCAAAATCTAAAAGAACCAAACAGTAAGTTACTAAGATGGAGGATCAAACTCGAAGAATTCGACTTTGAAATACTATACTTCCAAGGAAAAGAGAACAAAGTGGCTGACGCACTTTCTAAAATAAAAATTGAAAACGAAATAAATGCATTAGAAAAAGAAGAAGTCATAAGTACTGAATATAGCGCTGAAAGCGACGGTAATAATCTAGTAAAAAAATACAGAAAAACCTATAAACTTGTTTAAGAGACAAATAATAGTTAAAATCGACAACAAAAATTCCAAAGAAACAACCTTCCCTTTTCAAAAAAGAAGAATCAACATAATACGAAAAACCTTTATGACAAAAAACTTCGAGGAAATCACAGACAAAATTGTATTTTTATACCAGACAAAATATTCTTAAAATTTCAAGAATACTGGAAAAATAACAACTATAACAAAAAATTATACTAGACGACGTACAAGACACACAACAAATGAAAAACATAATATGCAAAGAACACGAAAACTATAATCACATAGGCATCGAGAAAATATATCTAGAAATCAAAAGGAAATATTACTATCCTAATTTAAAAGAACTAATAACAAAGATAATCAACAAACTGTGAAAAATGCAATTTAAAAATAGAAAGAAATCCAATTAAATTACCTATAGAAAAAAACAGAAACGCCTTTAGAACCTTACAAACACTATCATATCGACATTTGGATACTTCCAAATAAAACGAAATACTTAATGTGTATCGACAAATTCTCAAAATTTATAAATGTTGAAAAAGTAAAAACAAAAAATCAAATGGACATTTTAGAAGCCATTATAAAAATATTCTCATATATGAAATACTGACATTAGATAACGATCCAACATTTCAAACCTTTTCTATCAAAGAGTATTTCAAAGAAAATAATATTAAAACACATACAACTACTCCTTACAGGCATACAGGAAACGCAGATATTGAAAAACTACACAGCACCTTAAACGAAAATCTATGATTATTCAAAAACGACGGTCAACCCATATATTTAAAAGTAATAAAAGTAGTGGAAATCTTCAACAGAACTATACACCTTACAACAAAAGAACGACATACACCTAGGAAAAATAGACTACAAAAATATTTACGATAAAATAGAAAGAACAAAAGAAAATTTACTAAAAAGAATAAACAAAAATCGTAAAGTTAAAAAGATAAATCCAAAATATACCAACATAAATAACCCAACTAAATTTGACAAATTAAAGGCAAAACACAGAAAGGTTGAATTATTAAATAAAAAAGGAAAGAAAATAATAATTAAACCGCATAGAGAAATACACATACTTCACAAAGATCAATTTAGAAATCTAAAGAAATACCAACATGACGAAACTGACGATAATCCTATTAATCATGACAATGACTTTTGCACAATTCATACAAATAAATAAAATCGATAAAGAATTTATAATTATTGAAAAAGAAAAAGTAGAATTAATACAAAGTTACAACTCAATCATACACTTGATAAACACCACAAATTACAGACAACTATTAACCAATTGAACGAACAATATGAAATCTTACCATACAAACAAATACAAATTTCTTAGTAAAATAAGAAGATCAATTCTTAATAAAAATCTAGAGAAAACTAGTATAAATCAAAATTGTAACAATTTAAATTATACTTTAAGAGGAAATTATGTAATAGAAATGGAAAACTGTAAAATTATAAAATACAAAAATGGAAAACAATAGACAGATCTTAAATTGACGTAGAACTTGCTACAAGTAATGTAATAACTCTTTATTATACCTAGTTGAATAAAGAATGAGCCTTGCTCTATGAAACTCGCAATTTCTTTTTTAAAATCAAGTATTAAAATTTACATACCTATTACAATTTATTAACTGATTTTGTCAAATAATCAAGATTTTACCTTTGAATAACGTAGATACATCTATTTGCATTCATCAAGAAACAAACAATAATGCACCTTACTGGAACATCAAAGTGGCTTCAAAAATTTTTTCTTTGACCTTGCCGAGAATAAAGAAATGAAACCAACCAAATCAAATATACCTATGTATTTAAAAAAAACCCTTATGATGTGATGCTTTGTGCTTATCTTTTCAACCTTATTCAGAGAGTTTTTTTTTTATATATTTTTCCCTTATACTGCACTGCAACTACATGATATATCAAGCGACGCCGACGACCGACGACGATCCGTAAAGTTGATTGTAACCAAAAACAACACCATTTTCGCTCAGCTACAAAAATATTCCTCAACATAGGCACACTTTTTGGCTTCAATAAAAACCCAGAATCGGTTTATTTTTTAATTGTTCTTCCTTCATTCTCTGCAGGATGTTTGTATATCATGCAAACACCATAGATACAGAATATTGAAATTCCCAACAAAAAAAATGTTTATAATGCTTATAATGTCGAAAAAAGCATAGGGCGCCATCTCTTAGGAGTCTAATCGTGAGGCATACGCTGTTTCAGGTTAGGGTATGAAATGCACCATCTAGTAATAATGTGTCTATGCTCAAATCAACTTTGCTTTGAGTTTTTTTTATTGTATACTTTTTTTATACATAAACTATGATAAGGATACGGAAACGTTGTAAATAAACGGAACATCAGTTAGATTTTCAAACATTTTATAAGCCTTAACTTATCTCAATGTAGATTTCTGGTAAATCACATTTTCATGCTGTACAAACCCGTATTTTGAGTACAGATTGGATATGAATTAATGATGGTGGTGTTGTTCGTTGTTTACGTTGTAGTATTGAAAGAATTTTAGGAAAAGCGCCTTTAGATGTCTTTGAGTGGGCATTTGTGGGTGGCACCAACTGCGTACTATTCAGTGAATCTTGAATATGCATGCTTGGTGGCATATTGGACACAGCTTATTTAAGGTCTGTAAATTAAGCCACTTTGCAATGCAATGCATACGAAATCAATGGTAACAAACATTTCAAACGAGTGGACAATCAGCAGCGAACACTGTGGACAAGTATCTCAAAAGACATACGACAAATACCACAGTTATCATCGTTTGCAATCACGCCAAGATGCAAGGCTCATTTAATATTTTATTTTCACTTTCGAAAAATCCATTGAAAATTATACTATACGAAAATAATTCATTTAGCAGATTCGCGAAATGTATGAAGGTGAATTATAATTAACGAGTTATATTTAATTAGCTATGACCACACTTAAAGGAAAAAATGGGCCCGACTGGTTCGCACGTACTTGCTCTTATGTGCCTTATTACATTGGAAAGCAACAATATTTACGTTGCAAGTAACACAGTTTGCACTTATAAAAACTATCAAAACCACAATACTTAAGGCTTTGTAGTAGTAATGAAGTACGCCACCACACGTCTTAAATAACAAAGAATTTAGGGACACAGTGTTTGGAAAATTAAAGGACCGGTTTTGATAAAATCCAGTTTTATTATTTTTTAGTTTTTTGAAATAAAAAATATTTTTTAAATTTTGATATGCATGTTTTTTTAGAGTTTATTAATATAAATGTGATTATGAAATTTAAAACAATTTTTTTGATTAGTTTTAAAAATATTGATTTTTCAAAAAAATCAAAAATTAATTTTAATTAAAAAAAGTTTTTCAAAATTTTGATATGTTGAATTAATTTTGGCTATTTAGATCTTTGTATATATAAAATTTGACAGAAATCCATACAGCTGTTACCAAGAAATCCAAAAATTAAAAAAACCGTTATATGAAAGGTCCAGTTAATAAACTTTTCCCGTATATGAAGTTCTAATCAAATGATAGCCAATACTATTAAAAAAATTCTCATAAATTTTTTTCCTAAACGGTCGTTTGGCAAGTACCGTTACTTTTAGCCTTACAAATAAAATTTCAATTTCCCCTCTGGGGAATTCCAAAAGAATCACACACACCAAATTTGAATATAATCGCTTAACTCGTTTAGGCTGCAGGTCAATATGCAACAAGGTAGTGATCCGAATCGATGTTAGCTGCTCGGAAGGTGCGAACATCCAAGATACTGGAGGCGTCAATGATCAATCTGGTTGACGGTTTTTTGATCTGTGTGTCGCCAAGTCCCTTTGTGTATATCGAGATGAGGAAACCGTGTGCTTGCAATGGTGACGTTATGTGCCGCTGTGAAGTCAATTACCCTAAGTCCGTTTTCAGATGTTGGGTCGTATAGGCTATGTTTTCCGACAGTCATGCCAAAGATTTCCTCTTTACCTAATTTGGCGTTAAAATCGCTTAGTACGATCTTAACATCGTATTTAGGGCATTGCTCAAAGGTTTTGTCTAGGAGCTCGTAGAAGTCATCTTTGTCCTCTGTGGGGGCATGGGTTCATATTAGGTTGGCGAATTTACCATTGATACGGATTGTCACAAGTCGCTCACTTACATGTCGAAAGCCCAAGACTTCTTGCCTAAGTCTACCGCTTATGAGGAATCCGCACCCAAATAAACGCTGTGGTCTTTTTCCACAATCACCGTAGTACACGTGACAGTTTTTCATCCTCCTTTTGCCTGGATGGCAGGGCCTCCACTAGTTATTTGGCTGCACGTGGTCTGTTAAGAGGCCTAACATTCCACGTGCATATCCAAAGGTCGTTGTCCTTAATTCTTTTTTCTGGGTCGTCAACAGTTAATCCGTCCTTTTCCGAGGCTATTGGTCGCTTCGCAACTATTTTCATGGCATGGTTGTTAACCCCACGCACAACCCCCAACCTGGAGGGCCAGGTCCTCTGCTGGATTCCTCTGACAAAAGGAATCGGAGAGTCCGGAGTCAGTAACCCACTTCGGGGATATGAGCGCTGCTCTATTATTTCAATGCCCTGACTTGCATTGAATTGTCCCAATGAAAATTGTGTTAGCTAAGTTTCAATTTCAATTTTCAATTTATTTATCTATTATGGCGTACAAGTAAGACGAAGTCTTTTATAGTTCTTAAAAATAATACAATTAAGATCTATTTCTATTTCTAATTCTAATTAGTTGATAAATATAAAAGTAGGTAAGTCAAAAAGAAAAATTTAAGCATTTAACAATATGTACTGTCATCCAAATAATATTAAAATTAACCAAAAGATATGTTTAATTAAAAGGTAAAAATAATAGTATATCTACAAATATTTTTTTCCTCTTTCGAATTGCTGTTTCAATTTTAAATTCTAATTAAAATTCAGAAATAATGCTTTTTTGAATTGAGTTATTCCTATTATCTGTCTTGCCGTTAAAGGCAGGTAGTTCCAGAGTCTAATGGCATATACAAAAAAAAGTCTCGACGAATTTAAATATTTAGATGCGTGTGAAGTGATATTCATGGTCCGGGTCGACTGCGCGAAGCGGAGCTTATCAAAGAGATGTGAAGGTGCTCTTCTTTGAATTATCTTATGCAGAAATATGCAACATCTTGAATCAAGAAATTGCATAAACGAGCATCCAAGGACACGTTGATGGTATTGGGAAACATGGTCATACCTTCGTAGACCATAAATATACCTAACCATGTCATTAAAAGCAACAGATAGTTTATGCTGTGAGTGCGAATCTGGTTTACAGTAAACAACAGCAGCTTAATGATAGGCTGTAACAGGGATTTAACAAGTCTCAGCCTAGTATCTATAGGAGTAAGGTGAGAAAAAGGTTTAATTTACGGAGACCACCATAGATACGGCCAACTGAGAGGTTAATATGATCATTAGCAGAAAGAGTCCGATTTATTTTGAACCCTAAATTCATGACACTATCTACAAAATTAAGTTCGAAACGCGGTATAAGAACAGGGGGAAGGGCTGTTACATCAAACTTCTTTTTTGAAATTGCAATTATTTGTGATTTGGCAGTATTTCAAGTAAGTCCATTGCAAAGGGTCCAGTTGTAGATCCCGCAAAGATCTTCATTGAATCTACAAATAAGGTCTTCTAATAAAATAAAAAATAAAAAATACACTTGAACATCATCAGCATAAAGATGTAACAGGACATTTTGGCATACATGCAGAACAACAGAGGGCCCAAAATAGAACCCTGAGGCACACCTGCCAGCAAACTCAAAGATTCAGAAAAAATATCACCAACTTTTACTCTTTGACTACGCTGAAGTAGGTAGTTCTTAATTAAACCAACAGATCTTCTACTAAAACCAAAATACAAATTAAGTTTTTTGCACAGGATTTCGTGATTGACTCTGTCAAAAGCCTTTGAGGAGTCCAGCAAACACAAAATAGTCAATTTATCTTGATCGTACTGAATTCGAATATCGTCAAGTACTTGGTGTAGAACAGCTATGGTAAGGGCGGAAACCCGACTGAATAGAAGAAAATAAAATATGGTGATTAACGTGGCTAAATACTTGATTCGCTAGGATCTTCTCAAAGACCTTTGACAGGCAGGGAAGGATGCTTATAGGCCTAAAATCAGCACAAGATGATGGGTGAGGTTTTTTAGGTACAGGGATTATTTTAGCTATCTTCCAGCAATCAGGAAACGATGAGCAAGTAATACAAAAATTGATTATGTGTGCAAAGGTTGAGATGATTTGAAGTAGAAAAATTTTAATAAATTTAATGGGAACTCCATCTTCACCTATCGAATTAGACTTCAGAGAATTTATGCTCATAAATAATGCATACTCAGAGACTACTTCAAAATCAAATTCATTTCCACTATACATAATATGATTGGGTGCAAAGTTAGAAATCTGTAAGTTATCCGATGTAAAATTTTTGTTCAGGTCATTTGGGTCAGGAAAATTCAACAACATCTTTTCTACCAACTCCAATAGAACGCAAACCATTCCAAAGCTTGCGAAAAGTCTGGTTTGTACTTAACTTTGACATACAAAATCTTTTTTTAGCTCTTCGAGTGATGAAAGTAGAAAGATTACGAGCACGACAGAAAATCTCCCAGTTTAAAGTGGTAGGGTTATGTTTCCATTTAGAATACAATTTTTGTCGGTTCTTATTTGATCTAAGAACTTCAGAGGTGAACCACGGACAATTTTTATTACGAATCAGAACAGTCTTCAATGGAACGTGTTTTTCGTACAGTTCAAGTAGTAGGTATTGAAAAAAAATTACTTTATCATTAACATCATACAAACTGTAGCATAAATCCCACGGAAAAGTACAAGCGTCAAATAATAAGGCATTATTGTTGATAGATTTAAAGTCACGGAATTGAAATGATACAAATACAAATACAAAAGATCAAATCGTGATCAGATATACCTTCGAGTGACAGTTGATCCACTAGAAGAATATTAGATAAATCGGACACAATCATCAAGTCAAGTAAGCTTGGATTGGAGTTGGGACCAACACGAGTGGCATGAGAGTTAGCAACAGCTAGGCCAGTAGAAGCAATCTCATCAAGAAGTTGATTGGCTCTAGAATCATTGAGGAAAAGTTTAGCATTAAAATCACCACAAATAATGATGTTATCATAATTAGCAGATACTTCCCGAAGGATCAAAAAAGGGGTTCAGCAGAACAGCTCCTATTAGGGTTACCACTTCATTATTTTTTTTACTACATATGTAATTAAAATTTTTTATACTACATATGTTATTAAAAACAAAAAAAAGAATGAAACCACCTTTTTGGGTATTGGCCTTAGGCCTCATAATGAGAATAACCAGATATGTATCTTAGAAGAGAAATTCAGTTTTCAAACAATTATTGGTAAATTTATGTGAAAATCCTGTATGTGTATTAAAGGGAGTATGAAAAAAATAAAAAAAATGGACGTTTAATTTCAAGAAAAATATGTTAATTTCATATGTTAGTTTCACTAAGTTGGTTGCAAAATCTCCGCAAAAAAGACCAATTAAGTTAAAACAGAAAAACACACATACAAAATATTATCATTAAAGGGTGCCAGAACAAAACAGAAAAAAATCGCATTTTTGTAATATTTTATATTATTCATAGAAAATCTCATTTTTATATTTTTCTTATTTTATTCTATAATTCTACGGATATACTCCGAGGAAGTAGTATCTTCGAAATCATCCATTTCTTCGCTGAAGATTAAAGAAGCATAACACTCACTGAATTTTTGCATAATGCCAAAAGGTCGACGTTTTCGGCCGATTTGCCAAAACATTGATATATACCGGTGTTCCATGCTTTTTCGTTTGGAACACATCAAGTAAAAGATGGGACCCACGTAAACAAGGAGTACCACATCCGTCCGTCACAGGCATATTCAAATCTAAAACATTGCATACAGTAAATTTTATAACCTTGAACTTGAATGCTCAATACGAAAGTTCATACGAGCGACAGTTTCAAAGCGTAGGATTACCTTTTGGCCAGGTTGCATTCTCTTTTATGGGAATGAAATAATTCCCACAGAAGGTAAATCATCTTGAACCCGTCATTTGCTCACGAAAGTGTCTTCTAACGACTTCAAGGTTAAGAAAAAAAGCTCAATCGTTAGTTCGTAGTGGTTTTGCGTGCGCGGATAGAGACAATTGAAAAATAAAATTGGTGGTGATTGGTTCGGAATTTTACAAAGTGTACAAATTATTAAAACAAAATAGAGAAAATATATTTGTTAAAACTCGTACATATTTTACTGTAATAATAAACGAAATATATAAATAAAAAGGTTGAAGTGCGGGTAAAAATATAACAATAAAATATAAAAAAATAAACATTATTAAAAAATATAGAGAAAATATATTTGTTAAAACTCGTACATATTTTAACGTAAAAATAAATGAAATATATAAATAAAAAGGTTGAAGTGCGTGATAAAAGATATAACAATTGGAGCCCAACGTAAAAAAAACCAAAAAAAAACTTAAGGTTAAAAATATGCGTTTTAACAACAAATTTTGTTAATACAACAAATTACGCGTTTAAACTGAAAAAAAAACCATTTACGAAAACTCTAACTCCGAACAATTTGTGTTTTATGTCTGAAAAATAAAAATTCGTAACGGATATATTTCCTGGAGACAGTGAAACGAACTACTGAAGGAAGTGCAGCAGTACCAATTAAAACATTACGCAGTGGAACTATCCGAATCGACCCTAACGTAAGTCTGCAGCAGTATCTAAATTTAATTAACGAACAAGCGCCAGAGCCAAACAATCTTTCCATTCCTCAGCTTGACGCTCTAGATAAAGCTTTTAAAGCAAAACGTGAGGAACGCTTAAAAAAAGTAAAAGCACTTCATGAGAGCACTGAGGAATTTAAAAAAGATTTAAATAAGCTTGATTGTCTCTCCCGCTCCATTCAAAAATAAAAGCATAAGTCATTAGATTTAGAAGTAGGAAGTAACGAAATTGAACCTAATTAAGAAAGTGAAAACGAAGAAAACATTTAAAACTGGTTGAGCATTTCGCTCACAGATTCGAAAAAAAATTAATTTTTTTTAGGAAACGATAAAACAATAAAAATGTCAGTAGATATATCAAAAATATATAAACTACTGGCACAAATGGTTCCAACATTTAGTGGTAAAATAACTGTTAATACAAAAGGAGACCTGCAGACATTTTTGGGATGCTGTAAGAGAGTTATTGGTTGCCTCAATGAAGCAGAAAAAAGAACTTTTCCTACAAGTATTTCCAACAAGGCTTAGAGGTGAAGTATATCAATTGATTGCCTCAAACACCATAAGCTCTTTTGAAGAAGCCGAAAGGCTTCTCAATCATGCATACCATTCACGGGAAACATACCAGGGCCTGGTAAACAGATTAATAACAATTCGGCAATCTCCACTAGAAGCTCTCTGCATTTATTTACAGAATATAACAGATGTTGACGCTTTGTAAGGAGGCTGCATGCCACAAGTACGATGCAGAGGCAGCTCCAGCTGTGATCACACAGTTAGAGGATTTTGCCAAAAGTGCTCTCAAAAGTGACTTAAAAACAAAGTTGAAGTGCTTACACGGACACAGGAAAACATTTCACTTAGCGAAGAAAGTTCTGGTATGTCAAAAGCTAACATATTAACCTCCTACAAAAATAAAGGAGGCAATGGTATCCAAAGCTCGAACAAACTACCCTTTTGTGAAGGGGACGTTGAAAGCACTACTGAAATCATTCTAAATAACATAATTGAAATTCCGGCGCGGATAAGAAATTAATTGAAATACCAATAAAATTGAAAGAGGACATGATCTGCTTATCACAAGAGTTAGAAGATGGAATGTTTATTTCAAATTGTATAATATCTGCGGGTAAAAATGCAGTGGTAGGTGATCTAAATGCTAACTCCAAACCTATAAGTATCAATAAAATTAAATTCAATGTTAGGCCGGCTAAAGATTATGAATTCGTTTCATTGAAGACTTTAAAAAAGCAAAAAATATTGTCAATGAAACAAACTTTGAATGAAAGCATTCCCAGTAATACTGCATACGAATGTCGGTTGGAAAAAATTAAGGATAAAATCGATATTGGACCAAATCTTAACCCTGACGAAATACAATCAATCACAAACCTATGTTACGAATATTGTGATATTTTCCATTTAGAAGGTGACAACCTTACCTTCACCAATTCGATAACAATTCGATGAAATACCACTTGTGCAGGATCAAGCTCCTATCAATCAAAAAATGTATAGACTTCCAAAGACCCAGAGACAAATTATCAACTATCAAATGAGGGAAATGCTAGAAAACGACATTGAACAACCTAGCAAAAGCCTATGGAACGCACCACTGTTAGTTGTTCCGAAAAAGGTGGGCTCTTCAGGTGAAAAAAAATGGCGAGTTGTTGTCGATTTATGTTGTCGAATTATGGTCAGTACGAATTTAAACGAATGCCTTTTGGGATTAAAGGAGCCCCGGCTACGTTTCAACGTGTGATGAATTATGTACTTACTGGCCTTCAGGGCCTGGAATGTTTTGTTTATTTAGATGACATTGTCATTTATGGAAAAAATCTAGCGGACCATAATAAGTTGAAAAGGGTTTTTCAAAAATTAAGAGAACACCACCTCAAACTACAACCGGAAAAGTGCAGGTTCTTACAAAAGAAAGTCGTCTATTTAGGACAAATATGTTCTGAAAAGGGAGCACATCTGGACCCCAGAAAAACATTCATTCCCAATTTATCAAAAGTAGTAAGACCCCTAACCAACCTCCTCCGAATGAATGTAAAATTCAATTGGACTGAAAATTGCCAAACGGCATTTCAATGTATTAAAAATCTTTTAGTTTCGCCACCCCTTCTTATATACCCTGTTTTCAGGAAGGATTTTAGCATAACAACTGATGCAAGCGGTGAAGCTATTGGGGCGGTGCTGTCTCAAGGTGACCTCGGGATAGATCAAACCCCATTGCTTACACTAGTCGAACACTAAATAAATCGGAGCGTAATTACTAAACTATTGAGAGGGAGTTGTTAGCAATAGTATGGGCTGTGAAAAATTTTAGGTGTTACCTTCAAGGTTGAAAATTTAGGGTGTACACTTATCACAAACCCTTGAAAGGCGTTTTTAATCATTAAGAGATAGTTTCAGGCGAAAAAGATGAAGAAAGTAACATTCTGCACAAATGCACAAACTATTACACCGCAGGATTTATTAATACATGACACTGACAAGACAAAAGTAGAAGTAATCACGAGTACTTCGGGCACCAGGGTATGAGAAAAACTTGCTACCGAATTCGCAAAAAATACTGGTGGAGAAACATGCTAAGAGACAATAAACGTTACATAAAAGCATGTAAGAAATGTCAAACTATGAAAGCTACACCCGCATTACGAATGCCAATGGTCATAACAGATATTGCAGAGAAAACTTTCGATAAAGTTTATTAGATATTGTAGGTCCCCTCGAAAGAACACATTCCAATAACCTATACATTTTTAAATTTCAGGATAATCTAACTAAGATGTTCGATAGTTATGCGTTAAAAAACGCAGAATCAATAACGGTTGTACAGGTTTTCTTTGACCAAATTATAACTCGTTACGGTATTCCCAAGCAACAAGTCACCGACCAGGGTACAAAATTCCTAAGCGATTTATTTAAAACTCTGCAAGCCCCTGGGTACCACCTCAGTCAAATGGAGCTCTGAAACATCGACTCCTTGTTGAGTACTTACATAGTATAGTGGATGAAAATCCAGAATCATGGTATAATAGTGTACATGATAGTTCCAAATTAACTCCGATGGTCTGCTTATATTGTTTTTCAGAAGAGGTCCCATCAATTTTAAAAAGGGATCCTGACCCACTTTACAATCATGAAAGCTACTACCATACACTTAAGTATAAGCTCACACACTCCTCCACGATCTTTTTAGCTAGTTGAAGAACGTACTCAACCAGTAGAAAATGCTTAGTAACAAAAAAAAAGTAGAAAAGAAATTAGATTTTCTACAAACATAAAAAACCGTTTTATTTCTATAATATTCTACCTATCTATACAAAAAGAATAACAAAAAATATTATTTTTGATTATTGTAAATAAAAATGTGTGTTAACGTAAAATTTTGCCCAAAATAAAAAAAAATTATATTGTTATATATTCATTTACATATATATATATATATAAAAATTTTTGTAAACAAAAAAATATTATTTTAGATTATTGTAAATAAAAATGTGTTACGTAAAATTTTGCCCAAAACAAAAAAAATGTAGTTATCTATTCATTTACATATATATATATATATATATAAAAAAGATTATTGTAAAAAAACAGCTATATAAACATTCTTTCAAACAGTAATACAAAATGATTACTGCATAGATATATGTATACAATGTACGTCAATTAAGTTAAGTGTTTTTTTTTCTCTTCAATATGAAATAATAAAATGTAAAACCTAACATAAAAAAAATTTAAAAAAAATATATGTTATATAAAGTGTATGTATCGTTTAAAGAATAAACATGAATTTAATTAACTGAAAATGTAAAAAGAAAAATCACTATTAACTGAAGTAATAGCGCGAAACAATTTTTTTAAAGAACTATTCCTCTTCAAAGAATAATTCTTCCTCTCAAAAAAGAGGGAAGAAATGTTACACACCCATTCCCGCCTTCTGTGGAAATATTTAAAAAAATATTTCCCATGAAAGAACTGCATGCCGTAAATTTTATAACCTTGAACTTGAATGCTCAATACGAAAGTTCATACGAGCGACAGTTTCAAAGTGTAGGATTACCTTTTGGCCAGGTCGCATTTTCTTTTATGGGAATGAAATAATTCCCACAGAAGGTAAATCACCTTGAACCCCTTATATGCTCACGAAAGTGTCATCTAACGGCTTCAAGGTTAAAAAAAGCTCAATCGTTGGTTCGTAGTTCGCAATTTTACAAAGTGTAAAAATTATTAAAACAAAATAAAGAAAATATATTTTTTAAAACTCGTACATATTTTACTGTAATAATAAATGAAATATATAAATAAAAAGGTTGAAGTGCGGGTAAAAATATAGCAATAAAATATAAAATTAAACATTATTAAAACAAAATGGAGAAAATATATTTGTTAAAGCTCGTACATATTTGACCGTAATAAAAATGAAATATATAAATAAAAAAGTTGAAGTGCGTGATAAAAAATATAACAATCAACATCTTTTGAATTTTTGCGAACAGTTAATGGTTTAATATTTAATACCTATCAAGATGCATGTCGTGAGCTTCAATTAATGGAAGATGATAATCATTGGGATTTGGCACCTACGCCAAATTATATTCGTCAACTATTCGCAATTATTCTGACGAGATATTATCCCACACAGCCATTGGCATTGTGGGAGAAATATAAGAACTACATTACAGAAGATATTTTAAACCGAGTAAAACTAGCGGAACAAAGATTTCACACCGGAGATGTACTACAATGAAATATTGGTACTACTCGAAGATTTGTGTATTTGGATTTCACACTCAACAACTACGGTCTGCCATCGCCTGATCGCCCAGCCAATGACTTAGTAAACAATATGACGAAGTTGACTTAGCTTCGATTATTGCATATAATGAGCCATTATTGACAGCTGAACAAAGAATTATTTACGATAGAATTATGTTGGCTGTAGATGTGAAACTAGGTGGTTTCTTAGACGCACCTGGTGGGACCGGTAAGACATTTTTAGAGTCATTAATATTTGCAAAGATACGATCACAAAAAAAAATGCATTATCTATTGCATCCTCCGGCAGTGCTGCCACCTTGTTACATGGTGGACGAAACGCTATGTGTAATATTAAAATATGGAACACAATGGCTTCAGTAAAATATTCAATTGTTGTTTGGGATAAGTGCACTATGAGTCACAAACAATCATGAAACATTAATTTTTATGGAAAAACGTTAAGACACTTCGATTGACCATGAACACGCGAGTACAATTGCATAATGATCCATTGGCACAAGTATTTTCAAATCAACTACTAGATATTGGAAACGGTAAAATTTAATTGCATCAAAATACGCAACTTATCAAATTACTAAATAGTTTCTGCACTGTTGTTAATTCAAATACCGAACTTATTGACAGTGTATTCCCAGACATTTTTAATAGATCATAATTGATTCAGTAATCTTGCTCGCCGCCCATTTCGTTGCCAGCTCCACGCTGCCGCATAGCAACGTTGCCCCTTCTGTAATTGAGAATGTAATTTTTCCATGGGACAGATTTTTTTCCGCACTCGTACAGTAGCAAGAGTTCTCAAAGATCTCGATATACACAAATCCGCTGGCCCGGATGGTATACCCCCGATTCTTCTAAAGGGGTGTTCTTTCACACTGGCAAAGCCACTGCGTAAGCTTTTCCATCGCTCCTGCTCTCCTGGAATCTTTCCTAGAAGATGGAAAACGGCATTTGTCCTGCCTGTCCCTAAGAAAGGTGACCCATCCTCCCCCTCCTCCTACCGACCCATAGCACTGACATCCCTTCTTTCTAAGGTCATGGAAACACTGATTAACCGTTAGCTTAAGGAATATCTCAGAGAAAGCTTCTCCATGACCGTCAGTATGGCTTCCGCAGCAACCGTTCCACTGGTGATCTGATGGCATATCTCACCGAACAGTGGAACAAATCCTTACATCGCTTTGGTGAAAGTAAGATTATTGCTCTTGATATCTCCAAGTTATTTGATTGAGTTTGGCATGAATTTCTCTTATCGAAAATGCGTGCTTTTGGGATCGATGATACACTTGTTCGTTGGATTAGAAGCTATCTTCTGGACCGTTCAATACAAGTTGTATTGGACGGATTCAAGTCTGATTCGCACAAAATAAATGCTGGTGTGCTCCAGGGCTCTGTTCTGTCTCCGACTCTTTTCTTGATTTTTATAAACGATCTTCTGTCTGTTACTTCTAATCCACTTACTGACTCTACCCTCAGCTTTTCATATTCGTTTGATAATTCACGTCCTTCGCCTTCGGACGTACAATTGCAACGGTGCCGTATGTCAATCTCAATAAACTCCGATTTATACAGCATTGTCAAATGGGGTAATAGGAATCGTGTGGAGTTTAATGCTTCGAAAACTCAATGCTGTCTTCTGTCGTTAAAGCTAAACACACCCCCAATGCCATTGTCCATGAATGGCACTTACATCGAAGTAACCGAAAAGCTCTCAGTACTCGGTATGTGTGTCAACGACGACCTCCGTTGGAACGACCATATATTTGAAATCGCTAAGAATGCTGCTAAGTGCTTAGGTTTTCTGTATCGGTGTAAGAAGTATTTTCCCCCATCTGATCTGGCTACAATTTATAAAGCGTTTATACGCCTTTAACTCGAGTATAACTTCCACCTCTGGGCAGGTGCTTCAAAAACATCGCTTCACCTGCTTGATAGAATACAAAATCGAGCGTTAAGATTGATAGGAAATAGAACTGCCACTATATAATAAATTCAACATTTTCTATTCTTTAAATTAAAACTTATCTTGAATTTGTTATCATTCCTTACGAATAAATTTCTTAACCAAACCAATTTCAATATCTTATAATTAAAAGCAATACAATAAAGCCGCAGCAAAGCCGGTTCTGCTAGTTATTTATAAAAAAAAACATTTCAATTACCATCGATTCGTATCAGTTTTCTTTTTAATCTATTTTCTAAGACGTCAGTTATAGCGAGCAGTAAAAAGAAATCAGTAAAAGTTGAAACAACTGACAACTAGAATTTGTACGTACGGCTGGTTATAACAATCAGTAAACTTATGTCAGTAATCAAATGTCAACCACACCAGCCATAACCTCAATTGTTTTTTAATGATGCAAAATGCTTTAGTAAATTTTTTACAAATGTTGTACTGTTTTCCGGGATAATTTTTTTCTAAGAAAAAATATTTCAATTGATTTGTCATCTATTGGTATCAGTTTTCTGTTTTAAATCATTATCTAACACATGACATTTAGAAATTGTTTACTGGTGGTTTTACTTTACCTTACCCTAGGTGGCGCTAGAGTGCGGTGTGGACCTGGGCCTCAACCAACAGGCTTCTCCAGCCAGCTCGGTCCCAAGCAAGCCGTTGAGGTCCTCTTCCATTTGTGTGCGCCACCTCAGTCTCGGTCTTCCTCTATTGCGCCGTTCATCTGGGTGTCTAAGGACAAAGTCCTTCACTACCTCAAAGTTATAGCTGTCTATGTTTTGTCCAAGACGTGGATGTTGGGTGACTCTTCTTATACACTTGGTTTTGCCTTCATTGACTGCTAGGCCCATCTTCGCCGCTTGCGTCTCAATACTCACAAAAGTACTACTGACATCACGCTGTGTTTGTCCAATTATGTCAATATTGTCGGCGTATCTGAATAATTGGACGGACTTTTGAAAGATCGTTCGTCTGGCGTTGGCGTGAGAGTTCTGCACTATTCTTTCAGTATGATGTTGAAAAAGTCGCACGACAGTGCATCGCCTTTTCTAAATCCTTTTTTTACATCAAAGGTGTCGGTAAGGTCCTTACAGATCTAAACGGAACTGCTAACATTCTTCGCAGTCATTTTGCACAGACGCCTGCAGCTTTGAAGAGCTCGGCAGCTAGGCCATCGACTCCAGCGGCTTTTTTTTAGTAAAACTTTTGAACTTCATTCCTGCAATAACAGCTCTCTATTTCCCCGATCGCGCGGTGGTTTTTACTGATCGTTATAACTGGCCCCTAACACATGAAATTATCAAAATGATTTTTTTTACTGATCGCTATAACTGACCCAAAACTTTATTTATTTTTTTTCTTTTATTACATCGTTAAAATGTATGTACAATTGGCTTTAAACTACTTTATAACTAAAATAAATCATGTCGGCTCAACAACAGGGGCCCGACGTACTTCATCTGGCTCTATACAATGCTATATTTTTTCTTAGGATGCGGTGTTGTTTATTCCTGTTGTGTCCGTTGCTGGTTCTCTCGTAGAACGGGGCTCCGTCGTTGTTCATAATATCCTCGAATCGGTCGTCTGTGATGGCTCGAATGTTGAGGTAGAGATGGTTGGGCTCTAGTTGTTGCTGGAGTAGTTGCTGGATTTCCAAGTTGGGGTGGTCCTCCAAGTTCCTCAAAATATTTTTGGAGAGCTGTGTTATTTGGATCAGTTTGGTGTCTTCATATAGCTTCTTGTTTGGGACATATTTCCTTGTAATGGGGTTTCGGTGTAGACCTGTACAGCTACGGAGTATCTTTCTTTCGAACACTTCGATTTTCTTCATATATGTTGGTGATATTGTGAACCAAATAGGACAAGCGTACGTCAGAACTGGACGGATCAGCTGTTTATAGATGAGGAGCTTAGTATTAGTGCTTAGTCCGTTTCTTCTCCTAAGAAGCGGGTGGACCAGATGTAGGGAGAAGTTGGCTCTCTTAAGCATAAATGTAGCGTGCTTGTTGAATTTAAAGCGGTTAGTGAAATTCACTCCAAGGTGTTTTGCTGTTGTCTTTGTCCTTATCACTGTGTTGTCTGGTAGCTTGATACTTATATTATCACAGCGTGGTGCGAAACGTCTCCGACCTCTTGTTGCTGTTGTTGGGGTTCTGAAGCAGATAAGATCGCTCTTATCGCTTTTTATCTTTAGTCCCCATTTAAGGTAGTAGTCCCACAAGTTTCTTATATGACCTTCAACTCTCCTAGCTGCGATTTCTGGTGAAATATGTTGCATATGTTAAGGAGTCATCGGCATATAACTTCGTTTTCGTCCCTGTGATGTTGGTAGGCTGGTCAGCTGTATAAAGGTTGAAAAGTATGGGGCCCAGCTTGGAACCTTGTAGAACTCCAGCGCTAATCGTCTTTTTTTTGTGAATATTCTTTGTTTACCTGTACATAAAAGCATCTATGGGTTAGAAAATTTTTGATTAATCTTACCAAGTGTTCAGGTAGTTCTAGACTTGACAGTTTGAATATTTGTCCTTTATGCAAACTGTGTCGAAGGCCTTTACGATGTCCAGTAAACAGGCGACTGTCGTCTCTTTCTTGTTCAGTCCGTGTGTCACATCGGAGTGCAGTCCAAGAAGCGGATGGATGGTGGAGTTTCGTGCTCGGAAACCATACTGACATTCAGGTATGAATTCCCTTTCCCTGAAGAAATTATGAAGCTTTCTTAGGATTAGTCCCTGCAGGATTTTGCTCTCACAGCATAGAAGTGAAATCGGCCGATATCCCCTCTTCGGAACGGGCACCACTTTTGCCGTTTTCCATGTTTCGGGGAAGTAGCTGTTATTAAGGTAGTTATTGAAGATGATTGTCAGCAGTAGGATGGCGAGATTGGGTAGCTTTTTAAGCAGAAAGTTAGAAATCCCATCATTTCCTGCTGACTTCTTAGAATTTCCTACGTGGATTATGTGAGTTACTTCCTCGATGGAAGTAAAGCATCTCCAGTTAGTCCGAGTGACTGAAGTATTAGAGGCTGCAACTTCTTCAAACTTCTTTTCAACTTCTTCGATGAATTCAGGAAGGTGATTGGGCGGGCGATCCTTGAAGGTCTCTTCAAAATGCTTAGCGAGGGCTTCTGCTTTTTGGTTGGTGTTGTTGCAGAATGTTGCCCGTGCATTATTGTATCTGGCATCGAGCTCTTTTTCCCAACGAGCTGGTTAATTTTCTTGAAGGCATCGGGTCCCGGTTTGATTTTCGCAAGTCTTTTCCTGAATTCATCTTCCTGGTGATATTTCACTACCTGGTTGAACATGGTGTTGGTGCATTGGAGTTCGGAGTATATGCGTCTATACTCCTCATTCTCTCTGTTGAACAACCTGTGGTATATCCGTTGAAGCTTTTTGCGGAGTCTCTGCCTGTGAGCATATATGGCCTGTATATGTTTGGGCATATTCGCATATCGGTCTCTGCTGGTTTTTGTAGTCTTAAGCTTTTCCAAGGCGTTGTTAACTGTTGTCTTGAATTGGAGTATGGCACTATCAAATTCGGTGTTTGAGAGATTGCTGCTGGTTGTGACTTCCGGGAGATCCGGGAAAAACTTTATTAGAGACACACATATCAAGGGCGTAGGATTAAACAAAAATTGCATTAAGGGCAAGGAAAGGCAAGAAAATATCGCAAAAAGAGCCGTATGGCGTTACGAGAAAGCCAACTAGGAAGGCCTATAAATACTTTTTTTTATAACTTCAATTGGTCAATTGAGAAAGCATCCTCGGTAGTGACTTCGCCTTCGGTTCCGACGCTTGTCCATAATGACAATTCTTTGGTCAACTCCCAAGCAAAAGCTGATTTATTTGCAAAATTATTTGCAGCTCATTCAACGTTGCCTCAGTGTGATATGGCTGTACTTAATAACGTAAACGGTTTTATGGGACAAATCTTTTTTCGCGCTCGTACAGTTGCAAGATCTTAAGGATCTCCATATTCACAAATCCGCTGGCCCGGATAGTAGTTTCCCTATAGTTCTGAAAAGGCATGCTTCCACGCTGGCAAAACCACTGTGGAAGCTTTTCTAGCTGTCACATTCTACAGGCCTCTATCCAAGAGGATAGAAAACTGCATTTGTCCAGCCCATACCTAAACAAGGCGTATCTTCATCTCCCTCTACCTACCGACCAATTGCACTTACATCCATTTTTTATAAGGTCATGGAAACGCTGATAAACTAACAGATTAAGAAATATCTTGAGACACGGAAACTTCTTAATGACCGGCAATACGGTTTTCGTAGCAATAGGTCCACTGGTGATATGGTGGTATATCTCACCGAACAGTGGAATCAATCTTTACATCGTTTTGGAGAAAGTAAGATTATTGCACTTGATATTTCAAAACTATTTGATAGAATTTGGCATGTTTTATAAAAAATGCGTGCACTTGGAATCGGCGAACCTCTTATTCGATGGAGTAGAAATTACCTTTCGGAGCGTTCAATTCGCGTTGTTTTGGATGGCTGCTGTCTGATAGTCACAAAATAAATGTTGTTGTGCCCCAGGGCTCTGTTCTATCTCAGACACTCTTCCATATTTTAATCAATGATCTCTTGTCTAAGAATTATAATCCATTAAATTGTTTTGCTGATGACAGTACCCAGATATGGTTACTATTTATAAGGCATACGCCCGAAGCTTCAGTACAATTCTCATATTCGGGCAAGTGCCCCTGTTACTCAGTTGCATTTTCTGGATAGAATCCAGAAAAATGCATTGAAAATTATAGGGGATAAGGATATAACAGAAACGTTTGATTCACTAGAACATCATCGAAATGTTTCCTGTCTCTCCTTTTTCTCTCGCTTTTCTTATAAACAATGCTCCAGCAAAATAGCCAGTTGCATTCCTCCCCTTAAAAGTTTTCCCCGTAATACTCGTACCGCTAGGAATGCTCATAGATTTACCCTTTAGATTAATTTCGGAAGCACTGTTAAGTATAGAGACTCGTTCCTTAGCCGCACTACAAGTATGTGGAATGCTTTACTTGGCTCAATTTTTCTCTTCCATTACGATTTGCAAACGTTTTAAAATGTGCAATGTGCATCGGTACCTCGTTTCATCTTTCATCCAATTTTCTTAAACGCTCGAACTGTGTTAATACATGATAAGGGTAGTAACAACCCCTTGAGTGCGCGCCGATTATTAAAAAAAGGATCTGTAGCGTTGTATGTTTTTTGTTACGCCTTAAACTTACTTTGAGGTTATATTTCAATCCAATCACAAAAAAATCAATGTTTTAGTTGAAATAAATTCTTATTATTACTATAAATAGGCCTTTGGCAAAATAATTAAATCTAATCGAGAATAAAACGCCAAACATGAGAGCATGATGCAACTAGACAAACAAATTAAAATAAGTTAACTTAAGATTATAGTGAAACTTTAATTAAGATAAATTAATAACTGGAAAATATTTTCCAAGCCTCCTTATCTTTTTCATTGTAACCGAATATTTCGAGCCACTAGTTTGGATTGCTTTTGTCACATTCCTTCCGATATATAAATCTATTTCTTCAATGGAATTCATATCACACATTTTCTTAAGATCCCGAGAATTGTGGTGTTGGCTTGTTTTATTTTCATGGGAACAAATGATTTTATCCATGGTCCATTTTTTTTCAAGATCTGTATTCGAACTAACTGACATCTTATGAAATTGTGTGATAAAAGATGAGCTTTCTGTATAATTTGTACAGGTTGCATTGTTGTTACGTTGTCGCTGTTCAAACTCTTGAGATTCCGTTATTCTATCAAGCGACTGGCTTTCACGTAGCCTCCTTCTTCCGCCTACTTTTGGCAAGCAATTTTCAATGAAAGAACATCCTTTCTTTTGCTTGGAATGAGAGCTTTGAGACTCTCCTGTTTTTGATTGTTCATCTTTTTTTCCAGATTTAGATTTGTCGTCTTTGGAAATAGTTAACACAATATTTGTATTGCTTTGACATGAAGTAAAGTTGCCCGGTTCCTGCGAGTCACTTGAATCGTCATATGAATCGCGTCGATGAACTCTGAAGCGATTTGGTGTATCTCCGCCAATTTTATGTATTTTTTTCTTTTTTGATTTTGTCTCATCATCTGATGCCTCTGAACTACTACACGAAGGTGTTCTCATTTTGCTTAATTTTGTCCGCCTATGCATAAGTACTGGATTTTTATTTCTAATTTTACTGATTTCTAAATCTTTAATACCAGAAAGTTCATGATGCAACTCACTCATGTGAGTTACATTACTTAAAGCTTCCTGATGCTCGTTAATTGGAGGAATTGGTTGATGGACTTCCGAGTGTCTAGATAAATCACTGTTCCCTGAAGTTGGCTTTAGAATGCTTGGAGTTTGTGACTTTTTGTGAGCGTCTATATTGGAACTTTGTTGACTTAAATTTAATCCATCCAATTTATCTGATGTATAAGAGTGTTGTGAGTTTTCTTTTGGTTTGATAACCAAATTAGAAACGTATTGTGCTTCTAAGCTACGTTCCTGCATAGGTCTATTTATTCTTCCGTCAGAAATTGAGGCTCGACGATTAGCAACAACTTTATATTCTTTTTTGTCTGGGCACTCACAAGCTTCTTCTTCATCTTCTTCCTTAACAATACTACATTTTCTATTCCGTTTTTCCTGAAATGGAAATGCAAGCACATAAAGCAACGAATATGTTCTTTAACTTAAAAAAAATTGTTACCGTTGCCGCCTCTGCTGTTAATTCAATTGAATTACAAACTTCAATGTTAACAGGAATCATAAGTTTATTGCTCTGTTCAGTTGTTAATTTATTATCAATTGGAACGTTGCGATTCAGTGATGAAATTCTGTAATATAAATAAATCATTTTATTAATGTATACAAAATAATCGGATCAAAAAAATATTTCCGCGAATTATTAATGTATTATTGCTAAAAAAATAAATAAAATACATTTATTGGCGCGACAGCTCCTTACGGAGTCAAGGCCTTGTCACTTATACTCTCAATTATTCCTGTCTATGTGTTGTTAATCTGCAAGAATGGAAAGGACCTACAGTATACCGCCGAGTCAAAACGCCTATATGAGATGCACTTTTTCAAGAAAAATTTTACATTTTGAAGTTTCGTCAGTTCCTCGCAACAGGCAGTACCCCGAAAAACAAGGTGGCTATGAGCGGGATTCGAACCCAGGCCCATTCGCTTAGCAGTCCGACACACTAACTACTAAGCCACGGGCACTGTTGTGTTATTGTTAAATAAATTATTACTGTGTGTGCAATTGATTGTTAACCCAGACATCATTATTAAGACTCTAAGACTGGGCAACAATTTTTCATAACTCCAGAGCAAGCTTTGTGCCGTCCATCGATTTAAAATTAGAAAATAGACTTAATTCTCGATCTACTACGCCGAAAAATTCGTTCTTGTTTTTCTAATTTTTTTTTTGCACTGTGTTAATTCATAAAAAGGGCAATATTAACTCTTCGAAAGCGCGACGATTATAAAAAAAATTGAGGGCTACATCTTTGAAAGAAACTAGTAACATTTACGTAGAAAAATAACCCTTATAAGATGTGTCAACACAAGACGGTTTTTAGTTAAAATACGCCATCAAACGTATTAATCACCTAGACAGAATTCCGCTCAAAAACGTCACAAAATCTGCGATATGTGAACATCTGGCTTACAGCGAAAATCACTTTAGTCGTTCTGATCGGGCCAAATCCATCTCTGTTGAAATATTGTATGTGCCAAGAATGGTAAGACAGGCAATCGAAATAAAGAAACACGAACTTTTCAACACGGATTCAGGTTTTAAACCTTCAACAACTTGGGATCCTCTCATAAATAAAATGAAAGCACTAAAACCAACATCAAAATTAACAAGCGCAATAAGTACTCACCGGTACTATTTAAAACAAGAACTAGAGCCCAGAAACAACTATAATATCCATCATACGTCATTTTCATTCCGTAACCACAAACAATTGAACTTGTTTGAAACGTCGGGAAATATAAGTAATTCTCAAAATAGATATAAAATGAATAACGTCCGCGAAAACATAAAATTAAAATCTCATTTTTTTTAGATTATTTTTATTACATCGTTAAAATTTATGTACAATTTGCCTTAAACTAACTTATAACTAAAATAATTCATGTCGGCTCAATAACTGGGACCCGACTTACTTCAGCTGAGTCTATACAATGCCATATTTTTACTTATATCATATTGTTGTTTGCATAATCTTTTAATTGAAATTCTAAATTATAATTTACTGTCTTTGGTTTTAATAAATTGGGGTTAGGATGCGGTGTTGCTTATCCTCTGTTGTGTCCGCTGCTGGTTCTCTCGTAGAACGCGGCTCCGTCATTGTTCATTATATCCTCGAATCGATCGTCTGTAATGGCTCGAATGTTGAGGTAGCGATGGCTGGGCTCTAGTTGTTGCTGGATTTCCAAGTTGGGGTGGTCCTCCAAGTTCCTCAAAATATTTTTGGAGAGCTGTGTCATGAACTGATTTTTTGGGATCACTTTGCTGTCTTCATATAGCTTCTTGATTGGGACATATTTCCTTGTAATGGGGTTTCAGTGTAGGCCTGTACAGCTACGGAGTATCTTCCTTTCAAAAACTTCGATCTTCTTCATATATGTTGGTGATATGGTGAACCAAATAAGACAAGCGTACGTCAGAACTAGACAGATCAGCTGCTTATAGATGAGGAGTTTGGTATTAGTGTTTAGTCCGTTTCTTCTTCTAAGAAGCGGGTGGACCAGATGTAGGGAGAAGTTGGCTCTCTGAAGCATAAATGAAGCGTGCTTATTGAATTAGAAGCGGTTAGTATTTTGCTGTTTTCTTTGTCCTTATCACTGTGTTGTCTGGTAGCTTGATACTGATATTATCACAGCGTGATGCGAAACGTCTTGGACCTCTTGTTGCTGTTGTTGGGGTTCTGGAGCAGATAAGCTCGCTCTTATGGCTATTCCAACTTGGAACCTTGTGGAACTCCAGCGCTGATCGTCTTTCTTTGTGAATATTCTTTGTTTACCTGTACATAAAAGTATCTATGGGTTAGAAAATTGTTGATTAATCTTACCAAGTGTTCAGGTAGTCCTAGACTTGACAGTTTGAATATTAGTCCTTTTATCCAAACTGTGTCGAAGGCCTTTTCGATGTCCAGTAAACAGGCGACTGTCGTCTCTTTCTTGTTGAGTCCATGTGTCACATCGAAGTGCAGTCCAAGAAGCGGATGGATGGTGGAGTTTCGTGCTCGGAAACCATACTGACATTCAGGTCTGAATTCCCTTTCCCTGAAGAAATTATGAAGCTTTCTTAGGATAAGTCCCTGCAGGATTTTGCTGACACAGCATAGAAGCGAAATCGACCGATATCCCTCGACGCTAGTCCTGTTGGTTTTCTTCGGAACGGGCACCACTTTTGCCGTTTTCCATGTTTCGGGGAAGTAGCTGTTATTAAGGCAGTTATTGAAGATGATCGTCAGCAGTAGGATGGCGAGATTGGGTAGCTTTTTAAGCAGAAAGTTAGAAATCCCATCATTTCCTGCTGACTTCTTAGAATTTCCTACGTGGATTATGTGAGTTACTTCCTCGATGGAAGCAAAAGCATCTCCAGTTAGTCCGAGTGCAGGTTTGTCCTCATTAAAGTTGGTGACTGAAGTATTAGAGGCTGCAACTTCTTCAAACTTGTTTTCAACTTCTTCGATGAATTCAGGAAGGTGATTGGGCGGGCGATCCTTGAAGGTCTCTTCAAAATGCTTAGCGAGGGCTTCTGCTTTTTGGTTGGTGTTGTTGCAGAATGTTGCCCGTGCATTATGGTATCTGGCATCGAGCTCTTTTCCCAACCGGGCATCGGGTCCCGGTTTGATGTTCGCAGGTCTTTTCCTGAATTCATCCCCATGGTGATGTTTCACTGCCTGGTTCGTGCATTGGAGTTCGGAGTATAAGCGTCTATACTCCTCATTCTATCTGTTAAACAAGCTGTGGTATATCCGTTGGACTTTTGCGGAGTCTCTGCCTGTAATCATATATGGCCTGTATATGTTCGGGCATATTCGCATATCGGTCTCTGCTGGTTTTTGCAGTCTTAAGCTTTTCCAAGGCGTTGTTAACTGTTGTCTCGAATTGGAGTATGGCACTATCAATTTCGCTGTTTGAGAGATTTCTGCTGGTTGGGACTTCCGGGAGATCTCTTTCAATTTCGGTACGGAGTGTTCTCCAGATCACCCTGTTATACCTGATGTGGAGCTCTTGTTCTGGTTGTTCGCAGAATATCCTTTAATTAGGTCTTACCTTAACTTCTACTGCCAGATGGTCGGAATCACTATCGTGTGCTACCCAATTGTAGTTCCGTAGTTCAGGTAGGATTTTGATGACGTAACCAGAAAGAAATCCAAATGAAATGGAGTTCTAGGGAATGTTGGTTTTGGTTGAGACACGACAACCAAAGAGTGATGCGGGGATTTCCTTGTAGCCAGTCAACAATTGGTTTGCCTTTGCGAGATTCCGCGGTATCCATCCATAGAGGGTGCTGACCGTTGAAGTCTCCTCCAATGACACAAGATGTGTATTGATTAGCAATGCTGTTGATGATGTGGAGATCGTGATGTATGTCGCTTCTTGTTGAGTTGCACTTGATGTATACTGAGACCAACAGTAGCGTCTCAGACTCGGTCAGTTTAGTGACGACTGTCATTGTTTCCATGCATCTAAGTCCAGTTATAATTTTCTTTTCGCTCCGGAGGTCCGATTTGAGAAGAATTGCTGTTCCTCTGCCGCTCGCTCCTTTGTCCTCTCTGTAGGATATGTTATGGTCTGGCTTAAAGTTGTTCTTCGCTGTGATGTTGGTTTCCTGTAAGAAAATAATGTCTGGTTTTTTTGATTTTAAAAACAGAGAAAGAGAAATTCGTTTGGCTGTAGAATAAATAGAATTAACGTTATATGTTATAATTGAAAGTTGGGTTTTTATATACATAATTTGAATATAAGTTGACCCAATATATTTGTTTTATCTTTATCATTCAAAGTAACGTAGTTGCTTGGAATTATCTATTTTGCCTTCTGGAGAAGGGACGTCGATCCTTTCGGCATCTGATTGTTGCTTTTGATGCCGTTGGCTTCTGTAAGGCTTGTGTGAAGAGTTGTGGTGAGGGCTTTTTTCCTGGCTTTTGAGCTGGTTTCGTAGGTATTGGTCCAACGGATTTGGGGGCTGAACCGACTGCTGCTGCTATGTTGGCGTAAGAAAGACCGCTAACAATAGTTCTGGTTGCTGATTGGACTGCAAAAGCGTGTTTCTCTTGTTTTTGGGCTGCAGATTTTACCTTCTCGGCAAGGTTCTTCTTTCTCATTGGGTATCCATTGTAGCTTGCTGGGTGTAGTGTCTGCTGGCAGTTTACAAATAAAAAAAAACTGTCGTCAGTTATGCCGTTGCTGGTTCTTGTGCATTGACCTGGTAAACGGATTAAAATCTCATTCTGCAATATTATTTCAAGTATGATGTTGAAGAAGTCACATCTCAGCGCATCGCCTTGTCTGAATCCTTTTTTGACTTCAAAGGTGTCGGTGAGGTGCTTACCGATCTTAACGGAACAGCAAACATTCTTCGTAGTCATTTTGCACAGACGGACGGGACGGGATACCAAAACTGCACCTTGCTCTATATAACTTGTCTCTTTAAGTGCTGCGGTAAGCGGCTGTGAAATGATGAGAGGTGGTGAGTACCGATCTGAAGGTTTTTTCCCCAATATAAATATTTAGTCGATAGTGGACTTTCCTGGGCTAAAATCGCCTATTTGAACCTATCAGATTGTTGACGAATGGCTTTAGGCGTTCATACAATACAGCAGAAAAGAACTTGTAGGCGATGTTGAGGAAACTGATACCTCTGTATTTGGTGCAGCTTAGAGCGTTTACTTTTTTAAGGATCGGACAAATTATGCCGAGTTTCCATTCATCGGGCATGCTTTTTGCAAACCGTATCTTGCTTACCAGTTGTTGCAGTGGCATGTAAATGAAGTTAAGCAAATAAAAAGAGGAAACCTCTTATTTCTAATAACGTAGTTTAATAATTTTTTTTATTTTTGTAATTGAATCGCTGTATTTTCTGTTGTTTTGGAACAGAAATATGACAAATTGTTGGCAATCATCACTTTAGATTTATGTTTTTTTTTTCAATTCTTTACAATTTGTCTCCGAAAATTATTTTTTTTTGTGGTGGGCCATTTTTAGTGTGAGCCACTGTATACGCATGTTTTTTATATGGGATATTTAAAAAAGCTCATAACATTAAAAAATCGTATATGAAAACATACATGACTGGGGTAGCTTTCTTGGTGTATTTTTTTTATGAAAACGCGCGCACAGGGGACTATTTGTTTTCATTTTAATGTATGTAAGTACAGTGCACGAGCATTAGGATAATAGGGAGGGGAAAGGCAGAAGGTGTCGATTAACATTGGTTTTGAATGCTTGCAAATCAAAATGGCAGGGAAAATATCGCCGGGTAAACAATATTAAATTTGCGTTGTTCGGCTAAAAAAAAGAATTCCTATATTTTACGGTACGTCCGAAATTGGACAAAAGGGTGAACTGATAAGCATTCCTTGCGATACGAGTATTACGGCAGAACCTTTTAAGGGAAGGATAAGATTCACATTTCACAAATGGTCCTGTTTAATAAAACACATAAGTTCTTTATTTTAGTTCAAATAACCACCTTACCTTGGGTAGGGGGATAGTTATTCTTTTACTAAAATATTGCAAGTGAATTAATTACAAAATATGTGGTCTGTTTATATAAAAGCTGTTGACAAGAAAGTGCAGAGTTTGTATATTTAATTATTATTTCTGTTTTGCTTATTCTTTGAAAAAAAGTAAAAGTAGGTTATTTGAAACTGCAGTCAGCATGTTTGCAGCGCATTGATAAGTTGTTATTTGGCAATATTAATTTGCATTCGTAAACAATCTCCCGCCAGAAATAGTCCTGGGCTTGCAGAGTTTTTTGTATAGCAACCGTTGAAATAATTGTAAACAAATGTACCAAGTAGAACCAAGTACTGATGGTTCTGCGGGATCCTATCGGCATCCTCAAGCTCATCTGAAATTAGACCAACAGTTACAGATGGAAGGCCAGCATCGATTACAGAGTTCTTGAAGCTACGCTGGGATATAAAGTGAAATGGTGTTAGGGCGGATGCATCTGCTTCTAATGGATCTGAATATAGGGGTCTTAAATTTTCTTTGCAAAATGTTTCATAGATTTCACGGGGGCTGCCCAAAGTTCACCGAAGTTTGGACTGTACGGTGTGTTAAACTTCCAAACTATTTCTTGGATGGCCAGGCTATCCTTGGTATTTTTTAGTGATCTTAGTCCATTCTTCGCGGATTTTCCTTTTGGCTCCAATTAGGTTTGTGCTATTGTCGGAGAGCACAAGACAAGGTCAACATCGTCTATTTGCAAAACGTTAAAAAGCAGCTAGGAACATATCCGTGCTCAAATCGAAGCATATTTCTAGATGAACAGCTTTGGTAACTAGGCAAACAAATACTGCCACCCATAATTATTTTATTGAATCTTATTGCGCTGGCCTTAATATAAAAGGGACCACACAGGTCGACTCCGATTTTACTGAAAGCGGGTGCGAGAGTAATGCTTTCCATAATCGGCTGGATGATCTTAACCTTAGGATCGAATTTGGAGATTTCGACTCTGAAAATTCGTTGCTGCTGAAATTGGATAATTTTTGTCTTTGCTTAATTATTTCTTCAGCACTGATAGGGCCAGTTGGACGTGTTTATTTTCTTATCTTACAAGTCCAGTGATGACAGTAGGCAATAAATGGTTAGAGCAAGAGAATCACTTCCATTAGCTCATTTGTGGTAGCATTGCAGTGCACTCGATCTCCTCGAACGGGGTGAGTGGTAACCAGCTCCTTTATCAACCAACTAGGTCCTCTAAACCATAATGTGTAGTCGATCAAGTGAGTTGGTTTAAGTCCGCGCGAAGCTGGATCTGTCGGATTTTCGGAAGATTGAACATAGTGAAGATCTGGGGTTGATAACTTTTCGAATTTTGCTGACTCTTCAAAAATTTGTTATCAATTTCTTAATTATTTCTTACCCAAGCAAGGGCAACCAAACTGTCAGTGTACCCATTGAAAGTAATATAAAGAGAATTTAACTTGCAACTTACCTGAGGGAAAAGTTCTGTTAGAAGTAAAATTTCTTCAAGTTTCATTTTGGGTATTGTGCATAGTTTACTTTCTTTTTTCGCTTTTATCTTAAGTGGAGTGACGCGACCTCTTGCCTCTAATAAGTAAATGGTGTAAGTTGATTTGTCCCTCTTTGTCTCTCCAATTTTTACGAGGCTTTAAACTACTGCTGCGTAACCGTCTTCGGAGGCGTCTCAAAATTCAATGAACTCCAATTCAGCGTGGAATTTTAATGTTATTGTGTTTTGAAACTGTTCCGAGTATCTTGCTGAATTTTTGTTGTATTTTTTCATCTACCAGATCATCCCAGTCAATCTTAAGTATCCACAGGTCTTGGATCCAAATTCGGAGTAGCATCATGACGGGAAGGATCCAAATTATGGGATCATAAAGCGATGAAGCTGCAGATGAACGTTGCCATGAAGCGCAGTCCACCTCGTATGTTACAGTATTCAGGAAGTATTCACCTAAAAGTTCATTTTTATTTGGTCGCCAGATTATTCTAAACTTACTACGGTCTGATTCGGGTATCAGAAATTTGCGGAACATCTGTTGCATGTCGCTGTTGAATATGAATTCATTTGTCGACTCTGATGGATGATATCGAATTTGTCCTATTGTGCTGAATGTTTAAATTGATTTTTTGTATGCAAGCTGCCTTATGGGCATAACACCTAAGACAGTTTGTTTATTACAGAAATTAATTTGGACCTTCACTGCACAGTTCGACATTGTCGAGTTGTGTTTTGAATGTGAGTATTTTTAAATGGTAAGTGATTTTTGTGTCGTCTAATGTCCTAATGTTCGCGGTTTAAGGAAGAATTTTGTTCACGTGTATGTCTATACTGTTCAATACAGGCCAGCTGTTTTGGCAGTAAGTGAAACTCAGGTTGGATTATATACTGATTTATCTAAATTTGCTCTACATGGGTATAGCTTGGTGCCATTATTCTCTTTCCATCATGGTCTCATGGTCTATGTTAAGAATGATATTGCTTGCCAGACCCTTTCCCAATACGGGCAATGTTCCAACACGGAGTTAAGTTTCTTGTCCGCAAGCATATCATTCATTATTGTTTTATTTACAGAAGTCCAAATCTCGACAGTTATTCGACTTCTAACGAGTTTGATGCGCAGTCTGATTTCATCTTTGAAATTGTTTCCCTTTGTCCTCGCACTCAAATTGTTATTGCGGGCGCTTTCAATGTACACAATTCCCATTGGCTCCGCTATTCTGGTCAGACAACACCGGAAGGAAGGTATGTTGGACTCTGCGGATAACATCACCTTACCCAACTGATCGAGTGCCAACGCGTATACCGAATGTTGCTGGGAAAGCCGCCCATACTCTTGACTTGTTTCTTACTTCTCACCCTGATAAGTATACTATTAGTGTAACTTCCTCGATAAAGACTTTTCGGTCATTCAACAATAACTACAAGAAGCATACAAATTACATACATAGTTACATTATCTATTTATTATATCTAAATATAAATTTACCGCTCAAAAAACCTATGTCGCCATATTTAATCAATTTAAACTTAGCGCCCAAAAAACCATGTTCGCACTATTTAATCAATTTAAACTTAGCGCCCAAAAACCAATGTTCGCCATATTTTTAACTTAAAATCATGTACTAAACGCTAAATTTAATCTTGTTGTACTAAAATATACTTTACTTAGAATCAAATTGGAAAATAAAAATCATTCTTCTCGTTGTTACACTCAATCGAACACTTCATTTTTGTTCGCTCTTTTTCGTTGTGGCTACAATTTTCGAATTTTTACATTTTTCGTTGTGTTAAATAAAGAATAACTAGAAGTTTTAAGATTCCGAGATAAGAAAACAATTTTATCGATTTTTGCTCCATTTTTCTATTCTTCGGGAATATAGACGCACATTTGATATAAAGGACTAAAATATTGCATGCAAAGTAATCAGTACTTTAATATCATTTTAATTTGTGAAACAACATGTACCCTATAAACTACAAGCTAAATCATTCTTAGTTGGCAATATAAATTGATTTTGCATAATCGATCCGCGCATATATTATACCATCCACACAACCAGAATAGAATCCACAATTCAAAGCAAAAGTATTCTTCGTTACTTCTTCACATTCATATTCGTTACTGGTACCTAAAGGTGGGCGAAAAAAGCATTCGTTAAACCAGCCAAGTCTCGCTTCAGTTGCTTCAGTAATATCTGGTACATGGAATCGTTCATTTGTTCGTTCGCTTTCTCTCGCATTCGTCATCTCCACAGCCACAGCATCATATCATTCAACATTCAACAGTACATACGATCAATCACTCTTGTCGCTCTTTAGTCGTTTTTTTTTTTTATTATAATTAACGCGCTTACAAGGGACTATTTGTTTCCCCTTTTTATGTAGAACACACTGCGCGGGCATTAGAAAGATAGGGAGGGGAGAGATAGGAGGTGTCGATTAACATTGGTTTTGAATGTTTGCAGATCAAAATGGCAAGGGAAAATCTCGCCGGGTAAACTATTCCAAATTCGTGTTGTTCGGCTAAAAAAAAATAATCTCTATATTTCACGGTACGTCCAAAATTGGGCTCAAGGGTGAAGTGATGGGCATTCCTAGCAAGACGAGTATTACGGGCGAAACTTTTAAGGGGAGGAATGCAGCTGGCTACCTCGAGTGAACATTTTTTATAAAAGAAACGACAAAAAAAGGAAAGACATGAAACATTGCGTCTGTATTCGAGAGGGGCAATTGTTTCAGCGGCAGTTCTATTTCCTATCAATCTTAACGCTCCATTTTGTATTCTATCAAGCAGATGGAGCGATGTTTGCGAAGCACCTGCCCAGAGGTGGGAGTTATACTCGAGTTTAGGGCGTATAAACGCTTTATAGATTGTAGCCAGATCAGATGGGGAAAAATACTTCTTACACCGATACAGAAAACCTAAGCACCTAGCAGCATTCTTAGCGATTTCAAATATATGTTCGTTACAAAAAATTCAACATATAGGATCCACATTTTACAAATAAAAAACTTTTTTCTCGCTCAGTATATTTGATTGCATTTTGCATTTGATTGCAGGAATTATCTTAGAACTTTCTCGTTTTCGCTCAAGGTCATCGTTGAAATAAATAAAATATTCTATAGTAACAATAATTCATTTTTCTCGATTTATTTTTTGGATTTGCTGATTATACAGTTTAGTACAAAATTATTTTTATGAATTCTGTTGTATCCAAAAGCTAAGTTGTTGCTGTTGTAGCTGGAGCCGCTCATTAATATTCACATTGGTTTTCTGAAATATTTACCTATCGTCATTCGTCACATTCGACTAGTATCCTTTACAATCGGAAAGGATAGCTTATATTGTATTCTCAATAGTTAATACGATATGAAAGGTTTAAAAACGTCTCGCGCTTCCACAAAGGGAAGCATAACTCGAATTAAGAATTTAATCGAAGCTAAAAAATTGTCAGTGACAGAGCTGGAATGCCGGTTGGGAATTGTCGAGTCCTATTTTAAACAGGCATTGTCCTACCAAACACAAATTCAAGGATTGGATCCTTTAGACACTGGCCGCAGCGATTTGGAAGAAGTTTACCATTTGCCCTATGCAAATCTACCTCGTTTCAGTGGCAAGTACTCAGAGTAAAAAAACTTCATAAATACATTTAAGAAGCGTGTTCACAAGGATTCTACTCTTTCGAAGATTGAAAAGTTCAATCACCTGCTTAACTGTTTAACAGACCAAGCTCTAGGGACTGTAAAAACATTCCAAAACATTCCAAATAACTGAAAAAAAAATACGATAAGGCTATAGCAAGGTTAAAGGAACGCTACGATAACGATTGTCTATTTTTTTTAGAATATATTTCTCAGTTGTTTGAGCTTCCAAGAGTTCAAAAGGTTTCTGCTTCACATTTAAGAGCTCTCGTTGACAATGTTTCTGCACTTTTTAATTCATTGCAGTCTATAGGAACTGAATCAGAAATATTGAATGCAATCATAATTTATTCATATTGCAATGTCAAAAGCAGATTTAGAATCACAAGCTAAGTGGGATGAACAGCTACAATACGATAAGTTACCAGAATGGAAACAATGTTCAGAGGTTTAAAGTCGACGTTGTCAATACTTAGAAGCTATGGAAAGCAAGACACTTCATTTTGAGACAAGCCCAAATCTATTCAACCCGAATACTCTCGTAAAACTTCACTTACAATAACTCAACAATGTTGTTCATTTTGTCATGATAAAACTCACAATATTTTTGGTTGTTCAAATTTTACTCAACTATCTTTTCAAGACGGTTTCACGAACATAAAAAAGCTTGGGTTATGTATTAATTGCCTTCGGAAAGGACACAATGTGGCTAAGTGTACTTCAATTTACAAATGTAAATTTTGCAAACGATCACATCACTCGCTTCTCCATCGACCTAACAAATTACAAAACTCCACTACGGCACATGAACCATCAATTTCTGACCTTCCGCAGATGATCTCGATACTCTAAAGCAAAAACAATGTGAAGTCATCAGCATTCTCAAATCCGCAGGGTTTGAACTATCAAAGTGGAACTGCAATCACTTCTTATTTTCATCAGAATATCGTGGAAAAAATCTACATATCCAACGATAAGAGCACTTTAGGGATAACATGGAATCCGCATGACGATCAATTTTACTTCTCATATAGTCCTACACAAATGTACAATGTACAGATATGCTCTTATAAATTAAAATAAATAAATAAAAATACACGAATTTTGCGATGCATCCATAAGTGCGTATGGTTGTTGCATTTATTTAAGAACCACTGATATTGAGGGCTTTGTATCAGTAAAACTATTGGTTGCAAAGTCCAAAGTGTCACCATCCAAACAAAAATAAATTCCACGTCTCGAACTTTGCGCTGCTCATCTTTTATCAAAACTTTGATCCAAAATTAATCCTGCTTTTAAAGAGACGTATTCGGAAGCACATTTTTTGACAGATTATTCGGTAGTCCTACATTGGATCTCAACTCACACTTCCAAACTAAATAGTTTTTTCGATAACCGAATCGCTGAGATCCAGGAGAAGACGGTTGGCATCAATTGGAGACACGTTCCTACTGAAAGTAACCCAGCAGATATTAGCTCTCGAGGATATACCGTGGAAAAACTAGGATTATCTATATGGTCGACAGGTCCTTCTTTTTTGCTCGAAACTTCGGAAAAATGGCCTTCAAACTCAAAAACCTTATTATCAAAGGAGCAGTTGTCGCTAGAAAAGAAAAAGACGGTGTTGTTTTGCGGTCTTACTCTTACCAATGACCTTTTAAGCACAATAAATAATTACAGCTTCTATACCAACATTTTACACATTTTTGCTTACATCTTAAGATTCGCCGATATTCTCAAAAGACGACCGGTTGATAAGATTTGTAGCACTGAAGAGATTGAAGCGGCATTTATTGTAATAACTTGGATTGAATAAAGCATTTTCTTTGCGAAGGAAATAAACGTCATCAAAAACGAAAGAGAAATCGAAAGTGTTTACGATCAACATAAACAATAGAACCTTTCATAGTTATAATAATTTTTCTTTCTCACAATATTGTAAAACATTAATTTCATTAACGTTACTTGCTTGCCATACTGTAAATTCCTGTGTATACCTGACGATTTAGCATTATTCTCCAATACACGTTCTGTGTAATTCAATTCTTCAAAATTTCAAGATACATTCTTTTGCACTTCCAGCAAACTATACCTTTGTAAATAATTGTGGATTAAGCATTTTTTGTGTATAAATAGATTGGGAAAAATAAATATAGTTTAGATAGCTACGAAACAGAGAACAAGACTTTTCTTAATTTTTTCTTCCAGTGAGTGTGCTGGGAGCTGTTTTCAAATTTATACTCGTGAACAAGGTGTTACAGTGCTCTACTTTATCCAGTCATAGTACAGGTACTGTGGTCTGGTCTTCAATTCACTTGCGATAGAAGCATCGCGAACATTTGGTGACCCCGACGTGATCATTGCTTCCCTCACCAGAAGCAAGAAGCAATTTTCATTAGCATAAGCGTTGCCAGGGCTTAAACATTGGCATCTACACTAAACCTAAGCGTTGCCAGGGCTGAAACACTGGCAAACCTGCTCAATTCATTGAAGTCATACTAGACCTTAACTTCAGAGATCTAGAGACGACGACCCAAATTTAAACTATGGAAGAATTGGATGTCTACAAAATAGTGGCCAGGCAGAAGGCCATCACCGATGAATTGCTGCGCTTGCAAACCAACATTGCAAAGGATGGACCGGGAAGGAAGACGAGAGAATACGCGAAGAAGAAGCTAGAGCAGGTAGAAGTTCTTTGGAGTGAGTTCGAAAGGAACCATGAAGAAGTGAAAAATTTTGTGAAGAAAGATACTCCGTACATACAAAGTAATACAGCTGGGAAAGTGAAACAGATATACCAAAGCTTAAGCCAATACCTCCGATCTTTAGCTGATGGAACTCCAGAAGAAGAAGAAGAGAAACAGGTCGGAAAAGACGAACCGGTTCCAGGAGCAGCAATGCTTCCACCACCAGCAGCAACAGAATCAAAACATAAATCAGACAATAGAATGACGGAACAACAGTTAAATACAACAAAACTGATCCGCAGAGAGAAGATGATCGCGCAGACCATGAAGCGTTTACTAAAAAGCATAGAAAGGATTTCTTCTGAAAATTGGTCCGCCACACGGTGCCGCCTAAAGATCGACCGGATCCAGAGCGTTTGGGCACAGATGGAGGAAATTCACCATCAAATAGCTGAAGTTTTGGACGATTCAATAAAAGGAGGGTACAACATTGAAGAGTACCTTGAGTTTGAAGACAGAGTACAAAACTGTCTCCTCACTTTGACAGTTAAGCTAGAAGAGAAACCTGCTCCAACTCAACCCGACATATCAAAGCCAACAGTCAAGTTACCAAAATTAACACTGCCGAAGTTTGATGGGGACTACATCAAATGGAAGCAATTCAGTGACTTGTTCACGGAACTAGTACATAAGCAACCGATAGCCGACTGCCAAAAATTGTTCTACCTAAAGACAACACTATGCGGGGAAGCTGAGAAACTAATACGACAATTTACCACTTCTGACAGCAACTACAGTGCTGCGTGGAAAGTGATAACCGACAGATTCGATAATCCTCGACTACTGGTGGCAGCTCAGTTAAACAAGCTGTTGGCACAACTAGTCATTCAAAACGAGAGTTCTAACGCCATCAAGGCTCTCCATGACACAACACAGTAATGTCTGCTAGGTCTGAAAGGCCTGCAGATTGACACAAGCAACTGGGACCCATTGGTGTTGAATATCCTGCTCAAAAAGCTTGACAGAAATAATTTAACACTATGGGAGCAGTCACTAAAACAACCAAAGGCACTCCCTGCCCTAAGCGACTTTTTAACGTTCCTCGAGACGCGCTTCCAATCGTTAGAAGCATTGGGGGCAAAGACATACAGTAAACCATACTCTGACGATTCAAAACGCCCTTGCCTTGTCTGCCACAAACGACGACAAATGCGTTATCTGTAACCAGGAAAGTCATCCACTGTTCAAGTGTCCCAAATTTAACTGCATGACAACAAGGGACAGAATAACACATATCAAAGCCTTCAAACGATGTTTTAATTGCCTACGGTCTGGTTATCAAACCACAGATTGCAAATCTGGTCATTGCACGAAATGCAACAAGTATCACTGTTGCGTTTAAATCGCAACTCTAAACTCTTTCAGATTTTGTAACCAGCTAATAAAAACCAGGTTGGATACATTCAGTTTTATTATTTCACTTGGTTACAAAATTCCTGTTAAATAAATTTATTAGTTTTAAGGAATACAGATTTCATTATACATACTTTTAGTTTTTATACGCTTTTAGATGTTATTCAAAATAAGTTTTCTTTTTTTTTTATAGTTTAATCTGCAACTATTTCTTTCTTAATCGGCTAACCTCAAAATTCAATTGCAAGAGAATGTACAATTTTGCATGTCATATGTTTGACATTTTAAGTTATCCAAAAAAATTCACTTTATTTGTCATGTTGGCTGACTGTCTGGAGAGCAGGGTTGTTAACACTCCCCCCCGGTACAGCCGCTAAGAGTGGACTTTACCAAATCCATAACGCCGACATCCAACACAGCCAACGTAACAGCAGGCCGTTCGTATACCCCTGCACTTGTTTTTATGGTAGCGCTTCGCACCTGTCCATCTCTGGAAACTCTTGTAGCGATTACTCTACCTTTGGGCCAGCAACTCCGTGGGCTGTTAGGGTCTACAATGATGACAATGTTGCCTACTTCAATTGGCTTAGCAGGAGTAAACCACTTTGAGCGCCGTGTTAAAGTCGGCAGATATTCCTGTACCCAACGCTTCCAAAATTGATCCGCATATTGCTGGCTGATCATCCAGTCTTTCCTGAGCACCAAACGGTCATCGTTGAAAATCGCTACAGGTTTCACTCCACCAGAGGACCCAAGCAAAAAATGATTAGGGGTGAGCGCGCCTTCGAATTCGTTAGTAACGGGCAGATATGTTAGAGGACGCAAATTAATGATGCTCTCTACTTCGATTAATGAGCTTTGTAAAAGCTCGTCCGACGGATTGCGAGTGAACATAGTACGAGCCAATGTTGATTTCACGGATCTGACCAATCTTTTCCAGCTTCCCCCCATATGTGGTGAAGCAGGTGGAATAAAAACCCATTTGGTCATGGGCGAAGTAAAGGTTGCATCAGCTTTTCTTGGTTAACGTTCGTATAAGCTTCTTTCAACTCGCGTTCTGCACCGCGAAAATTAGTGCCATTGTCACTATGGAATTCTATAGATACTCCTCTTCGAGCAGTATAATTTCGAATGGCTAGTATACACGAATCAGTAGATAAGGAGTGGGCGACCTCTATATGTATTCCTCGAGTAGTAAAGCAGGTCATTAGTACCCTCCATCGCTTTTCTGTCCTTCGATGAATCGTTACACACAATGGCCCAAAATAGTCAATGCCCACGAACGAAAATGGACGACTAAAGGAAGCCAGCCTTGCAGGTGGGAGTTGAGCCATTATTGGCGGCTGTGGTTGTGCCCTCATATTTTTACAGTTTTGACAATGCGGCCGTACAGAATTGAAAAAAGACCGCAAACTTGGAATATGAAATCGCTGCCGAATTTCATTCAACGCTGTTTCATGGTGCTGATGTTTGTACTTTTCATGATAATCTTAGCCTTAGGATCGAATTTGGAGATTTCGACTCTGAAAATTCGTTGCTGCTGAAATTGGATAATTTTTGTCTTTGCTTAATTATTTCTTCAGCACTGATAGGGCCAGTTGGACCTGTTTATTTTCTTATCTTACAAGTCCAGTGATGACAGTAGGCAATAAATGGTTAAAGCAAGAGAATCACTTCCATTAGCTCATTTGTGGTAGCATTGCAGTGCACTCGATTTCGAATTTTACTGACTCTTCACAAATTTGTTATCAATTTCTTAATTATTTCTTACCCAAGCAAGGCGACCAAACTGTCAGTGTACCCATTGAAAGTAATATAAGGAGAATTTAACTTGCAACTAACCTGAGGGAAAAGTTCTGTTAGAAGTAAAATTTCTTCAAGTTTCATTTTGGGTATTGTGCATAGTTTACTTTCTTTTTTCGCTTTTATCTTAAGTGGAGTGACGCGACCTCTTGCCTCTAATAAGTAAATGGTGTAAGTTGATTTGTCCCTCTTTGTCTCTCCAATTTTTACGAGGCTGTAAACTACTGCTGCGTAACCGTCTTCGGAGGCGTCTCAAAATTCAATGAACTCCAATTCAGCGTGGAATTTTAATGTTATTGTGTTTTGAAACTGTTCCGAGTATCTTGCTGAATTTTTGTTGTATTTTTTCATCTACTAGATCATCCCAGTCAATCTTAAGTATCCACAGGTCTTGGATCCAAATTCGGAGTAGCATCATGACGGGAAGGATCCAAATTATGGGATCAAAAAGCGATGAAGCTGCAGATGAACGTTGCCATGAAGCTCAGTCCACCTCATATGTTACAGTATTCAGGAAGTATTCACCTAAAAGTTCATTTTTATTTGGTCGCCAGATTACTCTAAACTTACTACGGTCTGATTCGGGTATCAGAAATTTGCGGAACATCTGTTGCATGTCGCTGTTGAATATGAATTCATTTGTCGACTCTGATGGATGATATCGAATTTGTCCTATTGTGCTGAATGTTTAAATTGATTTTTTGTATGCAAGCTGCCTTATGGGCATAACACCTAAGACAGTTTGTTTATTACAGAAATTAATTTGGACCTTCACTGCACAGTTCGACATTGTCGAGTTGTGTTTTGAATGTGAGTATTTTTAAATGGTAAGTGATTTTTGTGTCGTCTAATGTCCTAATGTTCGCGGTTTAAGGAAGAATTTTGTTCACGTGTATGTCTATACTGTTCAATACAGGCCAGCTGTTTTGGCAGTAAGTGAAACTCAGGTTGGATTATATACTGATTTATCTAAATTTGCTCTACATGGGTATAGCTTGGTGCCATTATTCTCTTTCCATCATGGTCTCATGGTCTATGTAAAGAATGATATTGCTTGCCAGACCCTTTCCCAATACGGGCAATGTTCCAACACGGAGTTAAGTTTCTTGTCCGCAAGCATATCATTCATTATTGTTTTATTTACAGAAGTCCAAATCTCGACAGTTATTCGACTTCTAACGAGTTTGATGCGCAGTCTGATTTCATCTTTGAAATTGTTTCCCTTTGTCCTCGCACTCAAATTGTTATTGCGGGCGCTTTCAATGTACACAATTCCCATTGGCTCCGCTATTCTGGTCAGACAACACCGGAAGGAAGGTATGTTGGACTCTGCGGATAACATCACCTTACCCAACTGATCGAGTGCCAACGCGTATACCGAATGTTGCTGGGAAAGCCGCCCATACTCTTGACTTGTTTCTTACTTCTCACCCTGATAAGTATACTATTAGTGTAACTTCCTCGATAAAGACTTTTCGGTCATACAACAATAACTACAAGAAGCATACAAATTACATACATAGTTACATTATCTATTTATTATATCTAAATATAAATTTACCGCTCAAAAAACCTATGTCGCCATATTTAATCAATTTAAACTTAGCGCCCAAAAAACCATGTTCGCACTATTTAATCAATTTAAACTTAGCGCCCAAAAACCAATGTTCGCCATATTTTTAACTTAAAATCATGTACTAAACGCTAAATTTAATCTTGTTGTACTAAAATATACTTTACTTAGAATCAAATTGGAAAATAAAAATCATTCTTCTCGTTGTTACACTCAATCGAACACTTCATTTTTGTTCGCTCTTTTTCGTTGTGGCTACAATTTTCGAATTTTTACATTTTTCGTTGTGTTAAATAAAGAATAACTAGAAGTTTTAAGATTCCGAGATAAGAAAACAATTTTATCGATTTTTGCTCCATTTTTCTATTCTTCGGGAATATAGACGCACATTTGATATAAAGGACTAAAATATTGCATGCAAAGTAATCAGTACTTTAATATCATTTTAATTTGTGAAACAACATGTACCCTATAAACTACAAGCTAAATCATTCTTAGTTGGCAATATAAATTGATTTTGCATAATCGATCCGCGCATATATTATACCATCCACACAACCAGAATAGAATCCACAATTCAAAGCAAAAGTATTCTTCGTTACTTCTTCACATTCATATTCGTTACTGGTACCTAAAGGTGGGCGAAAAAAGCATTCGTTAAACCAGCCAAGTCTCGCTTCAGTTGCTTCAGTAATATCTGGTACATGGAATCGTTCATTTGTTCGTTCGCTTTCTCTCGCATTCGTCATCTCCACAGCCACAGCATCATATCATTCAACATTCAACAGTACATACGATCAATCACTCTTGTCGCTCTTTAGTCGTTTTTTTTTTTATTATAATTAACGCGCTTACAAGGGACTATTTGTTTCCCCTTTTTATGTAGAACACACTGCGCGGGCATTAGAAAGATAGGGAGGGGAGAGATAGGAGGTGTCGATTAACATTGGTTTTGAATGTTTGCAGATCAAAATGGCAAGGGAAAATCTCGCCGTGTTGTTCGGCTAAAAAAAAATAATCTCTATATTTCACGGTACGTCCGAAATTGGGCTCAAGGGTGAAGTGATGGGCATTCCTAGCAAGACGAGTATTAGGGGCGAAACTTTTAAGGGGAGGAATGCAGCTGGCTACCTCGAGTGAACATTTTTTATAAAAGAAACGACAAAAAAAGGAAAGACATGAAACATTGCGTCTGTATTCGAGAGGGGCAATTGTTTCAGCGGCAGTTCTATTTCCTATCAATCTTAACGCTCCATTTTGTATTCTATCAAGCAGATGGAGCGATGTTTGCGAAGCACCTGCCCAGAGGTGGGAGTTATACTCGAGTTTAGGGCGTATAAACGCTTTATAGATTGTAGCCAGATCAGATGGGGAAAAATACTTCTTACACCGATACAGAAAACCTAAGCACCTAGCAGCATTCTTAGCGATTTCAAATATATGTTCGTTACAAAAAATTCAACATATAGGATCCACATTTTACAAATAAAAAACTTTTTTCTCGCTCAGTATATTTGATTGCATTTTGCATTTGATTGCAGGAATTATCTTAGAACTTTCTCGTTTTCGCTCAAGGTCATCGTTGAAATAAATAAAATATTCTATAGTAACAATAATTCATTTTTCTCGATTTATTTTTTGGATTTGCTGATTATACAGTTTAGTACAAAATTATTTTTATGAATTCTGTTGTATCCAAAAGCTAAGTTGTTGCTGTTGTAGCTGGAGCCGCTCATTAATATTCACATTGGTTTTCTGAAATATTTACCTATCGTCATTCGTCACATTCGACTAGTATCCTTTACAATCGGAAAGGATAGCTTATATTGTATTCTCAATAGTTAATACGATATGAAAGGTTTAAAAACGTCTCGCGCTTCCACAAAGGGAAGCATAACTCGAATTAAGAATTTAATCGAAGCTAAAAAATTGTCAGTGACAGAGCTGGAATGCCGGTTGGGAATTGTCGAGTCCTATTTTAAACAGGCATTGTCCTACCAAACACAAATTCAAGGATTGGATCCTTTAGACACTGGCCGCAGCGATTTGGAAGAAGTTTACCATTTGCCCTATGCAAATCTACCTCGTTTCAGTGGCAAGTACTCAGAGTAAAAAAACTTCATAAATACATTTAAGAAGCGTGTTCACAAGGATTCTACTCTTTCGAAGATTGAAAAGTTCAATCACCTGCTTAACTGTTTAACAGACCAAGCTCTAGGGACTGTAAAAACATTCCAAAACATTCCAAATAACTGAAAAAAAATACGATAAGGCTATAGCAAGGTTAAAGGAACGCTACGATAACGATTGTCTAATTTTTTTAGAATATATTTCTCAGTTGTTTGAGCTTCCAAGAGTTCAAAAGGTTTCTGCTTCACATTTAAGAGCTCTCGTTGACAATGTTTCTGCACTTTTTAATTCATTGCAGTCTATAGGAACTGAATCAGAAATATTGAATGCAATCATAATTTATTCATATTGCAATGTCAAAAGCAGATTTAGAATCACAAGCTAAGTGGGATGAACAGCTACAATACGATATGTTACCAGAATGGAAACAATGTTCAGAGGTTTAAAGTCGACGTTGTCAATACTTAGAAGCTATGGAAAGCAAGACACTTCATTTTGAGACAAGCCCAAATCTATTCAACCCGAATACTCTCGTAAAACTTCACTTACAATAACTCAACAATGTTGTTCATTTTGTCATGATAAAACTCACAATATTTTTGGTTGTTCAAATTTTACTCAACTATCTTTTCAAGACGGTTTCACGAACATAAAAAAGCTTGGGTTATGTATTAATTGCCTTCGGAAAGGACAAAATGTGGCTAAGTGTACTTCAATTTACAAATGTAAATTTTGCAAACGATCACATCACTCGCTTCTCCATCGACCTAACAAATTACAAAACTCCACTACGGCACATGAACCATCAATTTCTGACCTTCCGCAGATGATCTCGATACTCTAAAGCAAAAACAATGTGAAGTCATCAGCATTCTCAAATCCGCAGGGTTTGAACTATCAAAGTGGAACTGCAATCACTTCTTATTTTCATCAGAATATCGTGGAAAAAATCTACAAATCAACGAGTCCAACGATAAGAGCACTTTAGGGATAACATGGAATCCGCATGACGATCAATTTTACTTCTTATATAGTCCTACACAAATGTACAATGTACAGATATGCTCTTATAAATTAAAATAAATAAATAAAAATACACGAATTTTGCGATGCATCCATAAGTGCGTATGGTTGTTGCATTTATTTAAGAACCACTGATATTGAGGGCTTTGTATCAGTAAAACTATTGGTTGCAAAGTCCAAAGTGTCACCATCCAAACAAAAATAAATTCCACGTCTCGAACTTTGCGCTGCTCATCTTTTATCAAAACTTTGATCCAAAATTAATCCTGCTTTTAAAGAGACGTATTCGGAAGCACATTTTTTGACAGATTATTCGGTAGTCCTACATTGGATCTCAACTCACACTTCCAAACTAAATAGTTTTTTCGATAACCGAATCGCTGAGATCCAGGAGAAGACGGTTGGCCTCAATTGGAGACACGTTCCTACTGAAAGTAACCCAGCAGATATTAGCTCTCGAGGATATACCGTGGAAAAACTAGGATTATCTATATGGTCGACAGGTCCTTCTTTTTTGCTCGAAACTTCGGAAAAATGGCCTTCAAACTCAAAAACCTTATTATCAAAGGAGCAGTTGTCGCTAGAAAAGAAAAAGACGGTGTTGTTTTGCGGTCTTACTCTTACCAATGACCTTTTAAGCACAATAAATAATTACAGCTTCTATACCAACATTTAACACATTTTTGCTTACATCTTAAGATTCGCCGATATTCTCAAAAGACGACCGGTTGATAAGATTTGTAGCACTGAAGAGATTGAAGCGGCATTTATTGTAATAACTTGGATTGAATAAAGCATTTTCTTTGCGAAGGAAATAAACGTCATCAAAAAACGAAAGAGAAATCGAAAGTGTTTACGATCAACATAAACAATAGAACCTTTCATAGTTATAATAATTTTTCTTTCTCACAATATTGTAAAACATTAATTTCATTAACGTTACTTGCTTGCCATACTGTAAATTCCTGTGTATACCTGACGATTTAGCATTATTCTCCAATACACGTTCTGTGTAATTCAATTCTTCAAAATTTCAAGATACATTCTTTTGCACTTCCAGCAAACTATACCTTTGTAAATAATTGTGGATTAAGCATTTTTTGTGTATAAATAGATTGGGAAAAATAAATATAGTTTAGATAGCTACGAAACAGAGAACAAGACTTTTCTTAATTTTTTCTTCCAGTGAGTGTGCTGGGAGCTGTTTTCAAATTTATACTCGTGAACAAGGTGTTACAGTGCTCTACTTTATCCAGTCATAGTACAGGTACTGTGGTCTGGTCTTCAATTCACTTGCGATAGAAGCATCGCGAACATTTGGTGACCCCGACGTGATCATTGCTTCCCTCACCAGAAGCAAGAAGCAATTTTCATTAGCATAAGCGTTGCCAGGGCTTAAACATTGGCATCTACACTAAACCTAAGCGTTGCCAGGGCTGAAACACTGGCAAACCTGCTCAATTCATTGAAGTCATACTAGACCTTAACTTCAGAGATCTAGAGACGACGACCCAAATTTAAACTATGGAAGAATTGGATGTCTACAAAATAGTGGCCAGGCAGAAGGCCATCACCGATGAATTGCTGCGCTTGCAAACCAACATTGCAAAGGATGGACCGGGAAGGAAGACGAGAGAATACGCGAAGAAGAAGCTAGAGCAGGTAGAAGTTCTTTGGAGTGAGTTCGAAAGGAACCATGAAGAAGTGAAAAATTTTGTGAAGAAAGATACTCCGTACATACAAAGTAATACAGCTGGGAAAGTGAAACAGATATACCAAAGCTTAAGCCAATACCTCCGATCTTTAGCTGATGGAACTCCAGAAGAAGAAGAAGAGAAACAGGTCGGAAAAGACGAACCGGTTCCAGGAGCAGCAATGCTTCCACCACCAGCAGCAACAGAATCAAAACATAAATCAGACAATAGAATGACGGAACAACAGTTAAATACAACAAAACTGATCCGCAGAGAGAAGATGATCGCGCAGACCATGAAGCGTTTACTAAAAAGCATAGAAAGGATTTCTTCTGAAAATTGGTCCGCCACACGGTGCCGCCTAAAGATCGACCGGATCCAGAGCGTTTGGGCACAGATGGAGGAAATTCACCATCAAATAGCTGAAGTTTTGGACGATTCAATAAAAGGAGGGTACAACATTGAAGAGTACCTTGAGTTTGAAGACAGAGTACAAAACTGTCTCCTCACTTTGACAGTTAAGCTAGAAGAGAAACCTGCTCCAACTCAACCCGACATATCAAAGCCAACAGTCAAGTTACCAAAATTAACACTGCCGAAGTTTGATGGGGACTACATCAAATGGAAGCAATTCAGTGACTTGTTCACGGAACTAGTACATAAGCAACCGATAGCCGACTGCCAAAAATTGTTCTACCTAAAGACAACACTATGCGGGGAAGCTGAGAAACTAATACGACAATTTACCACTTCTGACAGCAACTACAGTGCTGCGTGGAAAGTGATAACCGACAGATTCGATAATCCTCGACTACTGGTGGCAGCTCAGTTAAACAAGCTGTTGGCACAACTAGTCATTCAAAACGAGAGTTCTAACGCCATCAAGGCTCTCCATGACACAACACAGTAATGTCTGCTAGGTCTGAAAGGCCTGCAGATTGACACAAGCAACTGGGACCCATTGGTGTTGAATATCCTGCTCAAAAAGCTTGACAGAAATAATTTAACACTATGGGAGCAGTCACTAAAACAACCAAAGGCACTCCCTGCCCTAAGCGACTTTTTAACGTTCCTCGAGACGCGCTTCCAATCGTTAGAAGCATTGGGGGCAAAGACATACAGTAAACCATACTCTGACGATTCAAAACGCCCTTGCCTTGTCTGCCACAAACGACGACAAATGCGTTATCTGTAACCAGGAAAGTCATCCACTGTTCAAGTGTCCCAAATTTAACTGCATGACAACAAGGGACAGAATAACACATATCAAAGCCTTCAAACGATGTTTTAATTGCCTACGGTCTGGTTATCAAACCACAGATTGCAAATCTGGTCATTGCACGAAATGCAACAAGTATCACTGTTGCGTTTAAATCGCAACTCTAAACTCTTTCAGATTTTGTAACCAGCTAATAAAAACCAGGTTGGATACATTCAGTTTTATTATTTCACTTGGTTACAAAATTCCTGTTAAATAAATTTATTAGTTTTAAGGAATACAGATTTCATTATACATACTTTTAGTTTTTATACGCTTTTAGATGTTATTCAAAATAAGTTTTCTTTTTTTTTTATAGTTTAATCTGCAACTATTTCTTTCTTAATCGGCTAACCTCAAAATTCAATTGCAAGAGAATGTACAATTTTGCATGTCATATGTTTGACATTTTAAGTTATCCAAAAAAATTCACTTTATTTGTCATGTTGGCTGACTGTCTGGAGAGCAGGGTTGTTAACACTCCCCCCCGGTACAGCCGCTAAGAGTGGACTTTACCAAATCCATAACGCCGACATCCAACACAGCCAACGTAACAGCAGGCCGTTCGTATACCCTGCACTTGTTTTTATGGTAGCGCTTCGCACCTGTCCATCTCTGGAAACTCTTGTAGCGATTACTCTACCTTTGGGCCAGCAACTCCGTGGGCTGTTAGGGTCTACAATGATGACAATGTTGCCTACTTCAATTGGCTTAGCAGGAGTAAACCACTTTGAGCGCCGTGTTAAAGTCGGCAGATATTCCTGTACCCAACGCTTCCAAAATTGATCCGCATATTGCTGGCTGATCATCCAGTCTTTCCTGAGCACCAAACGGTCATCGTTGAAAATCGCTACAGGTTTCACTCCACCAGAGGACCCAAGCAAAAAATGATTAGGGGTGAGCGCGCCTTCGAATTCGTTAGTAACGGGCAGATATGTTAGAGGACGCAAATTAATGATGCTCTCTACTTCGATTAATGAGCTTTGTAAAAGCTCGTCCGACGGATTGCGAGTGAACATAGTACGAGCCAATGTTGATTTCACGGATCTGACCAATCTTTCCCAGCTTCCCCCCATATGTGGTGAAGCAGGTGGAATAAAAACCCATTTGGTCATGGGCGAAGTAAAGGTTGCATCAGCTTTTCTTGGTTAACGTTCGTATAAGCTTCTTTCAACTCATAGATACTCCTCTTCGAGCAGTATAATTTCGAATGGCTAGTATACACCAATCAGTAGATAAGGAGTGGGCGACCTCTATATGTATTCCTCGAGTAGTAAGGCAGGTCATTAGTACCCTCCATCGCTTTTCTGTCCTTCGATGAATCGTTACACACAATGGCCCAAAATAGTCAATGCCCACGAACGAAAATGGACGACTAAAGGAAGCCAGCCTTGCAGGTGGGAGTTGAGCCATTATTGGCGGCTGTGGTTGTGCCCTCATATTTTTACAGTTTTGACAATGCGGCCGTACAGAATTGAAAAAAGACCGCAAACTTGGAATATGAAATCGCTGCCGAATTTCATTCAACGCTGTTTCATGGTGCTGATGTTTGTACTTTTCATGATAATCTTAGCCTTAGGATCGAATTTGGAGATTTCGACTCTGAAAATTCGTTGCTGCTGAAATTGGATAATTTTTGTCTTTGCTTAATTATTTCTTCAGCACTGATAGGGCCAGTTGGACCTGTTTATTTTCTTATCTTACAAGTCCAGTGATGACAGTAGGCAATAAATGGTTAAAGCAAGAGAATCACTTCCATTAGCTCATTTGTGGTAGCATTGCAGTGCACTCGATTTCGAATTTTACTGACTCTTCACAAATTTGTTATCAATTTCTTAATTATTTCTTACCCAAGCAAGGCGACCAAACTGTCAGTGTACCCATTGAAAGTAATATAAGGAGAATTTAACTTGCAACTAACCTGAGGGAAAAGTTCTGTTAGAAGTAAAATTTCTTCAAGTTTCATTTTGGGTATTGTGCATAGTTTACTTTCTTTTTTCGCTTTTATCTTAAGTGGAGTGACGCGACCTCTTGCCTCTAATAAGTAAATGGTGTAAGTTGATTTGTCCCTCTTTGTCTCTCCAATTTTTACGAGGCTGTAAACTACTGCTGCGTAACCGTCTTCAAAGGCGTCTCAAAATTCAATGAACTCCAATTCAGCGTGGAATTTTAATGTTATTGTGTTTTGAAACTGTTCCGAGTATCTTGCTGAATTTTTGTTGTATTTTTTCATCTACTAGATCATCCCAGTCAATCTTAAGTATCCACAGGTCTTGGATCCAAATTCGGAGTAGCATCATGACGGGAAGGATCCAAATTATGGGATCAAAAAGCGATGAAGCTGCAGATGAACGTTGCCATGAAGCTCAGTCCACCTCATATGTTACAGTATTCAGGAAGTATTCACCTAAAAGTTCATTTTTATTTGGTCGCCAGATTACTCTAAACTTACTACGGTCTGATTCGGGTATCAGAAATTTGCGGAACATCTGTTGCATGTCGCTGTTGAATATGAATTCATTTGTCGACTCTGATGGATGATATCGAATTTGTCCTATTGTGCTGAATGTTTAAATTGATTTTTTGTATGCAAGCTGCCTTATGGGCATAACACCTAAGACAGTTTGTTTATTACAGAAATTAATTTGGACCTTCACTGCACAGTTCGACATTGTCGAGTTGTGTTTTGAATGTGAGTATTTTTAAATGGTAAGTGATTTTTGTGTCGTCTAATGTCCTAATGTTCGCGGTTTAAGGAAGAATTTTGTTCACGTGTATGTCTATACTGTTCAATACAGGCCAGCTGTTTTGGCAGTAAGTGAAACTCAGGTTGGATTATATACTGATTTATCTAAATTTGCTCTACATGGGTATAGCTTGGTGCCATTATTCTCTTTCCATCATGGTCTCATGGTCTATGTAAAGAATGATATTGCTTGCCAGACCCTTTCCCAATACGGGCAATGTTCCAACACGGAGTTAAGTTTCTTGTCCGCAAGCATATCATTCATTATTGTTTTATTTACAGAAGTCCAAATCTCGACAGTTATTCGACTTCTAACGAGTTTGATGCGCAGTCTGATTTCATCTTTGAAATTGTTTCCCTTTGTCCTCGCACTCAAATTGTTATTGCGGGCGCTTTCAATGTACACAATTCCCATTGGCTCCGCTATTCTGGTCAGACAACACCGGAAGGAAGGTATGTTGGACTCTGCGGATAACATCACCTTACCCAACTGATCGAGTGCCAACGCGTATACCGAATGTTGCTGGGAAAGCCGCCCATACTCTTGACTTGTTTCTTACTTCTCACCCTGATAAGTATACTATTAGTGTAACTTCCTCGATAAAGACTTTTCGGTCATACAACAATAACTACAAGAAGCATACAAATTACATACATAGTTACATTATCTATTTATTATATCTAAATATAAATTTACCGCTCAAAAAACCTATGTCGCCATATTTAATCAATTTAAACTTAGCGCCCAAAAAACCATGTTCGCACTATTTAATCAATTTAAACTTAGCGCCCAAAAACCAATGTTCGCCATATTTTTAACTTAAAATCATGTACTAAACGCTAAATTTAATCTTGTTGTACTAAAATATACTTTACTTAGAATCAAATTGGAAAATAAAAATCATTCTTCTCGTTGTTACACTCAATCGAACACTTCATTTTTGTTCGCTCTTTTTCGTTGTGGCTACAATTTTCGAATTTTTACATTTTTCGTTGTGTTAAATAAAGAATAACTAGAAGTTTTAAGATTCCGAGATAAGAAAACAATTTTATCGATTTTTGCTCCATTTTTCTATTCTTCGGGAATATAGACGCACATTTGATATAAAGGACTAAAATATTGCATGCAAAGTAATCAGTACTTTAATATCATTTTAATTTGTGAAACAACATGTACCCTATAAACTACAAGCTAAATCATTCTTAGTTGGCAATATAAATTGATTTTGCATAATCGATCCGCGCATATATTATACCATCCACACAACCAGAATAGAATCCACAATTCAAAGCAAAAGTATTCTTCGTTACTTCTTCACATTCATATTCGTTACTGGTACCTAAAGGTGGGCGAAAAAAGCATTCGTTAAACCAGCCAAGTCTCGCTTCAGTTGCTTCAGTAATATCTGGTACATGGAATCGTTCATTTGTTCGTTCGCTTTCTCTCGCATTCGTCATCTCCACAGCCACAGCATCATATCATTCAACATTCAACAGTACATACGATCAATCACTCTTGTCGCTCTTTAGTCGTTTTTTTTTTTATTATAATTAACGCGCTTACAAGGGACTATTTGTTTCCCCTTTTTATGTAGAACACACTGCGCGGGCATTAGAAAGATAGGGAGGGGAGAGATAGGAGGTGTCGATTAACATTGGTTTTGAATGTTTGCAGATCAAAATGGCAAGGGAAAATCTCGCCGTGTTGTTCGGCTAAAAAAAAATAATCTCTATATTTCACGGTACGTCCGAAATTGGGCTCAAGGGTGAAGTGATGGGCATTCCTAGCAAGACGAGTATTAGGGGCGAAACTTTTAAGGGGAGGAATGCAGCTGGCTACCTCGAGTGAACATTTTTTATAAAAGAAACGACAAAAAAAGGAAAGACATGAAACATTGCGTCTGTATTCGAGAGGGGCAATTGTTTCAGCGGCAGTTCTATTTCCTATCAATCTTAACGCTCCATTTTGTATTCTATCAAGCAGATGGAGCGATGTTTGCGAAGCACCTGCCCAGAGGTGGGAGTTATACTCGAGTTTAGGGCGTATAAACGCTTTATAGATTGTAGCCAGATCAGATGGGGAAAAATACTTCTTACACCGATACAGAAAACCTAAGCACCTAGCAGCATTCTTAGCGATTTCAAATATATGTTCGTTACAAAAAATTCAACATATAGGATCCACATTTTACAAATAAAAAACTTTTTTCTCGCTCAGTATATTTGATTGCATTTTGCATTTGATTGCAGGAATTATCTTAGAACTTTCTCGTTTTCGCTCAAGGTCATCGTTGAAATAAATAAAATATTCTATAGTAACAATAATTCATTTTTCTCGATTTATTTTTTGGATTTGCTGATTATACAGTTTAGTACAAAATTATTTTTATGAATTCTGTTGTATCCAAAAGCTAAGTTGTTGCTGTTGTAGCTGGAGCCGCTCATTAATATTCACATTGGTTTTCTGAAATATTTACCTATCGTCATTCGTCACATTCGACTAGTATCCTTTACAATCGGAAAGGATAGCTTATATTGTATTCTCAATAGTTAATACGATATGAAAGGTTTAAAAACGTCTCGCGCTTCCACAAAGGGAAGCATAACTCGAATTAAGAATTTAATCGAAGCTAAAAAATTGTCAGTGACAGAGCTGGAATGCCGGTTGGGAATTGTCGAGTCCTATTTTAAACAGGCATTGTCCTACCAAACACAAATTCAAGGATTGGATCCTTTAGACACTGGCCGCAGCGATTTGGAAGAAGTTTACCATTTGCCCTATGCAAATCTACCTCGTTTCAGTGGCAAGTACTCAGAGTAAAAAAACTTCATAAATACATTTAAGAAGCGTGTTCACAAGGATTCTACTCTTTCGAAGATTGAAAAGTTCAATCACCTGCTTAACTGTTTAACAGACCAAGCTCTAGGGACTGTAAAAACATTCCAAAACATTCCAAATAACTGAAAAAAAATACGATAAGGCTATAGCAAGGTTAAAGGAACGCTACGATAACGATTGTCTAATTTTTTTAGAATATATTTCTCAGTTGTTTGAGCTTCCAAGAGTTCAAAAGGTTTCTGCTTCACATTTAAGAGCTCTCGTTGACAATGTTTCTGCACTTTTTAATTCATTGCAGTCTATAGGAACTGAATCAGAAATATTGAATGCAATCATAATTTATTCATATTGCAATGTCAAAAGCAGATTTAGAATCACAAGCTAAGTGGGATGAACAGCTACAATACGATATGTTACCAGAATGGAAACAATGTTCAGAGGTTTAAAGTCGACGTTGTCAATACTTAGAAGCTATGGAAAGCAAGACACTTCATTTTGAGACAAGCCCAAATCTATTCAACCCGAATACTCTCGTAAAACTTCACTTACAATAACTCAACAATGTTGTTCATTTTGTCATGATAAAACTCACAATATTTTTGGTTGTTCAAATTTTACTCAACTATCTTTTCAAGACGGTTTCACGAACATAAAAAAGCTTGGGTTATGTATTAATTGCCTTCGGAAAGGACAAAATGTGGCTAAGTGTACTTCAATTTACAAATGTAAATTTTGCAAACGATCACATCACTCGCTTCTCCATCGACCTAACAAATTACAAAACTCCACTACGGCACATGAACCATCAATTTCTGACCTTCCGCAGATGATCTCGATACTCTAAAGCAAAAACAATGTGAAGTCATCAGCATTCTCAAATCCGCAGGGTTTGAACTATCAAAGTGGAACTGCAATCACTTCTTATTTTCATCAGAATATCGTGGAAAAAATCTACAAATCAACGAGTCCAACGATAAGAGCACTTTAGGGATAACATGGAATCCGCATGACGATCAATTTTACTTCTTATATAGTCCTACACAAATGTACAATGTACAGATATGCTCTTATAAATTAAAATAAATAAATAAAAATACACGAATTTTGCGATGCATCCATAAGTGCGTATGGTTGTTGCATTTATTTAAGAACCACTGATATTGAGGGCTTTGTATCAGTAAAACTATTGGTTGCAAAGTCCAAAGTGTCACCATCCAAACAAAAATAAATTCCACGTCTCGAACTTTGCGCTGCTCATCTTTTATCAAAACTTTGATCCAAAATTAATCCTGCTTTTAAAGAGACGTATTCGGAAGCACATTTTTTGACAGATTATTCGGTAGTCCTACATTGGATCTCAACTCACACTTCCAAACTAAATAGTTTTTTCGATAACCGAATCGCTGAGATCCAGGAGAAGACGGTTGGCCTCAATTGGAGACACGTTCCTACTGAAAGTAACCCAGCAGATATTAGCTCTCGAGGATATACCGTGGAAAAACTAGGATTATCTATATGGTCGACAGGTCCTTCTTTTTTGCTCGAAACTTCGGAAAAATGGCCTTCAAACTCAAAAACCTTATTATCAAAGGAGCAGTTGTCGCTAGAAAAGAAAAAGACGGTGTTGTTTTGCGGTCTTACTCTTACCAATGACCTTTTAAGCACAATAAATAATTACAGCTTCTATACCAACATTTAACACATTTTTGCTTACATCTTAAGATTCGCCGATATTCTCAAAAGACGACCGGTTGATAAGATTTGTAGCACTGAAGAGATTGAAGCGGCATTTATTGTAATAACTTGGATTGAATAAAGCATTTTCTTTGCGAAGGAAATAAACGTCATCAAAAAACGAAAGAGAAATCGAAAGTGTTTACGATCAACATAAACAATAGAACCTTTCATAGTTATAATAATTTTTCTTTCTCACAATATTGTAAAACATTAATTTCATTAACGTTACTTGCTTGCCATACTGTAAATTCCTGTGTATACCTGACGATTTAGCATTATTCTCCAATACACGTTCTGTGTAATTCAATTCTTCAAAATTTCAAGATACATTCTTTTGCACTTCCAGCAAACTATACCTTTGTAAATAATTGTGGATTAAGCATTTTTTGTGTATAAATAGATTGGGAAAAATAAATATAGTTTAGATAGCTACGAAACAGAGAACAAGACTTTTCTTAATTTTTTCTTCCAGTGAGTGTGCTGGGAGCTGTTTTCAAATTTATACTCGTGAACAAGGTGTTACAGTGCTCTACTTTATCCAGTCATAGTACAGGTACTGTGGTCTGGTCTTCAATTCACTTGCGATAGAAGCATCGCGAACATTTGGTGACCCCGACGTGATCATTGCTTCCCTCACCAGAAGCAAGAAGCAATTTTCATTAGCATAAGCGTTGCCAGGGCTTAAACATTGGCATCTACACTAAACCTAAGCGTTGCCAGGGCTGAAACACTGGCAAACCTGCTCAATTCATTGAAGTCATACTAGACCTTAACTTCAGAGATCTAGAGACGACGACCCAAATTTAAACTATGGAAGAATTGGATGTCTACAAAATAGTGGCCAGGCAGAAGGCCATCACCGATGAATTGCTGCGCTTGCAAACCAACATTGCAAAGGATGGACCGGGAAGGAAGACGAGAGAATACGCGAAGAAGAAGCTAGAGCAGGTAGAAGTTCTTTGGAGTGAGTTCGAAAGGAACCATGAAGAAGTGAAAAATTTTGTGAAGAAAGATACTCCGTACATACAAAGTAATACAGCTGGGAAAGTGAAACAGATATACCAAAGCTTAAGCCAATACCTCCGATCTTTAGCTGATGGAACTCCAGAAGAAGAAGAAGAGAAACAGGTCGGAAAAGACGAACCGGTTCCAGGAGCAGCAATGCTTCCACCACCAGCAGCAACAGAATCAAAACATAAATCAGACAATAGAATGACGGAACAACAGTTAAATACAACAAAACTGATCCGCAGAGAGAAGATGATCGCGCAGACCATGAAGCGTTTACTAAAAAGCATAGAAAGGATTTCTTCTGAAAATTGGTCCGCCACACGGTGCCGCCTAAAGATCGACCGGATCCAGAGCGTTTGGGCACAGATGGAGGAAATTCACCATCAAATAGCTGAAGTTTTGGACGATTCAATAAAAGGAGGGTACAACATTGAAGAGTACCTTGAGTTTGAAGACAGAGTACAAAACTGTCTCCTCACTTTGACAGTTAAGCTAGAAGAGAAACCTGCTCCAACTCAACCCGACATATCAAAGCCAACAGTCAAGTTACCAAAATTAACACTGCCGAAGTTTGATGGGGACTACATCAAATGGAAGCAATTCAGTGACTTGTTCACGGAACTAGTACATAAGCAACCGATAGCCGACTGCCAAAAATTGTTCTACCTAAAGACAACACTATGCGGGGAAGCTGAGAAACTAATACGACAATTTACCACTTCTGACAGCAACTACAGTGCTGCGTGGAAAGTGATAACCGACAGATTCGATAATCCTCGACTACTGGTGGCAGCTCAGTTAAACAAGCTGTTGGCACAACTAGTCATTCAAAACGAGAGTTCTAACGCCATCAAGGCTCTCCATGACACAACACAGTAATGTCTGCTAGGTCTGAAAGGCCTGCAGATTGACACAAGCAACTGGGACCCATTGGTGTTGAATATCCTGCTCAAAAAGCTTGACAGAAATAATTTAACACTATGGGAGCAGTCACTAAAACAACCAAAGGCACTCCCTGCCCTAAGCGACTTTTTAACGTTCCTCGAGACGCGCTTCCAATCGTTAGAAGCATTGGGGGCAAAGACATACAGTAAACCATACTCTGACGATTCAAAACGCCCTTGCCTTGTCTGCCACAAACGACGACAAATGCGTTATCTGTAACCAGGAAAGTCATCCACTGTTCAAGTGTCCCAAATTTAACTGCATGACAACAAGGGACAGAATAACACATATCAAAGCCTTCAAACGATGTTTTAATTGCCTACGGTCTGGTTATCAAACCACAGATTGCAAATCTGGTCATTGCACGAAATGCAACAAGTATCACTGTTGCGTTTAAATCGCAACTCTAAACTCTTTCAGATTTTGTAACCAGCTAATAAAAACCAGGTTGGATACATTCAGTTTTATTATTTCACTTGGTTACAAAATTCCTGTTAAATAAATTTATTAGTTTTAAGGAATACAGATTTCATTATACATACTTTTAGTTTTTATACGCTTTTAGATGTTATTCAAAATAAGTTTTCTTTTTTTTTTATAGTTTAATCTGCAACTATTTCTTTCTTAATCGGCTAACCTCAAAATTCAATTGCAAGAGAATGTACAATTTTGCATGTCATATGTTTGACATTTTAAGTTATCCAAAAAAATTCACTTTATTTGTCATGTTGGCTGACTGTCTGGAGAGCAGGGTTGTTAACACTCCCCCCCGGTACAGCCGCTAAGAGTGGACTTTACCAAATCCATAACGCCGACATCCAACACAGCCAACGTAACAGCAGGCCGTTCGTATACCCTGCACTTGTTTTTATGGTAGCGCTTCGCACCTGTCCATCTCTGGAAACTCTTGTAGCGATTACTCTACCTTTGGGCCAGCAACTCCGTGGGCTGTTAGGGTCTACAATGATGACAATGTTGCCTACTTCAATTGGCTTAGCAGGAGTAAACCACTTTGAGCGCCGTGTTAAAGTCGGCAGATATTCCTGTACCCAACGCTTCCAAAATTGATCCGCATATTGCTGGCTGATCATCCAGTCTTTCCTGAGCACCAAACGGTCATCGTTGAAAATCGCTACAGGTTTCACTCCACCAGAGGACCCAAGCAAAAAATGATTAGGGGTGAGCGCGCCTTCGAATTCGTTAGTAACGGGCAGATATGTTAGAGGACGCAAATTAATGATGCTCTCTACTTCGATTAATGAGCTTTGTAAAAGCTCGTCCGACGGATTGCGAGTGAACATAGTACGAGCCAATGTTGATTTCACGGATCTGACCAATCTTTCCCAGCTTCCCCCCATATGTGGTGAAGCAGGTGGAATAAAAACCCATTTGGTCATGGGCGAAGTAAAGGTTGCATCAGCTTTTCTTGGTTAACGTTCGTATAAGCTTCTTTCAACTCATAGATACTCCTCTTCGAGCAGTATAATTTCGAATGGCTAGTATACACCAATCAGTAGATAAGGAGTGGGCGACCTCTATATGTATTCCTCGAGTAGTAAGGCAGGTCATTAGTACCCTCCATCGCTTTTCTGTCCTTCGATGAATCGTTACACACAATGGCCCAAAATAGTCAATGCCCACGAACGAAAATGGACGACTAAAGGAAGCCAGCCTTGCAGGTGGGAGTTGAGCCATTATTGGCGGCTGTGGTTGTGCCCTCATATTTTTACAGTTTTGACAATGCGGCCGTACAGAATTGAAAAAAGACCGCAAACTTGGAATATGAAATCGCTGCCGAATTTCATTCAACGCTGTTTCATGGTGCTGATGTTTGTACTTTTCATGATAATCTTAGCCTTAGGATCGAATTTGGAGATTTCGACTCTGAAAATTCGTTGCTGCTGAAATTGGATAATTTTTGTCTTTGCTTAATTATTTCTTCAGCACTGATAGGGCCAGTTGGACCTGTTTATTTTCTTATCTTACAAGTCCAGTGATGACAGTAGGCAATAAATGGTTAAAGCAAGAGAATCACTTCCATTAGCTCATTTGTGGTAGCATTGCAGTGCACTCGATTTCGAATTTTACTGACTCTTCACAAATTTGTTATCAATTTCTTAATTATTTCTTACCCAAGCAAGGCGACCAAACTGTCAGTGTACCCATTGAAAGTAATATAAGGAGAATTTAACTTGCAACTAACCTGAGGGAAAAGTTCTGTTAGAAGTAAAATTTCTTCAAGTTTCATTTTGGGTATTGTGCATAGTTTACTTTCTTTTTTCGCTTTTATCTTAAGTGGAGTGACGCGACCTCTTGCCTCTAATAAGTAAATGGTGTAAGTTGATTTGTCCCTCTTTGTCTCTCCAATTTTTACGAGGCTGTAAACTACTGCTGCGTAACCGTCTTCAAAGGCGTCTCAAAATTCAATGAACTCCAATTCAGCGTGGAATTTTAATGTTATTGTGTTTTGAAACTGTTCCGAGTATCTTGCTGAATTTTTGTTGTATTTTTTCATCTACTAGATCATCCCAGTCAATCTTAAGTATCCACAGGTCTTGGATCCAAATTCGGAGTAGCATCATGACGGGAAGGATCCAAATTATGGGATCAAAAAGCGATGAAGCTGCAGATGAACGTTGCCATGAAGCTCAGTCCACCTCATATGTTACAGTATTCAGGAAGTATTCACCTAAAAGTTCATTTTTATTTGGTCGCCAGATTACTCTAAACTTACTACGGTCTGATTCGGGTATCAGAAATTTGCGGAACATCTGTTGCATGTCGCTGTTGAATATGAATTCATTTGTCGACTCTGATGGATGATATCGAATTTGTCCTATTGTGCTGAATGTTTAAATTGATTTTTTGTATGCAAGCTGCCTTATGGGCATAACACCTAAGACAGTTTGTTTATTACAGAAATTAATTTGGACCTTCACTGCACAGTTCGACATTGTCGAGTTGTGTTTTGAATGTGAGTATTTTTAAATGGTAAGTGATTTTTGTGTCGTCTAATGTCCTAATGTTCGCGGTTTAAGGAAGAATTTTGTTCACGTGTATGTCTATACTGTTCAATACAGGCCAGCTGTTTTGGCAGTAAGTGAAACTCAGGTTGGATTATATACTGATTTATCTAAATTTGCTCTACATGGGTATAGCTTGGTGCCATTATTCTCTTTCCATCATGGTCTCATGGTCTATGTAAAGAATGATATTGCTTGCCAGACCCTTTCCCAATACGGGCAATGTTCCAACACGGAGTTAAGTTTCTTGTCCGCAAGCATATCATTCATTATTGTTTTATTTACAGAAGTCCAAATCTCGACAGTTATTCGACTTCTAACGAGTTTGATGCGCAGTCTGATTTCATCTTTGAAATTGTTTCCCTTTGTCCTCGCACTCAAATTGTTATTGCGGGCGCTTTCAATGTACACAATTCCCATTGGCTCCGCTATTCTGGTCAGACAACACCGGAAGGAAGGTATGTTGGACTCTGCGGATAACATCACCTTACCCAACTGATCGAGTGCCAACGCGTATACCGAATGTTGCTGGGAAAGCCGCCCATACTCTTGACTTGTTTCTTACTTCTCACCCTGATAAGTATACTATTAGTGTAACTTCCTCGATAAAGACTTTTCGGTCATACAACAATAACTACAAGAAGCATACAAATTACATACATAGTTACATTATCTATTTATTATATCTAAATATAAATTTACCGCTCAAAAAACCTATGTCGCCATATTTAATCAATTTAAACTTAGCGCCCAAAAAACCATGTTCGCACTATTTAATCAATTTAAACTTAGCGCCCAAAAACCAATGTTCGCCATATTTTTAACTTAAAATCATGTACTAAACGCTAAATTTAATCTTGTTGTACTAAAATATACTTTACTTAGAATCAAATTGGAAAATAAAAATCATTCTTCTCGTTGTTACACTCAATCGAACACTTCATTTTTGTTCGCTCTTTTTCGTTGTGGCTACAATTTTCGAATTTTTACATTTTTCGTTGTGTTAAATAAAGAATAACTAGAAGTTTTAAGATTCCGAGATAAGAAAACAATTTTATCGATTTTTGCTCCATTTTTCTATTCTTCGGGAATATAGACGCACATTTGATATAAAGGACTAAAATATTGCATGCAAAGTAATCAGTACTTTAATATCATTTTAATTTGTGAAACAACATGTACCCTATAAACTACAAGCTAAATCATTCTTAGTTGGCAATATAAATTGATTTTGCATAATCGATCCGCGCATATATTATACCATCCACACAACCAGAATAGAATCCACAATTCAAAGCAAAAGTATTCTTCGTTACTTCTTCACATTCATATTCGTTACTGGTACCTAAAGGTGGGCGAAAAAAGCATTCGTTAAACCAGCCAAGTCTCGCTTCAGTTGCTTCAGTAATATCTGGTACATGGAATCGTTCATTTGTTCGTTCGCTTTCTCTCGCATTCGTCATCTCCACAGCCACAGCATCATATCATTCAACATTCAACAGTTCAACAGTACATACGATCAATCACTCTTGTCGCTCTTTAGTCGTTTTTTTTTTTATTATAATTAACGCGCTTACAAGGGACTATTTGTTTCCCCTTTTTATGTAGAACACACTGCGCGGGCATTAGAAAGATAGGGAGGGGAGAGATAGGAGGTGTCGATTAACATTGGTTTTGAATGTTTGCAGATCAAAATGGCAAGGGAAAATCTCGCCGTGTTGTTCGGCTAAAAAAAAATAATCTCTATATTTCACGGTACGTCCGAAATTGGGCTCAAGGGTGAAGTGATGGGCATTCCTAGCAAGACGAGTATTACGGGCGAAACTTTTAAGGGGAGGAATGCAGCTGGCTACCTCGAGTGAACATTTTTTATAAAAGAAACGACAAAAAAAGGAAAGACATGAAACATTGCGTCTGTATTCGAGAGGGGCAATTGTTTCAGCGGCAGTTCTATTTCCTATCAATCTTAACGCTCCATTTTGTATTCTATCAAGCAGATGGAGCGATGTTTGCGAAGCACCTGCCCAGAGGTGGGAGTTATACTCGAGTTTAGGGCGTATAAACGCTTTATAGATTGTAGCCAGATCAGATGGGGAAAAATACTTCTTACACCGATACAGAAAACCTAAGCACCTAGCAGCATTCTTAGCGATTTCAAATATATGTTCGTTACAAAAAATTCAACATATAGGATCCACATTTTACAAATAAAAAACTTTTTTCTCGCTCAGTATATTTGATTGCATTTTGCATTTGATTGCAGGAATTATCTTAGAACTTTCTCGTTTTCGCTCAAGGTCATCGTTGAAATAAATAAAATATTCTATAGTAACAATAATTCTTTTTCTCGATTTATTTTTTGGATTTGCTGATTATACAGTTTAGTACAAAATTATTTTTATGAATTCTGTTGTATCCAAAAGCTAAGTTGTTGCTGTTGTAGCTGGAGCCGCTCATTAATATTCACATTGGTTTTCTGAAATATTTACCTATCGTCATTCGTCACATTCGACTAGTATCCTTTACAATCGGAAAGGATAGCTTATATTGTATTCTCAATAGTTAATACGATATGAAAGGTTTAAAAACGTCTCGCGCTTCCACAAAGGGAAGCATAACTCGAATTAAGAATTTAATCGAAGCTAAAAAATTGTCAGTGACAGAGCTGGAATGCCGGTTGGGAATTGTCGAGTCCTATTTTAAACAGGCATTGTCCTACCAAACACAAATTCAAGGATTGGATCCTTTAGACACTGGCCGCAGCGATTTGGAAGAAGTTTACCATTTGCCCTATGCAAATCTACCTCGTTTCAGTGGCAAGTACTCAGAGTAAAAAAACTTCATAAATACATTTAAGAAGCGTGTTCACAAGGATTCTACTCTTTCGAAGATTGAAAAGTTCAATCACCTGCTTAACTGTTTAACAGACCAAGCTCTAGGGACTGTAAAAACATTCCAAAACATTCCAAATAACTGAAAAAAAATACGATAAGGCTATAGCAAGGTTAAAGGAACGCTACGATAACGATTGTCTAATTTTTTTAGAATATATTTCTCAGTTGTTTGAGCTTCCAAGAGTTCAAAAGGTTTCTGCTTTACATTTAAGAGCTCTCGTTGACAATGTTTCTGCACTTTTTAATTCATTGCAGTCTATAGGAACTGAATCAGAAATATTGAATGCAATCATAATTTATTCATATTGCAATGTCAAAAGCAGATTTAGAATCACAAGCTAAGTGGGATGAACAGCTACAATACGATAAGTTACCAGAATGGAAACAATGTTCAGAGGTTTAAAGTCGACGTTGTCAATACTTAGAAGCTATGGAAAGCAAGACACTTCATTTTGAGACAAGCCCAAATCTATTCAACCCGAATACTCTCGTAAAACTTCACTTACAATAACTCAACAATGTTGTTCATTTTGTCATGATAAAACTCACAATATTTTTGGTTGTTCAAATTTTACTCAACTATCTTTTCAAGACGGTTTCACGAACATAAAAAAGCTTGGGTTATGTATTAATTGCCTTCGGAAAGGACACAATGTGGCTAAGTGTACTTCAATTTACAAATGTAAATTTTGCAAACGATCACATCACTCGCTTCTCCATCGACCTAACAAATTACAAAACTCCACTACGGCACATGAACCATCAATTTCTGACCTTCCGCAGATGATCTCGATACTCTAAAGCAAAAACAATGTGAAGTCATCAGCATTCTCAAATCCGCAGGGTTTGAACTATCAAAGTGGAACTGCAATCACTTCTTATTTTCATCAGAATATCGTGGAAAAAATCTACAAATCAACGAGTCCAACGATAAGAGCACTTTAGGGATAACATGGAATCCGCATGACGATCAATTTTACTTCTCATATAGTCCTACACAAATGTACAATGTACAGATATGCTCTTATAAATTAAAATAAATAAATAAAAATACACGAATTTTGCGATGCATCCATAAGTGCGTATGGTTGTTGCATTTATTTAAGAACCACTGATATTGAGGGCTTTGTATCAGTAAAACTATTGGTTGCAAAGTCCAAAGTGTCACCATCCAAACAAAAATAAATTCCACGTCTCGGACTTTGCGCTGCTCATCTTTTATCAAAACTTTGATCCAAAATTAATCCTGCTTTTAAAGAGACGTATTCGGAAGCACATTTTTTGACAGATTATTCGGTAGTCCTACATTGGATCTCAACTCACACTTCCAAACTAAATAGTTTTTTCGATAACCGAATCGCTGAGATCCAGGAGAAGACGGTTGGCATCAATTGGAGACACGTTCCTACTGAAAGTAACCCAGCAGATATTAGCTCTCGAGGATATACCGTGGAAAAACTAGGATTATCTATATGGTCGACAGGTCCTTCTTTTTTGCTCGAAACTTCGGAAAAATGGCCTTCAAACTCAAAAACCTTATTATCAAAGGAGCAGTTGTCGCTAGAAAAGAAAAAGACGGTGTTGTTTTGCGGTCTTACTCTTACCAATGACCTTTTAAGCACAATAAATAATTACAGCTTCTATACCAACATTTTACACATTTTTGCTTACATCTTAAGATTCGCCGATATTCTCAAAAGACGACCGGTTGATAAGATTTGTAGCACTGAAGAGATTGAAGCGGCATTTATTGTAATAACTTGGATTGAATAAAGCATTTTCTTTGCGAAGGAAATAAACGTCATCAAAAACGAAAGAGAAATCGAAAGTGTTTACGATCAACATAAACAATAGAACCTTTCATACTTATAATAATTTTTCTTTCTCACAATATTGTAAAACAATAATTTCATTAACGTAACTTGCTTGCCATACTGTAAATTCCTGTGTATACCTGACGATTTAGCATTATTCTCCAATACACGTTCTGTGTAATTCAATTCTTCAAAATTTCAAGATACATTCTTTTGCACTTCCAGCAAACTATACCTTTGTAAATAATTGTGGATTAAGCATTTTTTGTGTATAAATAGATTGGGAAAAATAAATATAGTTTAGATAGCTACGAAACAGAGAACAAGACTTTTCTTAATTTTTTCTTCCAGTGAGTGTGCTGGGAGCTGTTTTCAAATTTATACTCGTGAACAAGGTGTTACAGTGCTCTACTTTATCCAGTCATAGTACAGGTACTGTGGTCTGGTCTTCAATTCACTTGCGATAGAAGCATCGCGAACATTTGGTGACCCCGACGTGATCATTGCTTCCCTCACCAGAAGCAAGAAGCAATTTTCATTAGCATAAGCGTTGCCAGGGCTTAAACATTGGCATCTACACTAAACCTAAGCGTTGCCAGGGCTGAAACACTGGCAAACCTGCTCAATTCATTGAAGTCATACTAGACCTTAACTTCAGAGATCTAGAGACGACGACCCAAATTTAAACTATGGAAGAATTGGATGTCTACAAAATAGTGGCCAGGCAGAAGGCCATCACCGATGAATTGCTGCGCTTGCAAACCAACATTGCAAAGGATGGACCGGGAAGGAAGACGAGAGAATACGCGAAGAAGAAGCTAGAGCAGGTAGAAGTTCTTTGGAGTGAGTTCGAAAGGAACCATGAAGAAGTGAAAAATTTTGTGAAGAAAGATACTCCGTACATACAAAGTAATACAGCTGGAAAAGTGAAACAGATATACCAAAGCTTAAGCCAATACCTCCGATCTTTAGCTGATGGAACTCCAGAAGAAGAAGAAGAGAAACAGGTCGGAAAAGACGAACCGGTTCCAGGAGCAGCAATGCTTCCACCACCAGCAGCAACAGAATCAAAACATAAATCAGACAATAGAATGACGGAACAACAGTTAAATACAACAAAACTGATCCGCAGAGAGAAGATGATCGCGCAGACCATGAAGCGTTTACTAAAAAGCATAGAAAGGATTTCTTCTGAAAATTGGTCCGCCACACGGTGCCGCCTAAAGATCGACCGGATCCAGAGCGTTTGGGCACAGATGGAGGAAATTCACCATCAAATAGCTGAAGTTTTGGACGATTCAATAAAAGGAGGGTACAACATTGAAGAGTACCTTGAGTTTGAAGACAGAGTACAAAACTGTCTCCTCACTTTGACAGTTAAGCTAGAAGAGAAACCTGCTCCAACTCAACCCGACATATCAAAGCCAACAGTCAAGTTACCAAAATTAACACTGCCGAAGTTTGATGGGGACTACATCAAATGGAAGCAATTCAGTGACTTGTTCACGGAACTAGTACATAAGCAACCGATAGCCGACTGCCAAAAATTGTTCTACCTAAAGACAACACTATGCGGGGAAGCTGAGAAACTAATACGACAATTTACCACTTCTGACAGCAACTACAGTGCTGCGTGGAAAGTGATAACCGACAGATTCGATAATCCTCGACTACTGGTGGCAGCTCAGTTAAACAAGCTGTTGGCACAACTAGTCATTCAAAACGAGAGTTCTAACGCCATCAAGGCTCTCCATGACACAACACAGTAATGTCTGCTAGGTCTGAAAGGCCTGCAGATTGACACAAGCAACTGGGACCCATTGGTGTTGAATATCCTGCTCAAAAAGCTTGACAGAAATAATTTAACACTATGGGAGCAGTCACTAAAACAACCAAAGGCACTCCCTGCCCTAAGCGACTTTTTAACGTTCCTCGAGACGCGCTTCCAATCGTTAGAAGCATTGGGGGCAAAGACATACAGTAAACCATACTCTGACGATTTGTCTGCCACAAACGACGACAAATGCGTTATCTGTAACCAGGAAAGTCATCCACTGTTCAAGTGTCCCAAATTTAACTGCATGACAACAAGGGACAGAATAACACATATCAAAGCCTTCAAACGATGTTTTAATTGCCTACGGTCTGGTTATCAAACCACAGATTGCAAATCTGGTCATTGCACGAAATGCAACAAGTATCACTGTTGCGTTTAAATCGCAACTCTAAACTCTTTCAGATTTTGTAACCAGCTAATAAAAACCAGGTTGGATACATTCAGTTTTATTATTTCACTTGGTTACAAAATTCCTGTTAAATAAATTTATTAGTTTTAAGGAATACAGATTTCATTATACATACTTTTAGTTTTTATACGCTTTTAGATGTTATTCAAAATAAGTTTTCTTTTTTTTTATAGTTTAATCTACAACTATTTCTTTCTTAATCGGCTAACCTCAAAATTCAATTGCAAGAGAATGTACAATTTTGCATGTCATATGTTTGACATTTTAAGTTATCCAAAAAAATTCACTTTATTTGTCATGTTGGCTGACTGTCTGGAGAGCAGGGTTGTTAACACTCCCCCCCGGTACAGCCGCTAAGAGTGGAATTTTTCCAAATCCATAACGCCGACATCCAACACAGCCAACGTAACAGCAGGCCGTTCGTATACCCCTGCACTTGTTTTTATGGTGGCGCTTCGCACCTGTCCATCTCTGGAAACTCTTGTAGCGATTACTCTACCTTTGGGCCAGCAACTCCGTGGGCTGTTAGGGTCTACAATGATGACAATGTTGCCTACTTCAATTGGCTTAGCAGGAGTAAACCACTTTGAGCGCCGTGTTAAAGTCGGCAGATATTCCTGTACCCAACGCTTCCAAAATTGATCCGCATATTGCTGGCTGATCATCCAGTCTTTCCTGAGCACCAAACGGTCATCGTTGAAAATCGCTACAGGTTTCACTCCACCAGAGGACCCAAGCAAAAAATGATTAGGGGTGAGCGCGCCTTCGAATTCGTTAGTAACGGGCAGATATGTTAGAGGACGCAAATTAATGATGCTCTCTACTTCGATTAATGAGCTTTGTAAAAGCTCGTCCGACGGATTGCGAGTGAACATAGTACGAGCCAATGTTGATTTCACGGATCTGACCAATCTTTCCCAGCTTCCCCCCATATGTGGTGAAGCAGGTGGAATAAAAACCCATTTGGTCATGGGCGAAGTAAAGGTTGCATCAGCTTTTCTTGGTTAACGTTCGTATAAGCTTCTTTCAACTCGCGTTCTGCACCGCGAAAATTAGTGCCATTGTTACTATGGAATTCTATAGATACTCCTCTTCGAGCAGTATAATTTCGAATGGCTAGTATACACGAATCAGTAGATAAGGAGTGGGCGACCTCTATATGTATTAGTACCCCCCATCGCTTTTCTGTCCTTCGATGAATCGTTACACTCAATGGCCCAAAATAGTCAATGCCCACGAACAAAAATGGACGACTAAAGGAAGCCAGCCTTGCAGGTGGGAGTTGAGCCATTATTGGCGGCTGTGGTTGTGCCCTCATATTTTTACAGTTTTGACAATGCCGCCGTACAGAATTGAAAAAAGACCGCAAACTTGGAATATGAAATCGCTGCCGAATTTCATTCAACGCTGTTTCATGGTGCTGATGTTTGTACTTTCCATGATAATCTAGGGTAATAAGTCTTGTGATTCGATGTTTTCCCGAAAGGAGAATGGGGTGCTTAAAGTCATGACCAGCGTCTTTAGAAAGTTCAACTCTTCCACTTGCACGTATTAATTGATGTTCGTCTAGATAGGGACAAAGCTTGGAAATAGAACTTGATTTACTCACCGGTTCCTTTTTAGATAAGCAATCAATTTCATGCTGATATGCTAAATGCTGAACTTCCTTTAGTAGGGTCTTCTCTGCTTGCTGTAGCTCTGTTTGAGTGAGAGGGCCAATAGTACTAGCTTCTTGTTTTAAAACTTCAAATTCCGTTAGTTGTTGTTGTGTTGGTACCAAATGCTCAGAAAGAATCCGTTACAGCTTTGCTCTTGACTGCGATTTCTTAATAAACCGAAGGAGAAAGCCACAGCAACGAAGAAGTTTTTTCCATTTCGAAAATCGATCGGCGTTAAACAAAGTTTCATTAAAGCTGATATGGACGCCGACGTATTGGCTTTTTAATTCCTCAGGAGTGTAATGTGGTTGTTCTTTCTCAATTGGCCAGCTTTCTGAAGGTTGAAGTAAGAACGATGGACCGACAAACCAACGGCTAGATGAACAGAATTCTGGAACCTTAGTCCATTTCGTCGCTTCGTCAGCAACATTTTCTTTGGTTGGAATCCACCTCCACTCTGATACATCCGAAAGCTCCAGAATCTCGCTCACGCGAAACGCCACAAATTGCTTATATCTTCGGTGGTCTGAACGAAGCCACGAAAACACATTTTTTGAATCAGACCAAAAAACTTTGTTGCTGAAAGTTATAGAATGCGATTGAGTAACTGATCGAGCTAGTCGAGCACCAAGTGTAGCGGCTTGCAGCTCCAATCTAGGTATTGATAAACTTTTTAATGGAGCTACTCGTGTCTTCGCTCCAATTAAAGATACCTCGGTAGAACGTCCATCTGAACACCTCAAATATGCAACAGCTGCATATCCGGACTCACTAGCGTCAACAAAAACGTGTAGCTGCATTACAGTCGGTCTCTCAAACTTCTCGGAAACGTAACACCTCGGTATATGAAGATTTTCAACCTCTGGCAAAATGCGTATCCAGTTAGTCCATTTATGATGTTGTTGGTCTTGAATTTCTTCATCCCAGCCAATTCCTGATCTCCAAATTTCCTGAAGGAGGACTTTCAGATACATTAAGATATGAGCGATCAGACCCAAAGGGTCAAATATGGTCATCAACACCCTCAGAACATCCCGTTTAGTAGGACGGTAATTTCCAAGAAGAATCGATGCAAATTTAGGCTTAGCTGTCGGTTTGAAAATGAACATGTCGTTTGAGGTACACCACCACATACCCAAAACTTTTTCTGACATCAGTTCGGTTTCTTTGTTTAGATTCATCAAGTTGGTGCTGCTGGATTGAAGAGCATTCACTACCTCTGCTGAGTTCGATACCCAGTTTCTAATGTGAAAACCACCATGGCTGTGAATGAAGCGAATAGTAGCGAGCTCCACCGCCTCTTCACTAATATCAACGCTAACAAGCAGGTCGTCGACATAGTGGTTGTCCAAGATTGCACTCACAGCTGCTGGGTATATCTCCGAAAACTCTTTGGCGTTCTCATTCTTTACGTATTGGACACAAGCGGGTGAACAGGTTGCACCAAACGTCATGACAGTCATTGCATAGGTTTCTGGATAATCCTCTTCATTGTTGCACCATAAAAAAAGTTGTGAGTATTGGTCTTCACGTCGGATCTTTACTTGGTGGAACATCTCCATGATGTCCCCACAGAGAGCAACGTTCCTTTCTCTGAACTTATAGAGTACTGAGACTAAACTGGTTACCTGGTCCGGACCTTTCAAAGGAAATGAATTTAAAGACATACCTTGGACTTTGGCCGCAGCGTCCCAAACAATCCTTAACCTCCCGGGCTTATTGGGATTCGTCACCGGGAATACAGGCAGGTACCAGGTGCGCTGACGTTTTTGTTTTGTTTCTTGTAGTGACAGTTTTCGCGCGTAGCCCTTTGAAAGATAATCATGAATTTTAATTTAAAGAACTTTGGCTAACTGTGGATCTTTTTTCATTCGCTTCTGTAAACCTTTAAGGCGGTTGTATGCCATTTCATAACTATCCGGCAGCTCGATGTCATCTCTCTTCCATAGAAGCCCCGTTTCAAAGTACCCTTCCTTTCGACAAGTAAGCTCTTTTAATAAGGCTAAAGCACGTTCTTCTTCTGCAGGCATTAAAATACTTTCTGGTGTAGACATCCCAAGGTTTTCATTGCATAGAAACTGCTTCACAAGTTCTTGAAGATTTTCGTCATCTTCTTCACATTTATCGCACTTACAAACGTGGAAATTGCAGCTGTCAGTCATTGTTACTTGCTCTTGGGGAGTATTCTTCAAGCATCCATGAATTGCCCAACCAAGTCTCGTCTTCGTAGCAACAGGTTGTCCAACATTGCCCTCTCTGTATTTTAAAGGCAAGCCTAGCTTCCAGTTATTAATACCGATGAGCAACCGAGGTCTTTGATTAGAAAAGGAACTTATTGGTAAATCTTTGAGATGATCGAATTGTTTTTGGAGTCTTCCCTTATCCACTGATTGAAAGGGCAGTTGAAGACTTTTGACAGTATGGACTTTTTCTACAATATACTTTTTACTTTGAGAGGAAGTGCCTGATATTTTAATATCTATAATTTCAGAATCATTCTCACATCTATGTTCGTTCGCTGTCCACCTCAAACGCAACGGAGAAGCAAAGCCTTTAATTTTGAGTTCACGAGCTATCTCCTCATCCAGTAAGGTAACTGATGACCCTTCGTCAAAGAGGGCACAAATGTCAACCTTAGAACCGTTGGCGTAAAGGGTTACCGGAATCACTCTGAAAAGGATTGCTTCAGAATTTTGGTGAATGAAATGGTCGTCATGATGAGTCATTATGCCTTCAGGCTTTTTGGTCTCGGTCTGCCCTTTATCTACTCGGGAACTGTCGTCATTGTGCAGCAAACGGTGATGCTTAAAGGAGCAGTTGTTTTTTCCGCACGCGGTCTCGACCATACATCTCTGCTTCCCATGTTTCCCAAGACAACGTCGACAAAGTCTTTGGTCACGCACGAATGCCCACTTCAAGGAAAGACTTAGATTTTCAAACTGTTTGCATTTTGAAACCGATGTACAGTTTCCACCGCAAATACGACAAATGCGTTCAAATGAGGCATATTTATTCTCTTCGACATCCTGAGAATGAGCATGAAGAAACCCTTTGTCTTTAGTTGACTTAGTTTGCTTATCGCTACTCAGGGTGCTTGGAAGACTGACCCGATTAACTTCAGCCATTTGGTATAGCCATGAACTAAAATGTGAAAGTGTATTATTATTGACGCCAATAGTCTGAGAGTACATAGCCCAATTCAAGCGAATCGCCGGTGTTAATTTGTCCACTAACTCTCTTAGCAAGGTAGGGTTGGTCAAGTATGGAATACACCCAGTTGCTTCTATAGTAGCGCAAAGATTTTGCACTGTAATGGCGAAGTTCACAATACTTTCTAGCTTATCAGCCTTGGGTGGTGGAGTGGCGTGTATCTTGTTCATTAATGTTTCAATTATAATAATTATAATAATAACTCTGGCCTTCCAAACAACATCTTTAAAGTAGAGATCACTCGTGGGGCACAATCTGGCTGAGTGAGCAGGCTTTTAACAGATTCCAAAGCCTTGCCTTTAAGTGACTGTTGAAGACGCATCAAATTTTCCTCACTGGAGAATGCGCATAACTCGGTGCTTCTTTCAAAGCTTCTTATAAAAAGAGGCCACTCATCAGGATCCCCACTAAAACTTTTCAGCTCTTTCGAAAACGAATGACGAGCCGCTAAATTGTTTCTTAGGGTTAGGTTTGTTTCACTAGGGTTAGTGGAACCAACACATGTAGATGTACATTGCAAATCGATGAGTGAATAGTGCTCTTGCGGGTTAGTTGACTGCAATTGCTGTTGAGTTCCGAAGTCACTATTATGGAGCTGCAGTTGCCGTTGAGATAGATCATTTACAGGTTGTCGTTGCGGCGGCAGTTGTTCTTCCATCAGATTTGGTGAACTGAATGTCATAAGTTCAGATATTGGACCATTCGTTGGTTTATACAAACGAGTTTGTCGTCGCTCTCCTTGATTGTCTTCAACGTTTGTACTCTGACGCGGATTTCTTTTGTTCATGGAAGGTTCATTGGTGTTTGGCTCTGCTAGTTTCGTACTCTGTACGTTAGATCTAGTGTCCTTGAGCCAATTGAATGTTCTCCCCCCGGCTGACACACTGGAGCATCGTCTTCTTCCTCTGAATCGGATTTAGCATCCTCCATTAGACTCAGAATTTGGTTCTTTTTGTTGATGTACTCGCGGTCGCATTGCTCTTTTCTTTCAGCTAGACGTTTTTCTTCGTCCACCTTTTGCAGTTCAAGTTGAAGATGTCTATTGGTTGAAGATTTTGATGACTTTGAAATTTGAGATGCTGCTGATGACCTGCAAATATGTGATGCCCTTCCATTTAGTAAATTGCAGCCGCGACATCAGCTTTAGTGCAAGTTGCACACATCCAGGAACGATGAGCGACGAGACTATTGAAGCCTACACAGTTATAATGGAACCAGGACCCACATCTCGGATTATCACACAGTACCATGTTGTCCATTGAATCCGATGCGCTACACACCTTGCAATTATACTCTTTTGCAGTGTTTTCTGGCGCGATCGGCTTAACAGACTGGTCTGCATGGCTAACAGGCGGGGCTCTTCTCATCATATTGGCTCTTTATTTAGTAAAGATGTACCATAAAAGAATTTTGTAAAATGTTGCGTTTAAATCGCAACCCTAAACTCTTTCAGATTTTGTAACCAGCTAATAAAAACCAGGTTGGATAGATTCAGTTTTATTATTTCACTTGGTTACAAAATTCCTGTTAAATAAATTTATTAGTTTAAGGAATACAGATTTAATTATACATACTTTTAGTTTTTATACGCTTTTAGATGTTATTCAAAATAAGTTTTCTTTTTTTTTACATAGTTTAATCTACAACTATTTCTTTCTTAATCGGCTAACCACAAAATTCAATTGCAAGAGAATGTACAATTTTGCATGTCATATGTTTGACATTTTAAGTTATCCAAAAAAATTTACTTTATTTGTCATGTTGGCTGACTGTCTGGAGAGCAGGGTTGTTAACAATCACCATACTTCACCATTACTTCACATATCAACCGAAGACAAAAACAACAGGGTCCAACGATAGCCAGTCGAAGCATTCTTTCGTCTGCAGTGAAGATGACAGCCAAACCCAATGAAAACGCCCCAATGCCACCAAACAATGCAACATTAGCAGCCTTCAACAGCACCCGGGAGGCGTAGGTTTTTTTCAGCACCGTTAATGTCCAATTGATGACCCAAAATGGTACGTCCATCAACTTTCGAGCGATTTTAGATTCCGGATCGCAAGTCAATCTTATAACTGAAAAGATGATACGGAAATTGGGATTACCTCTCACGTATCACCCTATGAGAGTCCAAGGAATCGGAGAAATCAAAAGGGATTCACATCGCCGAGCCAACATCGGCATCTCCTCAACCATCACAGACTTTCGACATTTCCAAATGGAAAATACCGGGAAACATACAACTAGCAGACCCCTTGTTCAATACGCCAAAGCTGGTTGACCTATTTATTGGAGCAGAGTTCTTCCACCAACTTCTCTGCGTTGGACAAATCAAACTAGGAGAGCATCTCCCGCTTTTACAAAATACCTTGCTGGGATGGGTAGTCACAGGCAAAATGTGTGGGGAACCGTCTTCATCAACCAAACATCTGCGGAGTTTATGCAGAAGAGAAATCTCTTGAAAAAGCAATCAGCAAATTTTGGGAAACCGAGGACGTATCTAGCTCACTTCAAACCGCACGCTGACCGAAGAAAAATGCGAAGAACTGTTCAACCAAACGATTACCAGAGACAGTAGAGGAAGATTTGTGGCCCGTTTGCCATTTTCTGATGGCCCTGAAAAGCTAAGGTGCTCCAGTGATATAGTATTAAGCCGTTTCTATGCTATAGAACGCAAACTGACTAGAAATCCAGAATTGAAGAGTGAATATTCTAGTTTTATGAACGAATATCTCGATTTGGGTCATATGAAGGAAATCAATTACAAAACAATTAAAATACCACACTACTTCTTACCGCACCATTGCGTACTCAAACCAGAAAGCAGCACCACCAAATTGCGAGTCGTTTTTGACGCATCTGCGAAAACATCGTCCAATATATCCTTAAACGACATTTTGTATACCGGACCAAAAATTCAAGACGATCTGTCGAATTGCAAGCATCCTGAAGCTCACGGACCCTATCCAGTGGCGACATGTAAGTTCCAGCGACAATCCAGCAGATGTTTTATCGAGAAGGATTTCACCAGAAAAACTTCAAGAGCACTTATTATGGAAATATGGTCTAAGATTTCTACATGGTACTGAAGCACTATGGCCACCACCATACAAGCAGGTAGCGGTTTTAGCTACGCGTAATCGTTCAACTAACATATTCGAAGAAATGAGACATTCTAATTCATTTAGTAAAATGCAGCGAATAACAGCCTACTGCCTTCGATTCATTCAGTCTATAGAGAATCGCAAGATCAAGGACACAAGACAAGCCCTCAATCAAAGCAAAAGGAAGCCTATAAAAAGAGTCTGGCCATCATCAACTCAAGAGTTAGAAAACGCAATGCAACTAATTTTAAAGAATATACAAAACCAAGAATTTATAACGGACATCCGTACACTTAAGGATCAAAAGGAAATTCACAAAAAAAAACGCATTATTAGGTCTTGCCGTATTCCTCGATGAAGTGGGACTCTTACGAGTCGGAGGTAGACTACAAGCATCAGATCTACCATACGATACCAAACATCCAATACTCTTACCGCACACATCCATTTACCAAAATGATAATGACTGATCTGCATATTGAAAACAATCACATTCTGGACCTCAAGGCCTCCTAGCGACCACCCGACAAAAATGTTGGTCAATCAAAGGGAAAAATATTGCACGATCTATCGCACAACATTGTGTAACTTGTACAAAGGCAAAACCTACTATGTATTCTCAAATGATGGGAAATTTGCCAGCTCATAGAGTGCAACCAGCACGTCCATTCATCAATTCCGGAGTAGATTTTTGCGGTCCATTATGGGTCCATTACCGAACGCGAGGAAGCCGACCACAAAAATGTTATTTATCCATATTTTGCTGCTTCGCTACAAAAGCAGTTCATATTGAAGTTGTCAGTGAACTAACCACAGAAGCTTTCATTGGAGCACTGAAGAGGTTCATGAGCCGACGTGGCCATGTCAGAAATTTGTACTGCGATAACGCCACGAATTTTGTAGGTGCAAGGAACCAATTGGAAGAACTGAAGACGAGCATATACTCAGAAGACGCCCAACATCAAATAACGGCCAACTGTAGCTCAAAGGGGATCGACTAGGTCCACAGAAATCAACGCCATAACGCAGGAACGGTCGACTGGCGATGATTCTTTCTGAAGGAAGATTGCCCATTACTTGCTGCAAAAGTTTGGGTGTGTAGCGAACAGTTGTTAACAATTTTTCGAGCAAGGTGTCTGGCGTTTATAATCCAAACCTTTTGTCTTAATAAGGCAACCAGAGCCTTCGGTCCGGCATGATAATTTTTTAAATGGAAATGACGAACGAAACATAGGCAAAGTTCGATTCTTTTGCTAGCAAAGCTGGGTGTTTTTGTTCTTCTGTTTAATCTGAATTTTGGAGACGTCCTCCGACTCCAAGTATTGGGTAGTCTTTTGAAGCATCTATAAACGGACTTAGATGTTTTAGAAAACTTTTTGTTCGCGATGCTTCTATCGCAAGTGAATTCAAGACCAGACCACAGTACCTGTACTATGACTGGATAAAGTGACTACAGTAGAGCACTGTATCACCTTGTTCACGAGTATAGATTTGAAAACAGCTCCCAGCAGACTCATTGGAAAAAAAAATTAAGAAAGTCTTGTTCTCTGTTTCGTAGCTATCTTTCTTCACAAAATGTTTCACTTCTTCATTGTTCCTTTCGAACTCATTCCAAAGAACTTCTACCTGCTCTAGCTTCTTCTTCGCGTATTCTCTCGTCTTCTTTCCGGTCCATCCTTTGCAATGTTGGTTTGCAAGCGCAGCAATTCATCGGTGATGGCCTTCTGCCTGGCCACTATTTTGTAGACATCCAATTCTTCCATAATTTAAATTTGGGTCGTCGTCTCTAGATCTCTGAAGTTAAGGTCTAGTATGAGTTCAATCAGTTCAGCAGGTTTGCCAGTATTTCAGCTCTGGCAACGCTTATGTTTAGTGTAGATGCCAATGTTTAAGCCCTGGCAACGCTTATGCTAATGAAAATTGCTTCTTACTGCTGGTGAGGGAAGCAATGATCACGTACGGCTGAGTATTTAGCTCCACATCAAACCGCACCCTGGCCGAAGAAAAATGCGAAGAACTGTTCAACCAAACGATTACCAGAGACAGTAGAGGAAGATTTGTGGCCCGTATGCCATTTTCTGATGGCCCTGAAAAGCTAGGGTGCTCCAGTGATATAGTATTAAGCCGTTTCTATGCTATAGAACGCAAACTGACTAGAAATCCAGAATTGAAGAGTGAATATTCTAGTTTTATGAACGAATATCTCGATTTGGGTCATATGAAGGAAATCAATTACAAAACAATTAAAATACCACACTACTTCTTACCGCACCATTGCGTACTCAAACCAGAAAGCAGCACCACCAAATTGCGAGTCGTTTTTGACGCATCTGCGAAAACATCGTCCAATATATCCTTAAACGACATTTTGTACACCGGACCAAAAATCCAAGACGATCTGTTTACCATATTGTTGCGTTTCAGGCTTCCTAAATACGTCATGAAGGCCGACATTCAAAAAATGTACCGACAAATACGCATAACAGAAGAAGACCAAACATTTCAATTAATCTGATGGAGATCAGATCCAACTAAACCGTTAAAATGCTATAAGCTCTCTTCCGTAACTTATGGAACAACTTCAGCACCATACTTGGACACGAAATGTCTCCAGTTGTAAGCCATGGAATATGAATCAAAATATCCGTTAGGCTCACAAGTGCTGCAGAGAGACTTTTACGTTGATGACGCAATGACAGGTGCAATGATTATATAAAAGCAATTATCATCCTTGCTTTGGGAGGGAGGATTTCAATTAAAAAAATGGTGTTCAAACAACGAAAAGCTCCTTTCAAATGTGCCGTTAGAAGATCAGGAAGTTCCGCTTACAGAAGACAATGATGAAGGAACTGGAAATCAGATGTTTTCTGCATCAAACCAAACTGTTCAACATCAACAAAGGTTACCAAGAGATCAGTGGCCTCAGATATAGCTCGTCTGTTTGATCCACTTGGAATAGTAGCACCTGTAGTAATTGTGGCAAAACTATTTCTTCAAGAACTATGGGAGCTTAAGTTCTAATGGGATGCAGCGCTACCGGAAGAAATGTACACAAGGTGGAAAAGGTTCTATCAGGGACTTCAAGAATTAGACAAATTTACCATATCGCGGCATGTTTTCGGGAACAACATCCCCTCATCAATTCATTGTATCTTAAGTCCATCAACAAAAATGGTACGGTCATAGTTCGATTACTATGTTCCAAATCTCGAGTCGCACCAACTACCAAAACAGCATTAGGGGCGAAAGCTATGATTATTCCTCGTTAGGAATTATCTGCAGCTCTACTGGCCGCTGAATTGTCTAAAGTGAACTAACCACAGAAGCTTTCATTGGAGCACTGAAGAGGTTCATGAGCCGACGTGGCCATGTCAGAAATTTGTACTGCGATAATGCCACGAATTTTGTAGGTGCAAGGAACCAATTGGAAGAACTGAAGACGAGCATATACTCAGAAGACGCCCAACATCAAATAACGGCCAACTGTAGCTCAAAGGGGATCGACTTTCATTTAATCCCACCACGTGCTCCCCATTTCGGTGGATTATGGAAGGCAGCTGTTAAATCTGCAAAACACCTATTGCCATGTAAGGTTTCTACAGCTTCACTTACTTACGAGGAGCTCTGCACGGTTACCACAGAGGTTGAGGCTATTCTAAATTCACGACCACTAACCGCAATGTCAGATAATCCCAATGACCTATCTGTATTAACACCTGGTCACTTTTTAATAGGTGAACCATTGAAGGCAGTGGTCGACCAACATGCAGAACCTCAGAGATGAAACCTAGCTACAATATGGAAGCTGGTGTCAACCATCAAAAAAGAGTTCTGGAATCGATGGTTCAAGGAATACTAAAACGAACTGCAACAACGTGCCAAGTGGAAAACACAATCAAAAAACGTTCAACCAGGCACCGTGGTCATTATCAAGGAAGAAAATACCCCCGTTATGAAATAGCCACTAGGAAGAATCGAAAAGGTGATTGTTGGAAATGATGGACATGTGCGGGTTGCAGAAGTACGAACAAGGTCTGGAGTACTATGTCGACGGATACACAAATTAGCTCCGCTTGTAGCAGACAACGAAACCTCGTTAGGAACTAAGACAAATGCGTCTTCACCAAATCGAAAACGCAAGCTTAGTGATCAAGAAGACAATGACGAATCCAGCTCATCATCCAAATCATCAAAGCAAGCGAGAAGATGCTCACCTAGATCAGGATTGCGTACATTGCTGTTGATAGCTTTACTACTACCAATAGTAGCAGCAAGCGATGTAGAAGTTATCAACCTTAACAACTCAGCACCTGGGATACATTTTCAAAAACAAGGAACTATAAGCTATAACTATAAGAACTATAAAATGGAACCTGGTAGTGTACTACAATCTCGCCGCATACCATAAAGAATTTCAGATGTTGGAAAACAGCACCAAAGCTCTCGAACATCTCTGCAATCAAATGTCTTTCAAAGGGTCATGCCGTCAGATAATTCAACAAATTGATATTACTAAACACGATGTTATAGAAGAAGACGCTTTGCTACCTGTAAAATGACTGGATAAAGTGACTACAGTAGAGCACTGTAACACCTTGTTCACGAGTATAGATTTGAAAACAGCTCCCAGTAGACTCACTAGAAGAAAAAAATAAGAAATCTTGTTCTCTGTTTCGTAGCTATCTAAACTATATTTATTTTTCCCAACCTGTTTATACACAAAAAAATGCTTAATCTACAACTATTTACAAAGGTATAGTTTGCTGGAAGTGCAAAAGAATGTATCTTGAAATTTAGAAGAATTGAATTACACAGAACGTGTATTGGAGAATAATGCTGAAACGTCAGGTATACACAGGAATGTACAGTATGGCAAGCAAGTTACGTTAATGAAATTATTGTTTTACAATTTTGTGAGAAATAAAAAATTATTATAAGTATGAAAGGTTCTATTGTTTATGTTGATCGTAAACATCCTGCCCCACGCTGATGATGCGTCGTTGGTTCATCAGAAGACATCTTAGACTTGGATATTGTAGCTGGATGTAGGTTCACTTCTTGGGGCTGGCGTAGGTGGTGATGGCGATCTTTGGTTGTATCTAGTTATGCAAAAGCTGATTGCTAGATATATTATGAGTATGCTTGTAATGAGCAATCCAAGAGAGCTCATGATTGTGTGTGGAACGTTGTGGTAATGAATTGGACTTGGAAGCTCTAACTGTTGAGATTTTATTTGTCTTTGAAGTTCTTGCAGGTCATTGTTGAATAGACTGATGTTTTGTTCGTAGTACTGGAGTGGTGAAAGCCGATTGATGTTTTCAGCAGTTATAGCATCACTTTGTCTGGTATACAATGCTCGTATGTTCTTTGAGTGAATTTGTTGGCCTTGCAGAGTTAAATGTTGATGTTTTGCTACACAATATGATTGCATTTTCAAGTAGCCACTTCCGTGTATTGTGATGAAAGTGTTTTGGTGATCACAAACAGCATTCAGAGTTGTTTGTTCCTTTACGGCGAATATCCATTGATTTAATTCGAGGAGTTTTCTCCACACAGACTCGGCTTGAATAATTTTGAGTTCACATATCCATAGGTTTGGAATGTTGTTAAGTAAGTTTATTTCACATATGCTTAGGTTTGCTCCAGATCGGTATACTGGATGAGCTTGGGTACATATGTAATGCTCTCCGTTCATTACGGTACATGAGGTTAATTCACCTTCGCTTACAGGATAATATTCATCATGATGAGAACTGACTGCTAAGAATTTAATTGAAGGTTGTATTGCTATTAGTGTTTCGTTTACAACTGCTGGAATTAGAATGACCTTGAACATCGTGAATTCGTTTACTTTTATTAATGGCAGCTCAATTTTGAAAAGTATGTAGTTCGTAGTTAATTGTCCTTCAATTGACATAAGCTTATATAGATTCAACATGTCATCCGGCTCAACTGGAAAGCGAAGTCCTGGGGGCAGATGATTCTTAATTTTGGCACTTCATGGTTCAACTGTTGAGGAGATATTAATAGGTGGTTTATTCTTTCTTGATGACTATCTGCCAACACGTCAGTAATTGCTGTTTGAGTACGTTGTATATTCATTATAACGAGTGTGGTGTATATAGACCATGACGTAAAAAGTTCTCTGACCTTACCATGGTAGAGGTCATCGGTGAAGTTCTTGATACGGTTAACTATTTGCTTAAACTGACCTTCAAGTATCTGGTGTCTTTTGGATATATCTTCTTGACTCCTTTTCATGATATTAACTGTTGAGTCCAAAATTGAAGTGTGATTTTTTGAAAGTTTTATTAAATGTTCCTCATTTGAGTGTATTTCTTCCAAGCGATGAGAGACTTCGTCGGCATATTTGGAGTCAAGAACTCCGAAAAGTGCATTTGCAATGTTCCCTACCACATCTATTGCTCCTCGTTTAAAACGCCTTTGATTTGTTCAGTTGAGAGCAAAGCGTCTTCTTCTATAACGTCGTGTTTAGTAATATCAATTTGTTGAAGTATCTGACGGCATGACCCTTTGAAAGACATTTGATTGCAGAGATGTTCGAGAGCTTTGGTGCTGTTTTCCAACATCTGAAATTCTTTATGGTATGCGGCGAGATTGTAGTACACTACCAGGTTCCATTTGCTGTGAACCAAGCTTATAGTTCCTTGTTTTTGAAAATGTATCCCAGGTGCTGTGTTGTTAAGGTTGATAACTTCTACATCGCTTGCTGCTACTATTGGTAGTAGTAAAGTTATCAACAGCAATGTACGCAATCCTGATCTAGGTGAGCATCTTGTCGCTTGCTTTGATGATTTGGATGATGAGCTGGGTTCGTCATTGTCTTCTTGATCAGTAAGCTTGCGTTTTCGATTTGGTGAAGACGCATTTGTTTTAGTTCCTAACGAGGTTTCGTTGTCTGCTACAAGCGGAGCTAATTTGTGTATCGGTCGACATAGTACTCCAGACTTTGTTCGTACTTCTGCAACCCGAACATGTTCATCATTTCCAACAATCACCTAGTGGCCATTTCATTACGGGGTATTTTCTTCCTTGATAATGACCACGGTGTCTGGTTGCAGTTCGTTTAAGTATTCCTTGAACCATCGATTCCAGAACTCTCTTTTGATGGTTGACACCAGCTTCCATATTTTAGCTAGGTTTCCTCTCTAAGGTTCTGCATGTGGGTCGACCACTGCCTTCAATGGTTCACCTATTAAAAAGTGGTGTTAATACAGATAGGTCATTGGGATTATCTGACATTGCGGTTAGTGGTCGTGAATTTAGAATAGCCTCAACTTCTGTGGTAACCGTGCAGAGCTCCTCGTAAGTGAGTGAAGCTGTAGAAACCTTACATAGCAATAGGTGTTTTGCAGATTTAACAGCTGCCTCCCATAATCCACCGAAATGGGGAGCACGTGGTGGGATTAAATGAAAGTCGATCCCCTTTGAGCTACAGTTGGCCGTTATTTGATGTTGGGCGTCTTCTGAGTATATGCTCGTCTTCAGTTCTTCCAATTGGTTTCTTGCACCTACAAAATTCGTGGCGTTATCGCAGTACAAATTTCTGACATGGCCACGTCGGCTCATGAACCTCTTCAGTGCTCCAATGAAAGCTTCTGTGGTTAGTTCACTGACAACTTCAATATGAACTGCTTTTGTAGCGAAGCAGCAAAATATGGATAAATAACATTTTTGTGGTCGGCTTCCTCGCGTTCGGTAATGGACCCATAATGGACCGCAAAAATCTACTCCGGAATTGATGAATGGACGTGCTGGTTGCACTCTATGAGCTGGCAAATTTCCCATCATTTGAGAATACATAGTAGGTTTTGCCTTTGTACAAGTTACACAATGTTGTGCGATAGATCGTGCAATATTTTTCCCTTTGATTGACCAACATTTTTGTCGGGTGATAGGAGGCCTTGAGGTCCAGAATGTGATTGTTTTCAATATGCAGATCAGTCATTATCATTTTGGTAAATGGATGTGTGCGGTAAGAGTATTGGATGTTTGGTATCGTATGGTAGATCTGATGCTTGAAGAGTCCCACTTCATCGAGGAATACGGCGAGACCTATTAATGCGCTTTTTTGTGAATTTCCTTTTGATCCTTAAGTGTACGGATGTCCGTTATAAATTCTTGGTTTTGTATATTCTTTAAAATTAGTTGCATTGCGTTTTCTAACTCTTGAGTTGATGATGGCCAGACTCTTTTTATAGGCTTCCTTTTGCCTTGTTTGAGGGCTTGTCTTGTGTCCTTGATCTTGCGATTCTTTATAGACTGAATGAATCGAAGGCAGTAGGCTGTTATTCGCTGCATTTTACTAAATGAATTAGAATGTCTCATTTCTTCGAATATGTTAGTTGAACGATTACGCGTGGCTAAGACCGCTACCTTCTTGTATGGTGGTGGCCATAGTGCTTCAGTACCATGTAGAAATCTTAGACTATATTTCCATAATAAGTGCTCTTGAAGTTTTTCTGGTGAAATCCTTCTCGATAAAACATCTGCTGGATTGTCGCTGGAACTTACATGTCGCCACTGGATAGGGTCCGTGAGCTTCAGGATGCTTGCAATTCGACGTCCAACAAATGATTGAAATGATTCAGCATTTGAATTTATCCAGCTAACCACAATTTGAGAATCCGTCCACATGAAAGCGTTCTTAAAGTTGAGTTCTGTTTTTACACGTTTAGACAATTCAGCAGCCAGTAGAGCTGCACATAATTCCAACCGAGGAATAGTCATAGCTTTCGCCCCTGATGCTGTTTTGGTAGTTGGTGCGACTCGAGATTTCGAACTATGACCGTACCATTTTTGTTGATGGACCTAAGATACAATGAATTGATGAGGGGATGTTGTTCCCGAAAACATGCCGCGATATGGTAAATTTGTCTAATTCTTGAAGTCCCTGATAGAACCTTTTCCACCTTGTGTACATTTCTTCCGGTAGCGCTGCATCCCATTAGTACTTAAGCTCCCATAGTTCTTGAAGAAATAGTTTTGCCACAATTACCACAGGTGCTACTATTCCAAGTGGATCAAACAGACGAGCTATATCTGAGGCCACTGATCTCTTGGTAAACTTTGTTGATGTTGAACAGTTTGGTTTGATGCAGAAAACATCTGATTTGGGTCGCCAGATCAATCCAAGAGTTTTTACGGTTCCTTCATCATTGTCTTCTGTAAGCGGAACTTCCTGATCTTCTAACGGCACATTTGAAAGGAGATTTTCGTTGTTTGAACACCATTTTTTTAATTGAAATCCTCCCTCCCAAAGCAAGGATGATAATTGCTTTTGGATAATCTTTGCACCTGTCATTGCATCATCAACGTAAAAGTCTCTCTGCAGCACTTGTGAGCCTAACGGATATTTTGATTCATATTCCTTGGCTAACAACTGGAGACATTTCGTGTCCAAGTATGGTGCTGAAGTTATTTCATAAGTTACGGTAGAGAGCTTATAGCATTTCAACGGTTTAGTTGGATCTGATCTCCATCAGATTAATTGAAATGTTTGGTCTTCTTCTGTTATGCGTATTTGTCGGTACATTTTTTGAATGTCGGCCTTCATGACGTATTTAGGAAGCCTGAAACGCAACAATATGGTAAACAGATCGTCTTGGATTTTTGGTCCGGTGTACAAAATGTCGTTTAAGGATATATTGGACGATGTTTTCGCAGATGCGTCAAAAACGACTCGCAATTTGGTGGTGCTGCTTTCTGGTTTGAGTACGCAATGGTGCGGTAAGAAGTAGTGTGGTATTTTAATTGTTTTGTAATTGATTTCCTTCATATGACCCAAATCGAGATATTCGTTCATAAAACTAGAATATTCACTCTTCAATTCTGGATTTCTAGTCAGTTTGCGTTCTATAGCATAGAAACGGCTTAATACTATATCACTGGAGCACCCTAGCTTTTCAGGGCCATCAGAAAATGGTATACGGGCCACAAATCTTCCTCTACTGTCTCTGGTAATCGTTTGGTTGAACAGTTCTTCGCATTTTTCTTCGGCCAGCGTGCGGTTTGATGTGGAGCTAAATACTCAGCCGTACGTGATCATTGCTTCCCTCACCAGCAGTAAGAAGCAATTTTCATTAGCATAAGCGTTGCCAGGGCTTAAACATTGGCATCTACACTAAACATAAGCGTTGCCAGAGCTGAAATACTGGCAAACCTGCTCAACTGATTGAACTCATACTAGACCTTAACTTCAGAGATCTAGAGACGACGACCCAAATTTAAATTATGGAAGAATTGGATGTCTACAAAATAGTGGCCAGGCAGAAGGCCATCACCGATGAATTGCTGCGCTTGCAAACCAACATTGCAAAGGATGGACCGGAAAGAAGACGAGAGAATACGCGAAGAAGAAGCTAGAGCAGGTAGAAGTTCTTTGGAGTGAGTTCGAAAGGAACCATGAAGAAGTGAAAAATTTTGTGAAGAAAGATAGCTACGAAACAGAGAACAAGACTTTCTTAATTTTTTCTTCCAGTGAGTCTGCTGGGAGCTGTTTTCAAATCTATACTCGTGAACAAGGTGATACAGTGCTCTACTGTAGTCACTTTATCCAGTCATAGTACAGGTACTGTGGTCTGGTCTTCAATTCACTTGCGATAGAAGCATCGCGAACAAAAAGTTTTCTAAAACATCTAAGTCCGTTTATAGATGCTTCAAAAGACTACCCAATACTTGGAGTCGGAGGACGTCTCCAAAATTCAGATTAAACAGAAGAACAAAAACACCCAGCTTTGCTAGCAAAAGAATCGAACTTTGCCATATGTTTCGTTCGTCATTTACATTTAAAAAATTATCATGCCGGACCGAAGGCTCTGCTTGCCTTATTAAGACAAAAGGTTTGGATTATAAACGCCAGACACCTTGCTCGAAAAATTGTTAACAACTGTTCGCTACACACCCAAACTTTTGCAGCAAGTAATGGGCAATCTTCCTTCAGAAAGAATCATCGCCAGTCGACCGTTCCTGCGTTATGGCGTTGATTTCTGTGGACCTAGTCGATCCCCTTTGAGCTACAGTTGGCCGTTATTTGATGTTGGGCGTCTTCTGAGTATATGCTCGTCTTCAGTTCTTCCAATTGGTTCCTTGCACCTACAAAATTCGTGGCGTTATCGCAGTACAAATTTCTGACATGGCCACGTCGGCTCATGAACCTCTTCAGTGCTCCAATGAAAGCTTCTGTGGTTAGTTCACTGACAACTTCAATATGAACTGCTTTTGTAGCGAAGCAGCAAAATATGGATAAATAACATTTTTGTGGTCGGCTTCCTCGCGTTCGGTAATGGACCCATAATGGACCGCAAAAATCTACTCCGGAATTGATGAATGGACGTGCTGGTTGCACTCTATGAGCTGGCAAATTTCCCATCATTTGAGAATACATAGTAGGTTTTGCCTTTGTACAAGTTACACAATGTTGTGCGATAGATCGTGCAATATTTTTCCCTTTGATTGACCAACATTTTTGTCGGGTGATCGCTAGGAGGCCTTGAGGTCCAGAATGTGATTGTTTTCAATATGCAGATCAGTCATTATCATTTTGGTAAATGGATGTGTGCGGTAAGAGTATTGGATGTTTGGTATCGTATGGTAGATCTGATGCTTGTAGTCTACCTCCGACTCGTAAGAGTCCCACTTCATCGAGGAATACGGCAAGACCTAATAATGCGTTTTTTTTGTGAATTTCCTTTTGATCCTGAAGTGTACGGATGTCCGTTATAAATTCTTGGTTTTGTATATTCTTTAAAATTAGTTGCATTGCGTTTTCTAACTCTTGAGTTGATGATGGCCAGACTCTTTTTATAGGCTTCCTTTTGCTTTGTTTGAGGGCTTGTCTTGTGTCCTTGATCTTGCAATTCTCTATAGACTGAATGAATCGAAGGCAGTAGGCTGTTATTCGCTGCATTTTACTAAATGAATTAGAATGTCTCATTTCTTCGAATATGTTAGTTGAACGATTACGCGTAGCTAAAACCGCTACCTGCTTGTATGGTGGTGGCCATAGTGCTTCAGTACCATGTAGAAATCTTAGACCATATTTCCATAATAAGTGCTCTTGAAGTTTTTCTGGTGAAATCCTTCTCGATAAAACATCTGCTGGATTGTCGCTGGAACTTACATGTCGCCACTGGATAGGGTCCGTGAGCTTCAGGATGCTTGCAATTCGACGTCCAACAAATGATTGAAATGATTCAGCATTTGAATTTATCCAGCTAACCACAATTTGAGAATCCGTCCACATGAAAGCGTTCTTAAAGTTGAGTTCTGTTTTTACACGTTTAGACAATTCAGCGGCCAGTAGCGCTGCACATAATTCCAACCGAGGAATAGTCATAGCTTTCGCCCCTAATGCTGTTTTGGTAGTTGGTGCGACTCGAGATTTGGAACATAGTAATCGAACTATGACCGTACCATTTTTGTTGATGGACCTAAGATACAATGAATTGATGAGGGGATGTTGTTCCCGAAAACATGCCGCGATATGGTAAATTTGTCTAATTCTTGAAGTCCCTGATAGAACCTTTTCCACCTTGTGTACATTTCTTCCGGTAGCGCTGCATCCCATTAGTACTTAAGCTCCCATAGTTCTTAAAGAAATAGTTTTGCCACAATTACCACAGGTGCTACTATTCCAAGTGGATCAAACAGACGAGCTATATCTGAGGCCACTGATCTCTTGGTAAACTTTGTTGATGTTGAACAGTTTGGTTTGATGCAGAAAACATCTGATTTCCGGTTCCTTCATCATTGTCTTCTGTAAGCGGAACTTCCTGATCTTCTAACGGCACATTTGAAAGGAGCTTTTCGTTGTTTGAACACCATTTTTTTAATTGAAATCCTCCCTCCCAAAGCAAGGATGATAATTGCTTTTGGATAATCTTTGCACCTGTCATTGCATCATCAACGTAAAAGTCTCTCTGCAGCACTTGTGAGCCTAACGGATATTTTGATTCATATTCCTTGGCTAACAACTGGAGACATTTCGTGTCCAAGTATGGTGCTGAAGTTATTTCATAAGTTACGGTAGAGAGCTTATAGCATTTCAACGGTTTAGTTGGATCTGATCTCCATCAGATTAATTGAAATGTTTGGTCTTCTTCTGTTATGCGTATTTGTCGGTACATTTTTTGAATGTCGGCCTTTATGACGTATTTAGGAAGCCTGAAACGCAACAATATGGTAAACAGATCGTCTTGAATTTTTGGTCCGGTGTACAAAATGTCGTTTAAGGATATATTGGACGATGTTTTCGCAGATGCGTCAAAAACGACTCGCAATTTGGTGGTGCTGCTTTCTGGTTTGAGTACGCAATGGTGCGGTAAGAAGTAGTGTGGTATTTTAATTGTTTTGTAATTGATTTCCTTCATATGACCCAAATCGAGATATTCGTTCATAAAACTAGAATATTCACTCTTCAATTCTGGATTTCTAGTCAGTTTGCGTTCTATAGCATAGAAACGGCTTAATACTATATCACTGGAGCACCCTAGCTTTTCAGGGCCATCAGAAAATGGCATACGGGCCACAAATCTTCCTCTACTGTCTCTGGTAATCGTTTGGTTGAACAGTTCTTCGCATTTTTCTTCGGCCAGCGTGCGGTTTGATGTGGAGCTAAATACTCAGCCGTACGTGATCATTGCTTCCCTCACCAGCAGTAAGAAGCAATTTTCATTAGCATAAGCGTTGCCAGGGCTTAAACATTGGCATCTACACTAAACATAAGCGTTGCCAGAGCTGAAATACTGGCAAACCTGCTCAACTGATTGAACTCATACTAGACCTTAACTTCAGAGATCTAGAGACGACGACCCAAATTTAAATTATGGAAGAATTGGATGTCTACAAAATAGTGGCCAGGCAGAAGGCCATCACCGATGAATTGCTGCGCTTGCAAACCAACATTGCAAAGGATGGACCGGAAAGAAGACGAGAGAATACGCGAAGAAGAAGCTAGAGCAGGTAGAAGTTCTTTGGAGTGAGTTCGAAAGGAACCATGAAGAAGTGAAAAATTTTGTGAAGAAAGATAGCTACGAAACAGAGAACAAGACTTTCTTAATTTTTTCTTCCAGTGAGTCTGCTGGGAGCTGTTTTCAAATCTATACTCGTGAACAAGGTGATACAGTGCTCTATTGTAGTCACTTTATCCAGTCATAGTAAAGGTACTGTGGTCTGGTCTTCAATTCACTTGCGATAGAAGCATCGCGAACAAAAAGTTTTCTACAACATCTAAGTCCGTTTATAGATGCTTCAAAAGACTACCCAATACTTGGAGTCGTCATTCGTCACATTCGACTAGTATCCTTTACAATCGGAAAGGATAGCTTATATTGTATTCTCAATAGTTAATACGAATATTTATCCACACTGATATGGAAGGCGTCTTTTCCACAAAGGGAAGCATAACTATAAATTGTCAATGACAAAGCGGGAATGTTGGTTGGGAATTGTCGAGTCCTAGTTTAAACAGTCCTACCAAACACAAATTGAAGGATTGGATCCTTTAGACACTGGCCGCAGCAATTTGGAAGAAGTTTACCATTTGCTCTATGCAAAACTACCTCGTTTCAGTGGCAAGTACTCAGAGTACAAAAACTTCATAAATACATTTAAGAAGCGTGTTCACAACGATTCTACTCTTTCGAAGATTGAAAAGTTCAATCACCAGCTTAATTGTTTAACAGACCAAGCTCTAGGGACTGTAAGAACATTCCAAATAACTGAAGAAAATTACGATAAGGCTATAGCAAGGTTAAAGGAACGCTACGATAACGATTGTCTAATTTTTTTAAAATATATTTCTCAGTTGTTTGAGCTTCCAAGAGTTCAAAAGGTTCCTGCTTCAAATTTAAGAGCTCTCGTTGACAATGTTTCTGCACTTTTTAATTCATTGCAGTCTATAGGAACTGAATCAGAAATATTGAATGCAATCATAATTTATTCATATTGCAATGTCAAAAGCAGATTTAGAATAACAAGCTAAGTGGGATGAACAGCTACAATACGATAAGTTACCAGAATGGAAACAATGTTCAGAGGTTTAAAGTCGACGTTGTCAATACTTAGAAGCTCGGGAAAGCAAGGCACTTATTTTTGAGACAAACAAAAACAATTCAACAAGCCCAAATCTATTCAACCCGAATACTCTCGTAAATCTACACTTACAATAACTCAACAATTTTGTTCATTTTGTCATGATAAAACTCACAATATTTTTGGTTTTTCAAATTTTACTCAATTATCTTTTCAAGACCTTTTCACAAACATAAAAAAGCTTGGGTTATGTATTAATTGCCTTCGGAAAGGACACAATGTGGCTAAGTGTACTTTAATTTACAAATGTAAATTTTGCAAATGATCACATCACTCGCTTCTCCATCGACCTAACGAATTACAAAACTCCACTACGGCACATGAACCATCAATTTCTGACCTTCCGCAGATGATCTCGATACTCTAAAGCAAAAACAATGTGAAGTCATCAGCATTCTCATATCCGCAGGGTTTGAACTATCAAAGTGGAACTGCAATCACTTCTTATTTTCATCAGAATATCGTGAACAAAATCTACAAATCAACGATTCCAACGTTACGAGCACTTTGGGGATAACATGGAATCCGCATGACGATCAATTTTACTTCTCATATAGTCCCACACAAATTTACACATCCCTCACAAAAAGGAAAATATTACCGATAGCTTCTTCACTTTTTGATCCATTGGGTCTACTTTGTTTAATTATTGTCAAAGCAAAAATCATTTTGCAAAAGCCATGGATGGATAAAATTAAATGGGATGCGGACATTCCACAATCGATTGCAACTGAATGGCAGCAATTTATGACAGACTTACATTTGATTCAGAATCTACACGTGCTCTTACTCCTTCAAAACAATGTGTTCAAATACACGGATTCTGCGATGCATCCATAAATGCGTATGGTTGTTGCATTTATTTAAGAACCACTGATATTGAGGGCATTGTATCATTGAAACTATTGGTTGCAAAGTCCTAAGTGTCACCATCCAAACAAAATCAGATTCCACGTCTCGAACTTTACGCTGCCCAAAAAACCTATGTCGCCATATTTAATCAATTTAAACTTAGCGCCCAAAAAACCAATGTTCGCCATATTTAATCAATTTAAACTTAGCGCCCAAAAACCAATGTTCGCCATATTTTTAACTTAAAATCATGTACTAAACGCTAAATTTAATCTTGTTGTACTTAAACATACTTTACTTAGAACCAAATTGGAAAATAAAAATCATTCTTCTCGTTGTTACACTCAATCGAACACGACTTCATTTTTTTCGCTCTTTTTCGTTGTCGCTACAATTTTCGCATTTTTACATTTTTCGTTGTGTTAAGTAAAGAAGAAGTTTTAAGATTCCGAGATAAGAAAACAATTTTATCGAATTTTGCTCCATTTTTCTATTCTTCGGGAATTTTCCTACAAAATAAAGTAAATTTTCCCAAAGAACGGCCGAAAAACCATTTGACCGTACATTTTTGGCAACCGTGACAGGACCCTTTGCAACAAATCTCAGTATAAAATTACAAAATTCTGTAGTTCGTTGCATAAAAAGCGTGATACATTAAAAAACCATCAAAGACGATATAAAAAAAAATTATCTTAGCTGTGTCGGTGGTGTTAACGGTAACGGTAAAGGTTCGCGTGCATACAAATGCAATGAAAAGTTCCAGTTACACCGGAGGATTGTCCTTAAAGATCATCATTTAATTAAAACAATCCATAGCTGCCTTTGCCTAAAACCTAGCTGAAAAACGACATTTGGAATACCTGTGGAAGAAGCTATACAACCTAAAAAAGGGAAATAAGTATAAAAAATTTCCAACCAGGTATGTGGTCATATATATGCTTTATTCAAACGTGCGCTTAATTCAAATTGCTAAATGTAATATGTATTACAACCAAAACGAGAACTTTAAAAGCTAAATTAGTTACTTAATAAAAACTCCATAGACGCACATTTGATATAAAGGAATAATATATTGCATGCAAAGTAATCAGTACATTTTAATTTGTGAAACAATATGTATCCTATAAACCACAAGCTAAATCAATCTTAGTTGGTAATATAAATTGATTTTGCATAATCGATCCGTGCAAGCTTTTGATTATATTATACCATCCACACAACCAGAATAGAATCCACAATTCAAAGCAAAAGTATTCTTCGTTATTTCTTCACTTTCATATTCGTTTTTGGTACCTAAACGTGGGCCAAAGAAGCTTCCGTTCAACCAGTCAATCTCACTTCAGTTGCATCAGTAATATCTGGTACCTGGAATTGTTCATTCGTTCGTTCGCTTTCTCTCGCATTCGTCATCTCCACAGCCACATTCAACATGCAACAGTTAATACGATCAATCACTCTTGTCGCTCGTTAGTCGTTACAAAAAATTCAACATATAGGATCCACATTTTGCAAATAAAAAACTTTTTTCTCGCTCAGCATATTTGATTGCATTTTGCATTGGATTGCAGGAATTATCTTAGCACTTTCTCGTTTTCGCTCAAGGTCATCGTTGAAATAAAAATAAAATATTCTATAGTAACAATAATTGATTTTTCTCGATTAATTTTTTGGATTAGCTGATTATACAGTTTGGTACAAAATTATTTTTATGAATTCTGTTGTATCCAAAAGCTAAGTTGTTGCTGTTGTAGCTGGAGCCGCTCATTAATATTCACATTGGTTTTCTGAAATATTTACCTATCGTCATTCGTCACATTCGACTAGTATCCTTTACAATCGGAAAGGATAGCTTATATTGTATTCTCAATAGTTAATACGAATATTTATCCACACTGATATGGAAGGCGTCTTTTCCACAAAGGGAAGCATAACTATAAATTGTCAATGACAAAGCGGGAATGCTGGTTGGGAATTGTCGAGTCCTATTTTAAACAGGCATTGTCCTACCAAACACAAATTGAAGGATTGGATCCTTTAGACACTGGCCGCAGCGATTTGGAAGAAGTTTACCATTTGCTCTATGCAAAACTACCTCGTTTCAGTGGCAAGTACTCAGAGTACAAAAACTTCATAAATACATTTAAGAAGCGTGTTCACAACGATTCTACTCTTTCGAAGATTGAAAAGTTCAATCACCAGCTTAATTGTTTAACAGACCAAGCTCTAGGGACTGTAAAAACATTCCAAATAACTGAAGAAAATTACGATAAGGCTATAGCAAGGTTAAAGGAACGCTACGATAACGATTGTCTATTTTTTTTAGAATATATTTCTCAGTTGTTTGAGCTTCCAAGAGTTCAAAAGGTTTCTGCTTCAAATTTAAGAGCTCTCGTTGACAATGTTTCTGCACTTTTTAATTCATTGCAGTCTATAGGAACTGAATCAGAAATATTGAATGCAATCATAATTTATTCATATTGCAATGTCAAAAGCAGATTTAGAATAACAAGCTAAGTGGGATGAACAGCTACAATACGATAAGTTACCAGAATGGAAACAATGTTCAGAGGTTTAAAGTCGACGTTGTCAATACTTAGAAGCTCGGGAAAGCAAGACACTTATTTTTGAGACAAACAAAAACAATTCAACAAGCCCAAATCTATTCAACCCGAATACTCTCGTAAATCTACACTTACAATAACTCAACAATGTTGTTCATTTTGTCATGATAAAACTCACAATATATTTGGTTTTTCAAATTTTACTCAATTATCTTTTCAAGACCTTTTCACGAACATAAAAAAGCTTGGGTTATGTATTAATTGCCTTCGGAAAGGACACAATGTGGCTAAGTGTACTTCAATTTACAAATGTAAATTTTGCAAACGATCACATCACTCGCTTCTCCATCGACCTAACGAATTACAAAACTCCACTACGGCACATGAACCAACAATTTCTGACCTTCCGCAGATGATCTCGATACTCTAAAGCAAAAACAATGTGAAGTCATCAGCATTCTCAAATCCGCAGGGTTTGAACTATCAAAGTGGAACTGCAATCACTTCTTATTTTCATCAGAATATCGTGAAAAAAATCTACAAATCAACGATTCCAACGTTACGAGCACTTTGGGGATAACATGGAATCCGCATGACGATCAATTTTACTTCTCATATAGTCCCACACAAATTTACACATCCCTCACAAAAAGGAAAATATTACCGATAGCTTCTTCACTTTTTGATCCATTGGGTCTACTTTGTTTAATTATTGTCAAAGCAAAAATCAATTTGCAAAAGCCATGGATGGATAAAATTAAATGGGATGCGGACATTCCACAATCGATTGCAACTGAATGGCAGCAATTTATGACAGACTTACATTTGATTCAGAATCTACACGTGCCTGGATATGCTCTTACTCCTTCAAAACAATGTGTTCAAATACACGGATTCTGCGATGCATCTCTAAATGCGTATGGTTGTTGCATTTATTTAAGAACCACTGATATTGAGGGCATTGTATCATTGAAACTATTGGTTGCAAAGTCCTAAGTGTCACCATCCAAACAAAATCAGATTCCACGTCTCGAACTTTACGCTGCCCAAAAAACCTATGTCGCCATATTTACTTACTTACTTACTTAGGTGGCGCTACAGTTCGGGACGAACCTGGGCCTCAACCAACATGCCTCTCCAGCCAACTCGGTCTTTGGCTAGCTGCCTCCAGTTTTGCACTCCAAGTTGGTTGAGGTCGTCCTCCACTTGAGCGCGCCACCTAAGGCGAGGTCTTCCTTGACTGCGTCTACCCTCTGGGATGGAATCGAAGATCCTGCGAGCCGGAGCATTGTTGTCCATTCGCTCTACATGACCTAGCCATCTTAAACGTGATATTTAATCAATTTAAACTTAGCGCCCAAAAAACCAATGTTCGCCATATTTAATCAATTTAAACTTAGCGCCCAAAAACCAATGTTCGCCATATTTTTAACTTAAAATCATGTACTAAACGCTAAATTTAATCTTGTTGTACTAAAACATACTTTACTTAGAACCAAATTGGAAAATAAAAATCATTCTTCTCGTTGTTACACTCAATCGAACACGACTTCATTTTTTTCGCTCTTTTTCGTTGTCGCTACAATTTTCGCATTTTTACATTTTTCGTTGTGTTAAGTAAAGAAGAAGTTTTAAGATTCCGAGATAAGAAAACAATTTTATCGAATTTTGCTCCATTTTTCTATTCTTCGGGAATTTTCCTACAAAATAAAGTAAATTTTCCCAAAGAACGGCCGAAAAACCATTCGACCGTACATTTTTGGCGACCGTGACAGGACCCTTTGCAACAAATCTCAGTATAAAATTACAAAATTCTGTAGTTCGTTGCATAAAAAGCGTGATACATTAAAAAACCATCAAAGACGATACAAAAAAAAATTATCTTAGCTGTGTCGGTGGTGTTAACGGTAACGGTAAAGGTTCGCGTGCATACAAATGCAATGAAAAGTTCCAGTTACACCAGAGGATTGTCCTTAAAGATCATCATTTAATTAAAACAATCCATAGCTGCCTTTGCCTAAAACCTAGCTGAAAAACGACATTTGGAATACCTGTGGAAGAAGCTATACAACCTAAAAAAGGGAAATAAGTATAAAAAAATTCCAACCAGGTATGTGGTCATATATATGCTTTATTCAAACGTGCGCTTAATTCAAATTGCTAAATGTAATATGTATTACAACCAAAACGAGAACTTAAAAAGCTAAATTAGTTACTTAATAAAAACTCCATAGACGCACATTTGATATAAAGGAATAATATATTGCATGCAAAGTAATCAGTACATTTTAATTTGTGAAACAATATGTATCCTATAAACCACAAGCTAAATCAATCTTAGTTGGCAATATAAATTGATTTTGCATAATCGATCCGTGCAAGCTTTTGATTATATTATACCATCCACACAACCAGAATAGAATCCACAATTCAAAGCAAAAGTATTCTTCGTTCTTTCTTCACTTTCATATTCGTTTTTGGTACCTAAACGTGGGCCAAAGAAGCTTCCGTTCAACCAGCCAATCTCACTTCAGTTGCATCAGTAATATCTGGTACCTGGAATTGTTCATTCGTTCGTTCGCTTTCTCTCGCATTCGTCATCTCCACAGCCACATTCAACATGCAACAGTTAATACGATCAATCACTCTTGTCGCTCGTTAGTCGTTACAAAAAATTCAACATATAGGATCCACATTTTGCAAATAAAAAACTTTTTTCTCGCTCAGCATATTTGATTGCATTTTGCATTGGATTGCAGGAATTATCTTAGCACTTTCTCGTTTTCGCTCAAGGTCATCGTTGAAATAAAAATAAAATATTCTATAGTAACAATAATTGATTTTTCTCGATTAATTTTTTGGATTAGCTGATTATACAGTTTGGTACAAAATTATTTTTATGAATTCTGTTGTATCCAAAAGCTAAGTTGTTGCTGTTGTAGCTGGAGCCGCTCATTAATATTCACATTGGTTTTCTGAAATATTTACCTATCGTCATTCGTCACATTCGACTAGTATCCTTTACAATCGGAAAGGATAGCTTATATTGTATTCTCAATAGTTAATACGAATATTTATCCACACTGATATGGAAGGCGTCTTTTCCACAAAGCGAAGCATAACTATAAATTGTCAATGACAAAGCGGGAATGCTGGTTGGGAATTGTCGAGTCCTATTTTAAACAGGCATTGTCCTACCAAACACAAATTGAAGGATTGGATCCTTTAGACACTGGCCGCAGCGATTTGGAAGAAGTTTACCATTTGCTCTATGCAAAACTACCTCGTTTCAGTGGCAAGTACTCAGAGTACAAAAACTTCATAAATACATTTAAGAAGCGTGTTCACAACGATTCTACTCTTTCGAAGATTGAAAAGTTCAATCACCAGCTTAATTGTTTAACAGACCAAGCTCTAGGGACTGTAAAAACATTCCAAATAACTGAAGAAAATTACGATAAGGCTATAGCAAGGTTAAAGGAACGCTACGATAACGATTGTCTATTTTTTTTAGAATATATTTCTCAGTTGTTTGAGCTTCCAAGAGTTCAAAAGGTTTCTGCTTCAAATTTAAGAGCTCTCGTTGACAATGTTTCTGCACTTTTTAATTCATTGCAGTCTATAGGAACTGAATCAGAAATATTGAATGCAATCATAATTTATTCATATTGCAATGTCAAAAACAGATTTAGAATAACAAGCTAAGTGGGATGAACAGCTACAATACGATAAGTTACCAGAATGGAAACAATGTTCAGAGGTTTAAAGTCGACGTTGTCAATACTTAGAAGCTCGGGAAAGCAAGAAACTTATTTTTGAGACAAACAAAAACAATTCAACAAGCCCAAATCTATTCAACCCGAATACTCTCGTAAATCTACACTTACAATAACTCAACAATGTTGTTCATTTTGTCATGATAAAACTCACAATATTTTTGGTTTTTCAAATTTTACTCAATTATCTTTTCAAGACCTTTTCACGAACATAAAAAAGCTTGGGTTATGTATTAATTGCCTTCGGAAAGGACACAATGTGGCTAAGTGTACTTCAATTTACAAATGTAAATTTTGCAAACGATCACATCACTCGCTTCTCCATCGACCTAACGAATTACAAAACTCCACTACGGCACATGAACCAACAATTTCTGACCTTCCGCAGATGATCTCGATACTCTAAAGCAAAAACAATGTGAAGTCATCAGCATTCTCAAATCCGCAGGGTTTGAACTATCAAAGTGGAACTGCAATCACTTCTTATTTTCATCAGAATATCGTGAAAAAAATCTACAAATCAACGATTCCAACGTTACGAGCACTTTGGGGATAACATGGAATCCGCATAACGATCAATTTTACTTCTCATATAGTCCCACACAAATTTACACATCCCTCACAAAAAGGAAAATATTACCGATAGCTTCTTCACTTTTTGATCCATTGGGTCTACTTTGTTTAATTATTGTCAAAGCAAAAATCATTTTGCAAAAGCCATGGATGGATAAAATTAAATGGGATGCGGACATTCCACAATCGATTGCAACTGAATGGCAGCAATTTATGACAGACTTACATTTGATTCAGAATCTACACGTGCTCTTACTCCTTCAAAACAATGTGTTCAAATACACGGATTCTGCGATGCATCCATAAATGCGTATGGTTGTTGCATTTATTTAAGAACCACTGATATTGAGGGCATTGTATCATTGAAACTATTGGTTGCAAAGTCCTAAGTGTCACCATCCAAACAAAATCAGATTCCACGTCTCGAACTTTCCGCTGCCCAAAAAACCTATGTCGCCATATTTAATCAATTTAAACTTAGCGCCCAAAAAACCAATGTTCGCCATATTTAATCAATTTAAACTTAGCGCCCAAAAACCAATGTTCGCCATATTTTTAACTTAAAATCATGTACTAAACGCTAAATTTAATCTTGTTGTACTAAAACATACTTTACTTAGAACCAAATTGGAAAATAAAAATCATTCTTCTCGTTGTTACACTCAATCGAACACGACTTCATTTTTTTCGCTCTTTTTCGTTGTCGCTACAATTTTCGCATTTTTACATTTTTCGTTGTGTTAAGTAAAGAAGAAGTTTTAAGATTCCGAGATAAGAAAACAATTTTATCGAATTTTGCTCCATTTTTCTATTCTTCGGGAATTTTCCTACAAAATAAAGTAAATTTTCCCAAAGAACGGCCGAAAAACCATTCGACCGTACATTTTTGGCGACCGTGACAGGACCCTTTGCAACAAATCTCAGTATAAAATTACAAAATTCTGTAGTTCGTTGCATAAAAAGCGTGATACATTAAAAAACCATCAAAGACGATACAAAAAAAAATTATCTTAGCTGTGTCGGTGGTGTTAACGGTAACGGTAAAGGTTCGCGTGCATACAAATGCAATGAAAAGTTCCAGTTACACCGGAGGATTGTCCTTAAAGATCATCATTTAATTAAAACAATCCATAGCTGCCTTTGCCTAAAACCTAGCTGAAAAACGACATTTGGAATACCTGTGGAAGAAGCTATACAACCTAAAAAAGGGAAATAAGTATAAAAAATTTCCAACCAGGTATGTGGTCATATATATGCTTTATTCAAACGTGCGCTTAATTCAAATTGCTAAATGTAATATGTATTACAACCAAAACGAGAACTTAAAAAGATAAATTAGTTACTTAATAAAAACTCCATAGACGCACATTTGATATAAAGGAATAATATATTGCATGCAAAGTAATCAGTACATTTTAATTTGTGAAACAATATGTATCCTATAAACCACAAGCTAAATCAATCTTAGTTGGCAATATAAATTGATTTTGCATAATCGATCCGTGCAAGCTTTTGATTATATTATACCATCCACACAACCAGAATAGAATCCACAATTCAAAGCAAAAGTATTCTTTGTTCTTTCTTCACTTTCATATTCGTTTTTGGTACCTAAACGTGGGCCAAAGAAGCTTCCGTTCAACCAGCCAATCTCACTTCAGTTGCATCAGTAATATCTGGTACCTGGAATTGTTCATTCGTTCGTTCGCTTTCTCTCGCATTCGTCATCTCCACAGCCACATTCAACATGCAACAGTTAATACGATCAATCACTCTTGTCGCTCGTTAGTCGTTACAAAAAATTCAACATATAGGATCCACATTTTGCAAATAAAAAACTTTTTTCTCGCTCAGCATATTTGATTGCATTTTGCATTGGATTGCAGGAATTATCTTAGCACTTTCTCGTTTTCGCTCAAGGTCATCGTTGAAATAAAAATAAAATATTCTATAGTAACAATAATTGATTTTTCTCGATTAATTTTTTGGATTAGCTGATTATACAGTTTGGTACAAAATTATTTTTATGAATTCTGTTGTATCCAAAAGCTAAGTTGTTGCTGTTGTAGCTGGAGCCGCTCATTAATATTCACATTGGTTTTCTGAAATATTTACCTATCGTCATTCGTCACATTCGACTAGTATCCTTTACAATCGGAAAGGATAGCTTATATTGTATTCTCAATAGTTAATACGAATATTTATCCACACTGATATGGAAGGCGTCTTTTCCACAAAGGGAAGCATAACTATAAATTGTCAATGACAAAGCGGGAATGCTGGTTGGGAATTGTCGAGTCCTATTTTAAACAGGCATTGTCCTACCAAACACAAATTGAAGGATTGGATCCTTTAGACACTGGCCGCAGCGATTTGGAAGAAGTTTACCATTTGCTCTATGCAAAACTACCTCGTTTCAGTGGCAAGTACTCAGAGTACAAAAACTTCATAAATACATTTAAGAAGCGTGTTCACAACGATTCTACTCTTTCGAAGATTGAAAAGTTCAATCACCAGCTTAATTGTTTAACAGACCAAGCTCTAGGGACTGTAAAAACATTCCAAATAACTGAAGAAAATTACGATAAGGCTATAGCAAGGTTAAAGGAACGCTACGATAACGATTGTCTATTTTTTTTAGAATATATTTCTCAGTTGTTTGAGCTTCCAAGAGTTCAAAAGGTTTCTGCTTCAAATTTAAGAGCTCTCGTTGACAATGTTTCTGCACTTTTTAATTCATTGCAGTCTATAGGAACTGAATCAGAAATATTGAATGCAATCATAATTTATTCATATTGCAATGTCAAAAGCAGATTTACAATAACAAGCTAAGTGGGATGAACAGCTACAATACGATAAGTTACCAGAATGGAAACAATGTTCAGAGGTTTAAAGTCGACGTTGTCAATACTTAGAAGCTCGGGAAAGCAAGACACTTATTTTTGAGACAAACAAAAACAATTCAACAAGCCCAAATCTATTCAACCCGAATACTCTCGTAAATCTACACTTACAATAACTCAACAATGTTAATCATTTTGTCATGATAAAACTCACAATATTTTTGGTTTTTCAAATTTTACTCAATTATCTTTTCAAGACCTTTTCACGAACATAAAAAAGCTTGGGTTATGTATTAATTGCCTTCGGAAAGGACACAATGTGGCTAAGTGTACTTCAATTTACAAATGTAAATTTTGCAAACGATCACATCACTCGCTTCTCCATCGACCTAACGAATTACAAAACTCCACTACGGCACATGAACCATCAATTTCTGACCTTCCGCAGATGATCTCGATACTCTAAAGCAAAAACAATGTGAAGTCATCAGCATTCTCAAATCCGCAGGGTTTGAACTATCAAAGTGGAACTGCAATCACTTCTTATTTTCATCAGAATATCGTGAAAAAAATCTACAAATCAACGATTCCAACGTTACGAGCACTTTGGGGATAACATGGAATCCGCATGACGATCAATTTTACTTCTCATATAGTCCCACACAAATTTACACATCCCTCACAAAAAGGAAAATTTTACCGATAGCTTCTTCACTTTTTGATCCATTGGGTCTACTTTGTTTAATTATTGTCAAAGCAAAAATCATTTTGCAAAAGCTATGGATGGATAAAATTAAATGGGATGCGGACATTCCACAATCGATTGCAACTGAATGGCAGCAATTTATGACAGACTTACATTTGATTCAGAATCTACACGTGCCTAGATATGCTCTTACTCCTTCAAAACAATGTGTTCAAATACACGGATTCTGCGATGCATCCATAAATGCGTATGGTTGTTGCATTTATTTAAGAACCACTGATATTGAGGGCATTGTATCATTGAAACTATTGGTTGCAAAGTCCTAAGTGTCACCATCCAAACAAAATCAGATTCCACGTCTCGAACTTTACGCTGCCCAAAAAACCTATGTCGCCATATTTAATCAATTTAAACTTAGCGCCCAAAAAACCAATGTTCGCCATATTTAATCAATTTAAACTTAGCGCCCAAAAACCAATGTTCGCCATATTTTTAACTTAAAATCATCATACGACTTCATTTTTTTCGCTCTTTTTCGTTGTCGCTACAATTTTCGCATTTTTACATTTTTCGTTGTGTTAAGTAAAGAAGAAGTTTTAAGATTCCGAGATAAGAAAACAATTTTATCGAATTTTGCTCCATTTTTCTATTCTTCGGGAATTTTCCTACAAAATAAAGTAAATTTTCCCAAAGAACGGCCGAAAAACCATTCGACCGTACATTTTTGGCGACCGTGACAGGACCCTTTGCAACAAATCTCAGTATAAAATTACAAAATTCTGTAGTTCGTTGCATAAAAAGCGTGATACATTAAAAAACCATCAAAGACGATACAAAAAAAAATTATCTTAGCTGTGTCGGTGGTGTTAACGGTAACGGTAAAGGTTCGCGTGCATACAAATGCAATGAAAAGTTCCAGTTACACCAGAGGATTGTCCTTAAAGATCATCATTTAATTAAAACAATCCATAGCTGCCTTTGCCTAAAACCTAGCTGAAAAACGACATTTGGAATACCTGTGGAAGAAGCTATACAACCTAAAAAAGGGAAATAAGTATAAAAAATTTCCAACCAGGTATGTGGTCATATATATGCTTTATTCAAACGTGCGCTTAATTCAAATTGCTAAATGTAATATGTATTACAAGAACTTAAAAAGCTAAATTAGTTACTTAATAAAAACTCCATAGACGCACATTTGATATAAAGGAATAATATATTGCATGCAAAGTAATCAGTACATTTTAATTTGTGAAACAATATGTATCCTATAAACCACAAGCTAAATCAATCTTAGTTGGCAATATAAATTGATTTTGCATAATCGATCCGTGCAAGCTTTTGATTATATTATACCATCCACACAACCAGAATAGAATCCACAATTCAAAGCAAAAGTATTCTTCGTTCTTTCTTCACTTTCATATTCGTTTTTGGTACCTAAACGTGGGCCAAAGAAGCTTCCGTTCAACCAGCCAATCTCACTTCAGTTGCATCAGTAATATCTGGTACCTGGAATTGTTCATTCGTTCGTTCGGTTTCTCTCGCATTCGTCATCTCCACAGCCACATTCAACATGCAACAGTTAATACGATCAATCACTCTTGTCGCTCGTTAGTCGTTACAAAAAATTCAACATATAGGATCCACATTTTGCAAATAAAAAACTTTTTTCTCGCTCAGCATATTTGATTGCATTTTGCATTGGATTGCAGGAATTATCTTAGCACTTTCTCGTTTTCGCTCAAGGTCATCGTTGAAATAAAAATAAAATATTCTATAGTAACAATAATTGATTTTTCTCGATTAATTTTTTGGATTAGCTGATTATACAGTTTGGTACAAAATTATTTTTATGAATTCTGTTGTATCCAAAAGCTAAGTTGTTGCTGTTGTAGCTGGAGCCGCTCATTAATATTCACATTGGTTTTCTGAAATATTTACCTATCGTCATTCGTCACATTCGACTAGTATCCTTTACAATCGGAAAGGATAGCTTATATTGTATTCTCAATAGTTAATACGAATATTTATCCACACTGATATGGAAGGCGTCTTTTCCACAAAGGGAAGCATAACTATAAATTGTCAATGACAAAGCGGGAATGCTGGTTGGGAATTGTCGAGTCCTATTTTAAACAGGCATTGTCCTACCAAACACAAATTGAAGGATTGGATCCTTTAGACACTGGCCGCAGCGATTTGGAAGAAGTTTACCATTTGCTCTATGCAAAACTACCTCGTTTCAGTGGCAAGTACTCAGAGTACAAAAACTTCATAAATACATTTAAGAAGCGTGTTCACAACGATTCTACTCTTTCGAAGATTGAAAAGTTCAATCACCAGCTTAATTGTTTAACAGACCAAGCTCTAGGGACTGTAAAAACATTCCAAATAACTGAAGAAAATTACGATAAGGCTATAGCAAGGTTAAAGGAACGCTACGATAACGATTGTCTATTTTTTTTAGAATATATTTCTCAGTTGTTTGAGCTTCCAAGAGTTCAAAAGGTTTCTGCTTCAAATTTAAGAGCTCTCGTTGACAATGTTTCTGCACTTTTTAATTCATTGCAGTCTATAGGAACTGAATCAGAAATATTGAATGCAATCATAATTTATTCATATTGCAATGTCAAAAGCAGATTTACAATAACAAGCTAAGTGGGATGAACAGCTACAATACGATAAGTTACCAGAATGGAAACAATGTTCAGAGGTTTAAAGTCGACGTTGTCAATACTTAGAAGCTCGGGAAAGCAAGACACTTATTTTTGAGACAAACAAAAACAATTCAACAAGCCCAAATCTATTCAACCCGAATACTCTCGTAAATCTACACTTACAATAACTCAACAATGTTGTTCATTTTGTCATGATAAAACTCACAATATTTTTGGTTTTTCAAATTTTACTCAATTATCTTTTCAAGACCTTTTCACGAACATAAAAAAGCTTGGGTTATGTATTAATTGCCTTCGGAAAGGACACAATGTGGCTAAGTGTACTTCAATTTACAAATGTAAATTTTGCAAACGATCACATCACTCGCTTCTCCATCGACCTAACGAATTACAAAACTCCACTACGGCACATGAACCATCAATTTCTGACCTTCCGCAGATGATCTCGATACTCTAAAGCAAAAACAATGTGAAGTCATCAGCATTCTCAAATCCGCAGGGTTTGAACTATCAAAGTGGAACTGCAATCACTTCTTATTTTCATCAGAATATCGTGAAAAAAATCTACAAATCAACGATTCCAACGTTACGAGCACTTTGGGGATAACATGGAATCCGCATGACGATCAATTTTACTTCTCATATAGTCCCACACAAATTTACACATCCCTCACAAAAAGGAAAATTTTACCGATAGCTTCTTCACTTTTTGATCCATTGGGTCTACTTTGTTTAATTATTGTCAAAGCAAAAATCATTTTGCAAAAGCTATGGATGGATAAAATTAAATGGGATGCGGACATTCCACAATCGATTGCAACTGAATGGCAGCAATTTATGACAGACTTACATTTGATTCAGAATCTACACGTGCCTAGATATGCTCTTACTCCTTCAAAACAATGTGTTCAAATACACGGATTCTGCGATGCATCCATAAATGCGTATGGTTGTTGCATTTATTTAAGAACCACTGATATTGAGGGCATTGTATCATTGAAACTATTGGTTGCAAAGTCCTAAGTGTCACCATCCAAACAAAATCAGATTCCACGTCTCGAACTTTACGCTGCCCAAAAAACCTATGTCGCCATATTTAATCAATTTAAACTTAGCGCCCAAAAAACCAATGTTCGCCATATTTAATCAATTTAAACTTAGCGCCCAAAAACCAATGTTCGCCATATTTTTAACTTAAAATCATCATACGACTTCATTTTTTTCGCTCTTTTTCGTTGTCGCTACAATTTTCGCATTTTTACATTTTTCGTTGTGTTAAGTAAAGAAGAAGTTTTAAGATTCCGAGATAAGAAAACAATTTTATCGAATTTTGCTCCATTTTTCTATTCTTCGGGAATTTTCCTACAAAATAAAGTAAATTTTCCCAAAGAACGGCCGAAAAACCATTCGACCGTACATTTTTGGCGACCGTGACAGGACCCTTTGCAACAAATCTCAGTATAAAATTACAAAATTCTGTAGTTCGTTGCATAAAAAGCGTGATACATTAAAAAACCATCAAAGACGATACAAAAAAAAATTATCTTAGCTGTGTCGGTGGTGTTAACGGTAACGGTAAAGGTTCGCGTGCATACAAATGCAATGAAAAGTTCCAGTTACACCGGAGGATTGTCCTTAAAGATCATCATTTAATTAAAACAATCCATAGCTGCCTTTGCCTAAAACCTAGCTGAAAAACGACATTTGGAATACCTGTGGAAGAAGCTATACAACCTAAAAAAGGGAAATAAGTATAAAAAATTTCCAACCAGGTATGTGGTCATATATATGCTTTATTCAAACGTGCGCTTAATTCAAATTGCTAAATGTAATATGTATTACAACCAAAACGAGAACTTAAAGAGATAAATTAGTTACTTAATAAAAACTCCATAGACGCACATTTGATATAAAGGAATAATATATTGCATGCAAAGTAATCAGTACATTTTAATTTGTGAAACAATATGTATCCTATAAACCACAAGCTAAATCAATCTTAGTTGGCAATATAAATTGATTTTGCATAATCGATCCGTGCAAGCTTTTGATTATATTATACCATCCACACAACCAGAATAGAATCCACAATTCAAAGCAAAAGTATTCTTCGTTCTTTCTTCACTTTCATATTCGTTTTTGGTACCTAAACGTGGGCCAAAGAAGCTTCCGTTCAACCAGCCAATCTCACTTCAGTTGCATCAGTAATATCTGGTACCTGGAATTGTTCATTCGTTCGTTCGCTTTCTCTCGCATTCGTCATCTCCACAGCCACATTCAACATGCAACAGTTAATACGATCAATCACTCTTGTCGCTCGTTAGTCGTTACAAAAAATTCAACATATAGGATCCACATTTTGCAAATAAAAAACTTTTTTCTCGCTCAGCATATTTGATTGCATTTTGCATTGGATTGCAGGAATTATCTTAGCACTTTCTCGTTTTCGCTCAAGGTCATCGTTGAAATAAAAATAAAATATTCTATAGTAACAATAATTGATTTTTCTCGATTAATTTTTTGGATTAGCTGATTATACAGTTTGGTACAAAATTATTTTTATGAATTCTGTTGTATCCAAAAGCTAAGTTGTTGCTGTTGTAGCTGGAGCCGCTCATTAATATTCACATTGGTTTTCTGAAATATTTACCTATCGTCATTCGTCACATTCGACTAGTATCCTTTACAATCGGAAAGGATAGCTTATATTGTATTCTCAATAGTTAATACGAATATTTATCCACACTGATATGGAAGGCGTCTTTTCCACAAAGGGAAGCATAACTATAAATTGTCAATGACAAAGCGGGAATGCTGGTTGGGAATTGTCGAGTCCTATTTTAAACAGGCATTGTCCTACCAAACACAAATTGAAGGATTGGATCCTTTAGACACTGGCCGCAGCGATTTGGAAGAAGTTTACCATTTGCTCTATGCAAAACTACCTCGTTTCAGTGGCAAGTACTCAGAGTACAAAAACTTCATAAATACATTTAAGAAGCGTGTTCACAACGATTCTACTCTTTCGAAGATTGAAAAGTTCAATCACCAGCTTAATTGTTTAACAGACCAAGCTCTAGGGACTGTAAAAACATTCCAAATAACTGAAGAAAATTACGATAAGGCTATAGCAAGGTTAAAGGAACGCTACGATAACGATTGTCTATTTTTTTTAGAATATATTTCTCAGTTGTTTGAGCTTCCACGAGTTCAAAAGGTTTCTGCTTCAAATTTAAGAGCTCTCGTTGACAATGTTTCTGCACTTTTTAATTCATTGCAGTCTATAGGAACTGAATCAGAAATATTGAATGCAATCATAATTTATTCATATTGCAATGTCAAAAGCAGATTTAGAATAACAAGCTAAGTGGGATGAACAGCTACAATACGATAAGTTACCAGAATGGAAACAATGTTCAGAGGTTTAAAGTCGACGTTGTCAATACTTAGAAGCTCGGGAAAGCAAGACACTTATTTTTGAGACAAACAAAAACAATTCAACAAGCCCAAATCTATTCAACCCGAATACTCTCGTAAATCTACACTTACAATAACTCAACAATGTTGGTCATTTTGTCATGATAAAACTCACAATATTTTTGGTTTTTCAAATTTTACTCAATTATCTTTTCAAGACCTTTTCACGAACATAAAAAAGCTTGGGTTATGTATTAATTGCCTTCGGAAAGGACACAATGTGGCTAAGTGTACTTCAATTTACAAATGTAAATTTTGCAAACGATCACATCACTCGCTTCTCCATCGACCTAACGAATTACAAAACTCCACTACGGCACATGAACCATCAATTTCTGACCTTCCGCAGATGATCTCGATACTCTAAAGCAAAAACAATGTGAAGTCATCAGCATTCTCAAATCCGCAGGGTTTGAACTATCAAAGTGGAACTGCAATCACTTCTTATTTTCATCAGAATATCGTGAAAAAAATCTACAAATCAACGATTCCAACGTTACGAGCACTTTGGGGATAACATGGAATCCGCATGACGATCAATTTTACTTCTCATATAGTCCCACACAAATTTACACATCCCTCACAAAAAGGAAAATTTTACCGATAGCTTCTTCACTTTTTGATCCATTGGGTCTACTTTGTTTAATTATTGTCAAAGCAAAAATCATTTTGCAAAAGCTATGGATGGATAAAATTAAATGGGATGCGGACATTCCACAATCGATTGCAACTGAATGGCAGCAATTTATGACAGACTTACATTTGATTCAGAATCTACACGTGCCTAGATATGCTCTTACTCCTTCAAAACAATGTGTTCAAATACACGGATTCTGCGATGCATCCATAAATGCGTATGGTTGTTGCATTTATTTAAGAACCACTGATATTGAGGGCATTGTATCATTGAAACTATTGGTTGCAAAGTCCTAAGTGTCACCATCCAAACAAAATCAGATTCCACGTCTCGAACTTTACGCTGCCCAAAAAACCTATGTCGCCATATTTAATCAATTTAAACTTAGCGCCCAAAAAACCAATGTTCGCCATATTTAATCAATTTAAACTTAGCGCCCAAAAACCAATGTTCGCCATATTTTTAACTTAAAATCATCATACGACTTCATTTTTTTCGCTCTTTTTCGTTGTCGCTACAATTTTCGCATTTTTACATTTTTCGTTGTGTTAAGTAAAGAAGAAGTTTTAAGATTCCGAGATAAGAAAACAATTTTATCGAATTTTGCTCCATTTTTCTATTCTTCGGGAATTTTCCTACAAAATAAAGTAAATTTTCCCAAAGAACGGCCGAAAAACCATTCGACCGTACATTTTTGGCGACCGTGACAGGACCCTTTGCAACAAATCTCAGTATAAAATTACAAAATTCTGTAGTTCGTTGCATAAAAAGCGTGATACATTAAAAAACCATCAAAGACGATACAAAAAAAAATTATCTTAGCTGTGTCGGTGGTGTTAACGGTAACGGTAAAGGTTCGCGTGCATACAAATGCAATGAAAAGTTCCAGTTACACCAGAGGATTGTCCTTAAAGATCATCATTTAATTAAAACAATCCATAGCTGCCTTTGCCTAAAACCTAGCTGAAAAACGACATTTGGAATACCTGTGGAAGAAGCTATACAACCTAAAAAAGGGAAATAAGTATAAAAAATTTCCAACCAGGTATGTGGTCATATATATGCTTTATTCAAACGTGCGCTTAATTCAAATTGCTAAATGTAATATGTATTACAAGAACTTAAAAAGCTAAATTAGTTACTTAATAAAAACTCCATAGACGCACATTTGATATAAAGGAATAATATATTGCATGCAAAGTAATCAGTACATTTTAATTTGTGAAACAATATGTATCCTATAAACCACAAGCTAAATCAATCTTAGTTGGCAATATAAATTGATTTTGCATAATCGATCCGTGCAAGCTTTTGATTATATTATACCATCCACACAACCAGAATAGAATCCACAATTCAAAGCAAAAGTATTCTTCGTTCTTTCTTCACATTCATATTCGTTTTTGGTACCTAAACGTGGGCCAAAGAAGCTTCCGTTCAACCAGCCAATCTCACTTCAGTTGCATCAGTAATATCTGGTACCTGGAATTGTTCATTCGTTCGTTCGCTTTCTCTCGCATTCGTCATCTCCACAGCCACATTCAACATGCAACAGTTAATACGATCAATCACTCTTGTCGCTCGTTAGTCGTTACAAAAAATTCAACATATAGGATCCACATTTTGCAAATAAAAAACTTTTTTCTCGCTCAGCATATTTGATTGCATTTTGCATTGGATTGCAGGAATTATCTTAGCACTTTCTCGTTTTCGCTCAAGGTCATCGTTGAAATAAAAATAAAATATTCTATAGTAACAATAATTGATTTTTCTCGATTAATTTTTTGGATTAGCTGATTATACAGTTTGGTACAAAATTATGTTTATGAATTCTGTTGTATCCAAAAGCTAAGTTGTTGCTGTTGTAGCTGGAGCCGCTCATTAATATTCACATTGGTTTTCTGAAATATTTACCTATCGTCATTCGTCACATTCGACTAGTATCCTTTACAATCGGAAAGGATAGCTTATATTGTATTCTCAATAGTTAATACGAATATTTATCCACACTGATATGGAAGGCGTCTTTTCCACAAAGGGAAGCATAACTATAAATTGTCAATGACAAAGCGGGAATGCTGGTTTGGGAATTGTCGAGTCCTATTTTAAACATGCATTGTCCTACCAAACACAAATTGAAGGATTGGATCCTTTAGACACTGGCCGCAGCGATTTGGAAGAAGTTTACCATTTGCTCTATGCAAAACTACCTCGTTTCAGTGGCAAGTACTCAGAGTACAAAAACTTCATAAATACATTTTAAGAAGCGTGTTCACAACGATTCTACTCTTTCGAAGATTGAAAAGTTCAATCACCAGCTTAATTGTTTAACAGACCAAGCTCTAGGGACTGTAAAAACATTCCAAATAACTGAAGAAAATTACGATAAGGCTTATAGCAAGGTTAAAGGAACGCTACGATAACGATTGTCTATTTTTTTTAGAATATATTTCTCAGTTGTTTGAGCTTCCAAGAGTTCAAAAGGTTTCTGCTTCAAATTTAAGAGCTCTCGTTGACAATGTTTCTGCACTTTTTAATTCATTGCAGTCTATAGGAACTGAATCAGAAATATTGAATGCAATCATAATTTATTCATATTGCAATGTCAAAAGCAGATTTAGAATAACAAGCTAAGTGGGATGAACAGCTACAATACGATAAGTTACCAGAATGGAAACAATGTTCAGAGGTTTAAAGTCGACGTTGTCAATACTTAGAAGCTCGGGAAAGCAAGACACTTATTTTTGAGACAAACAAAAACAATTCAACAAGCCCAAATCTATTCAACCCGAATACTCTCGTAAATCTACACTTACAATAACTCAACAATGTTGTTCATTTTGTCATGATAAAACTCACAATATTTTTGGTTTTTCAAATTTTACTCAATTATCTTTTCAAGACCTTTTCACGAACATAAAAAAGCTTGGGTTATGTATTAATTGCCTTCGGAAAGAACACAATGTGGCTAAGTGTACTTCAATTTACAAATGTAAATTTTGCAAACGATCTCATCACTCGCTTCTCCATCGACCTAACAAATTACAAAACTCCACTACGGCACATGAACCATCAATTTCTGACCTTCCGCAGATGATCTCGATACTCTAAAGCAAAAACAATGTGAAGTCATCAGCATTCTCAAATCCGCAGGGTTTGAACTATCAAAGTGGAACTGCAATCACTTCTTATTTCTCTCGTGAAAAAAATCTACAAATCAACGATTCCAACGTTACGAGCACTTTGGGGATAACATGGAATCCGCATGACGATCAATTTTACTTCTCATATAGTCCCACACAAATTTACACATCCCTCACAAAAAGGAAAATATTACCGATAGCTTCTTCACTTTTTGATCCATTGGGTCTACTTTGTTTAATTATTGTCAAAGCAAAAATCATTTTGCAAAAGCTATGGATGGATAAAATTAAATGGGATGCGGACATTCCACAATCGATTGCAACTGAATGGCAGCAATTTATGACAGACTTACATTTGATGTGTTCAAATACAAATACACGGATTCTGCGATTCTTGGTTGCAAAGTCCTAAGTGTCACCATCCAAACAAAATCAGATTCCACGTCTCGAACTTTACGCTGCCCAAAAACCTATGTCGCCATATTTAATCAATTTAAACTTAGCGCCCAAAAAACCAATGTTCGCCATATTTAATCAATTTAAACTTAGCGCCCAAAAACCAATGTTCGCCATATTTTTAACTTAAAATCATGTACTAAACGCTAAATTTAATCTTGTTGTACTAAAACATACTTTACTTAGAACCAAATTGGAAGATAAAAATCATTCTTCTCGTTGTTACACTTAATCGAACACGACTTCATTTTTTTCGCTCTTTTTCGTTGTCGCTACAATTTTCGCATTTTTACATTTTTCGTTGTGTTAAGTAAAGAAGAAGTTTTAAGATTCCGAGATAAGAAAACAATTTTATCGAATTTTGCTCCATTTTTCTATTCTTCGGGAATTTTCCTACAAAATAAAGTAAATTTTCCCAAAGAACGGCCGAACAACCATTCGACCGTACATTTTTGGCGACCGTGACAGGACCCTTTGCAACAAATCTCAGTATAAAATTACAAAATTCTGTAGTTCGTTGCATAAAAAGCGTGATACATTAAAAAACCATCAAAGACGATACAAAAAAAAATTATCTTAGCTGTGTCGGTGGTGTTAACGGTAACGGTAAAGGTTCGCGTGCATACAAATGCAATGAAAAGTTCCAGTTACACCAGAGGATTGTCCTTAAAGATCATCATTTAATTAAAACAATCCATAGCTGCCTTTGCCTAAAACCTAGCTGAAAAACGTCATTTGGAATACCTGTGGAAGAAGCTATACAACCTAAAAAAGGGAAATAAGTATAAAAAATTTCCAACCAGGTATGTGGTCATATATATGCTTTATTCAAACGTGCGCTTAATTCAAATTGCTAAATGTAATATGTATTACAACCAAAACGAGAACTTAAAAAGCTAAATTAGTTACTTAATAAAAACTCCATAGACGCACATTTGACGCACAATCAGTACATTTTAATTTGTGAAACAATATGTATCCTATAAACCACAAGCTAAATCAATCTTAGTTGGCAATATAAATTGATTTTGCATAATCGATCCGTGCAAGTTCTTGATTATATTATACCATCCACACAACCAGAATAGAATCCACAATTCAAAGCAAAAGTATTCTTCGTTCTTTCTTCACTTTCATATTCGTTTTTGGTACCTAAACGTGGGCCAAAGAAGCTTCCGTTCAACTAGCCAATCTCACTTCAGTTGCATCAGTAATATCTGGTACCTGGAATTGTTCATTCGTTCGTTCGCTTTCTCTCGCATTCGTCATCTCCACAGCCACATTCAACATGCAACAGTTAATACGATCAATCACTCTTGTCGCTCGTTAGTCGTTACAAAAAATTCAACATATAGGATCCACATTTTGCAAATAAAAAAACTTTTTTCTCGCTCAGCATATTTGATTGCATTTTGCATTGGATTGCAGGAATTATCTTAGCACTTTCTCGTTTTCGCTCAAGGTCATCGTTGAAATAAAAATAAAATATTCTATAGTAACAATAATTGATTTTTCTCGATTAATTTTTTGGATTAGCTGATTATACAGTTTGGTACAAAATTATTTTTATGAATTCTGTTGTATCCAAAAGCTAAGTTGTTGCTGTTGTAGCTGGAGCCGCTCATTAATATTCACATTGGTTTTCTGAAATATTTACCTATCGTCATTCGTCACATTCGACTAGTATCCTTTACAATCGGAAAGGATAGCTTATATTGTATTCTCAATAGTTAATACGAATATTTATCCACACTGATATGGAAGGCGTCTTTTCCACAAAGGGAAGCATAACTATAAATTGTCAATGACAAAGCGGGAATGCTGGTTGGGAATTGTCGAGTCCTATTTTAAACAGGCATTGTCCTACCAAACACAAATTGAAGGATTGGATCCTTTAGACACTGGCCGCAGCGATTTGGAAGAAGTTTACCATTTGCTCTATGCAAAACTACCTCGTTTCAGTGGCAAGTACTCAGAGTACAAAAACTTCATAAATACATTTAAGAAGCGTGTTCACAACGATTCTACTCTTTCGAAGATTGAAAAGTTCAATCACCAGCTTAATTGTTTAACAGACCAAGCTCTAGGGACTGTAAAAACATTCCAAATAACTGAAGAAAATTACGATAAGGCTATAGCAAGGTTAAAGGAACGCTACGATAACGATTGTCTATTTTTTTTAGAATATATTTCTCAGTTGTTTGAGCTTCCAAGAGTTCAAAAGGTTTCTGCTTCAAATTTAAGAGCTCTCGTTGACAATGTTTCTGCACTTTTTAATTCATTGCAGTCTATAGGAACTGAATCAGAAATATTGAATGCAATCATAATTTATTCATATTGCAATGTCAAAAGCAGATTTAGAATAACAAGCTAAGTGGGATGAACAGCTACAATACGATAAGTTACCAGAATGGAAACAATGTTCAGAGGTTTAAAGTCGACGTTGTCAATACTTAGAAGCTCGGGAAAGCAAGACACTTATTTTTGAGACAAACAAAAACAATTCAACAAGCCCAAATCTATTCAACCCGAATACTCTCGTAAATCTACACTTACAATAACTCAACAATGTTGGTCATTTTGTCATGATAAAACTCACAATATTTTTGGTTTTTCAAATTTTACTCAATTATCTTTTCAAGACCTTTTCACGAACATAAAAAAGCTTGGGTTATGTATTAATTGCCTTCGGAAAGGACACAATGTGGCTAAGTGTACTTCAATTTACAAATGTAAATTTTGCAAACGATCACATCACTCGCTTCTCCATCGACCTAACGAATTACAAAACTCCACTACGGCACATGAACCATCAATTTCTGACCTTCCGCAGATGATCTCGATACTCTAAAGCAAAAACAATGTGAAGTCATCAGCATTCTCAAATCCGCAGGGTTTGAACTATCAAAGTGGAACTGCAATCACTTCTTATTTTCATCAGAATATCGTGAAAAAAATCTACAAATCAACGATTCCAACGTTACGAGCACTTTGGGGATAACATGGAATCCGCATGACGATCAATTTTACTTCTCATATAGTCCCACACAAATTTACACATCCCTCACAAAAAGGAAAATTTTACCGATAGCTTCTTCACTTTTTGATCCATTGGGTCTACTTTGTTTAATTATTGTCAAAGCAAAAATCATTTTGCAAAAGCTATGGATGGATAAAATTAAATGGGATGCGGACATTCCACAATCGATTGCAACTGAATGGCAGCAATTTATGACAGACTTACATTTGATTCAGAATCTACACGTGCCTAGATATGCTCTTACTCCTTCAAAACAATGTGTTCAAATACACGGATTCTGCGATGCATCCATAAATGCGTATGGTTGTTGCATTTATTTAAGAACCACTGATATTGAGGGCATTGTATCATTGAAACTATTGGTTGCAAAGTCCTAAGTGTCACCATCCAAACAAAATCAGATTCCACGTCTCGAACTTTACGCTGCCCAAAAAACCTATGTCGCCATATTTAATCAATTTAAACTTAGCGCCCAAAAAACCAATGTTCGCCATATTTAATCAATTTAAACTTAGCGCCCAAAAACCAATGTTCGCCATATTTTTAACTTAAAATCATCATACGACTTCATTTTTTTCGCTCTTTTTCGTTGTCGCTACAATTTTCGCATTTTTACATTTTTCGTTGTGTTAAGTAAAGAAGAAGTTTTAAGATTCCGAGATAAGAAAACAATTTTATCGAATTTTGCTCCATTTTTCTATTCTTCGGGAATTTTCCTACAAAATAAAGTAAATTTTCCCAAAGAACGGCCGAAAAACCATTCGACCGTACATTTTTGGCGACCGTGACAGGACCCTTTGCAACAAATCTCAGTATAAAATTACAAAATTCTGTAGTTCGTTGCATAAAAAGCGTGATACATTAAAAAACCATCAAAGACGATACAAAAAAAAATTATCTTAGCTGTGTCGGTGGTGTTAACGGTAACGGTAAAGGTTCGCGTGCATACAAATGCAATGAAAAGTTCCAGTTACACCAGAGGATTGTCCTTAAAGATCATCATTTAATTAAAACAATCCATAGCTGCCTTTGCCTAAAACCTAGCTGAAAAACGACATTTGGAATACCTGTGGAAGAAGCTATACAACCTAAAAAAGGGAAATAAGTATAAAAAATTTCCAACCAGGTATGTGGTCATATATATGCTTTATTCAAACGTGCGCTTAATTCAAATTGCTAAATGTAATATGTATTACAAGAACTTAAAAAGCTAAATTAGTTACTTAATAAAAACTCCATAGACGCACATTTGATATAAAGGAATAATATATTGCATGCAAAGTAATCAGTACATTTTAATTTGTGAAACAATATGTATCCTATAAACCACAAGCTAAATCAATCTTAGTTGGCAATATAAATTGATTTTGCATAATCGATCCGTGCAAGCTTTTGATTATATTATACCATCCACACAACCAGAATAGAATCCACAATTCAAAGCAAAAGTATTCTTCGTTCTTTCTTCACTTTCATATTCGTTTTTGGTACCTAAACGTGGGCCAAAGAAGCTTCCGTTCAACCAGCCAATCTCACTTCAGTTGCATCAGTAATATCTGGTACCTGGAATTGTTCATTCGTTCGTTCGCTTTCTCTCGCATTCGTCATCTCCACAGCCACATTCAACATGCAACAGTTAATACGATCAATCACTCTTGTCGCTCGTTAGTCGTTACAAAAAATTCAACATATAGGATCCACATTTTGCAAATAAAAAACTTTTTTCTCGCTCAGCATATTTGATTGCATTTTGCATTGGATTGCAGGAATTATCTTAGCACTTTCTCGTTTTCGCTCAAGGTCATCGTTGAAATAAAAATAAAATATTCTATAGTAACAATAATTGATTTTTCTCGATTAATTTTTTGGATTAGCTGATTATACAGTTTGGTACAAAATTATGTTTATGAATTCTGTTGTATCCAAAAGCTAAGTTGTTGCTGTTGTAGCTGGAGCCGCTCATTAATATTCACATTGGTTTTCTGAAATATTTACCTATCGTCATTCGTCACATTCGACTAGTATCCTTTACAATCGGAAAGGATAGCTTATATTGTATTCTCAATAGTTAATACGAATATTTATCCACACTGATATGGAAGGCGTCTTTTCCACAAAGGGAAGCATAACTATAAATTGTCAATGACAAAGCGGGAATGCTGGTTTGGGAATTGTCGAGTCCTATTTTAAACATGCATTGTCCTACCAAACACAAATTGAAGGATTGGATCCTTTAGACACTGGCCGCAGCGATTTGGAAGAAGTTTACCATTTGCTCTATGCAAAACTACCTCGTTTCAGTGGCAAGTACTCAGAGTACAAAAACTTCATAAATACATTTTAAGAAGCGTGTTCACAACGATTCTACTCTTTCGAAGATTGAAAAGTTCAATCACCAGCTTAATTGTTTAACAGACCAAGCTCTAGGGACTGTAAAAACATTCCAAATAACTGAAGAAAATTACGATAAGGCTTATAGCAAGGTTAAAGGAACGCTACGATAACGATTGTCTATTTTTTTTAGAATATATTTCTCAGTTGTTTGAGCTTCCAAGAGTTCAAAAGGTTTCTGCTTCAAATTTAAGAGCTCTCGTTGACAATGTTTCTGCACTTTTTAATTCATTGCAGTCTATAGGAATTGAATCAGAAATATTGAATGCAATCATAATTTATTCATATTGCAATGTCAAAAGCAGATTTAGAATAACAAGCTAAGTGGGATGAACAGCTACAATACGATAAGTTACCAGAATGGAAACAATGTTCAGAGGTTTAAAGTCGACGTTGTCAATACTTAGAAGCTCGGGAAAGCAAGACACTTATTTTTGAGACAAACAAAAACAATTCAACAAGCCCAAATCTATTCAACCCGAATACTCTCGTAAATCTACACTTACAATAACTCAACAATGTTGTTCATTTTGTCATGATAAAACTCACAATATTTTTGGTTTTTCAAATTTTACTCAATTATCTTTTCAAGACCTTTTCACGAACATAAAAAAGCTTGGGTTATGTATTAATTGCCTTCGGAAAGAACACAATGTGGCTAAGTGTACTTCAATTTACAAATGTAAATTTTGCAAACGATCTCATCACTCGCTTCTCCATCGACCTAACAAATTACAAAACTCCACTACGGCACATGAACCATCAATTTCTGACCTTCCGCAGATGATCTCGATACTCTAAAGCAAAAACAATGTGAAGTCATCAGCATTCTCAAATCCGCAGGGTTTGAACTATCAAAGTGGAACTGCAATCACTTCTTATTTCTCTCGTGAAAAAAATCTAAAAATCAACGATTCCAACGTTACGAGCACTTTGGGGATAACATGGAATCCGCATGACGATCAATTTTACTTCTCATATAGTCCCACACAAATTTACACATCCCTCACAAAAAGGAAAATTTTACCGATAGCTTCTTCACTTTTTGATCCATTGGGTCTACTTTGTTTAATTATTGTCAAAGCAAAAATCATTTTGCAAAAGCTATGGATGGATAAAATTAAATGGGATGCGGACATTCCACAATCGATTGCAACTGAATGGCAGCAATTTATGACAGACTTACATTTGATTCAGAATCTACACGTGCCTAGATATGCTCTTACTCCTTCAAAACAATGTGTTCAAATACACGGATTCTGCGATGCATCCATAAATGCGTATGGTTGTTGCATTTATTTAAGAACCACTGATATTGAGGGCATTGTATCATTGAAACTATTGGTTGCAAAGTCCTAAGTGTCACCATCCAAACAAAATCAGATTCCACGTCTCGAACTTTACGCTGCCCAAAAAACCTATGTCGCCATATTTAATCAATTTAAACTTAGCGCCCAAAAAACCAATGTTCGCCATATTTAATCAATTTAAACTTAGCGCCCAAAAACCAATGTTCGCCATATTTTTAACTTAAAATCATCATACGACTTCATTTTTTTCGCTCTTTTTCGTTGTCGCTACAATTTTCGCATTTTTACATTTTTCGTTGTGTTAAGTAAAGAAGAAGTTTTAAGATTCCGAGATAAGAAAACAATTTTATCGAATTTTGCTCCATTTTTCTATTCTTCGGGAATTTTCCTACAAAATAAAGTAAATTTTCCCAAAGAACGGCCGAAAAACCATTCGACCGTACATTTTTGGCGACCGTGACAGGACCCTTTGCAACAAATCTCAGTATAAAATTACAAAATTCTGTAGTTCGTTGCATAAAAAGCGTGATACATTAAAAAACCATCAAAGACGATACCAAAAAAAATTATCTTAGCTGTGTCGGTGGTGTTAACGGTAACGGTAAAGGTTCGCGTGCATACAAATGCAATGAAAAGTTCCAGTTACACCAGAGGATTGTCCTTAAAGATCATCATTTAATTAAAACAATCCATAGCTGCCTTTGCCTAAAACCTAGCTGAAAAACGACATTTGGAATACCTGTGGAAGAAGCTATACAACCTAAAAAAGGGAAATAAGTATAAAAAATTTCCAACCAGGTATGTGGTCATATATATGCTTTATTCAAACGTGCGCTTAATTCAAATTGCTAAATGTAATATGTATTACAAGAACTTAAAAAGCTAAATTAGTTACTTAATAAAAACTCCATAGACGCACATTTGATATAAAGGAATAATATATTGCATGCAAAGTAATCAGTACATTTTAATTTGTGAAACAATATGTATCCTATAAACCACAAGCTAAATCAATCTTAGTTGGCAATATAAATTGATTTTGCATAATCGATCCGTGCAAGCTTTTGATTATATTATACCATCCACACAACCAGAATAGAATCCACAATTCAAAGCAAAAGTATTCTTCGTTCTTTCTTCACTTTCATATTCGTTTTTGGTACCTAAACGTGGGCCAAAGAAGCTTCCGTTCAACCAGCCAATCTCACTTCAGTTGCATCAGTAATATCTGGTACCTGGAATTGTTCATTCGTTCGTTCGCTTTCTCTCGCATTCGTCATCTCCACAGCCACATTCAACATGCAACAGTTAATACGATCAATCACTCTTGTCGCTCGTTAGTCGTTACAAAAAATTCAACATATAGGATCCACATTTTGCAAATAAAAAAACTTTTTTCTCGCTCAGCATATTTGATTGCATTTTGCATTGGATTGCAGGAATTATCTTAGCACTTTCTCGTTTTCGCTCAAGGTCATCGTTGAAATAAAAATAAAATATTCTATAGTAACAATAATTGATTTTTCTCGATTAATTTTTTGGATTAGCTGATTATACAGTTTGGTACAAAATTATTTTTATGAATTCTGTTGTATCCAAAAGCTAAGTTGTTGCTGTTGTAGCTGGAGCCGCTCATTAATATTCACATTGGTTTTCTGAAATATTTACCTATCGTCATTCGTCACATTCGACTAGTATCCTTTACAATCGGAAAGGATAGCTAATATTGTATTCTCAACAGTTAATACGAATATTTATCCACACTGATATGGAAGGCGTCTTTTCCACAAAGGGAAGCATAACTATAAATTGTCAATGACAAAGCGGGAATGCTGGTTGGGAATTGTCGAGTCCTATTTTAAACAGGCATTGTCCTACCAAACACAAATTGAAGGATTGCTTCCTTTAGACACTGGCCGCAGCGATTTGGAAGAAGTTTACCATTTGCTCTATGCAAAACTACCTCGTTTCAGTGGCAAGTACTCAGAGTACAAAAACTTCATAAATACATTTAATAAGCGTGTTCACAACGATTCTACTCTTTCGAAGATTGAAAAGTTCAATCACCAGCTTAATTGTTTAACAGACCAAGCTCTAGGGACTGTAAAAACATTCCAAATAACTGAAGAAAATTACGATAAGGCTATAGCAAAGGAACGCTACGATAACGATTGTCTATTTTTTTTAGAATATATTTCTCAGTTGTTTGAGCTTCCAAGAGTTCAAAAGGTTTCTGCTTCAAATTTAAGAGCTCTCGTTGACAATGTTTCTGCACTTTTTAATTCATTGCAGTCTATAGGAACTGAATCAGAAATATTGAATGCAATCATAATTTATTCATATTGCAATGTCAAAAGCAGATTTAGAATAACAAGCTAAGTGGGATGAACAGCTACAATACGATAAGTTACCAGAATGGAAACAATGTTCAGAGGTTTAAAGTCGACGTTGTCAATACTTAGAAGCTCGGGAAAGCAAGACACTTATTTTTGAGACAAACAAAAACAATTCAACAAGCCCAAATCTATTCAACCCGAATACTCTCGTAAATCTACACTTACAATAACTCAACAATGTTGTTCATTTTGTCATGATAAAACTCACAATATTTTTGGTTTTTCAAATTTTACTCAATTATCTTTTCAAGACCTTTTCACGAACATAAAAAAGCTTGGGTTATGTATTAATTGCCTTCGGAAAGAACACAATGTGGCTAAGTGTACTTCAATTTACAAATGTAAATTTTGCAAACGATCTCATCACTCGCTTCTCCATCGACCTAACGAATTACAAAACTCCACTACGGCACATGAACCATCAATTTCTGACCTTCCGCAGATGATCTCGATACTCTAAAGCAAAAACAATGTGAAGTCATCAGCATTCTCAAATCCGCAGGGTTTGAACTATCAAAGTGGAACTGCAATCACTTCTTATTTCTCTCGTGAAAAAAATCTACAAATCAACGATTCCAACGTTACGAGCACTTTGGGGATAACATGGAATCCGCATGACGATCAATTTTACTTCTCATATAGTCCCACACAAATTTACACATCCCTCACAAAAAGGAAAATATTACCGATAGCTTCTTCACTTTTTGATCCATTGGGTCTACTTTGTTTAATTATTGTCAAAGCAAAAATCATTTTGCAAAAGCTATGGATGGATAAAATTAAATGGGATGCGGACATTCCACAATCGATTGCAACTGAATGGCAGCAATTTATGACAGACTTACATTTGATGTGTTCAAATACAAATACACGGATTCTGCGATTCTTGGTTGCAAAGTCCTAAGTGTCACCATCCAAACAAAATCAGATTCCACGTCTCGAACTTTACGCTGCCCAAAAACCTATGTCGCCATATTTAATCAATTTAAACTTAGCGCCCAAAAAACCAATGTTCGCCATATTTAATCAATTTAAACTTAGCGCCCAAAAACCAATGTTCGCCATATTTTTAACTTAAAATCATGTACTAAACGCTAAATTTAATCTTGTTGTACTAAAACATACTTTACTTAGAACCAAATTGGAAAATAAAAATCATTCTTCTCGTTGTTACACTTAATCGAACACGACTTCATTTTTTTCGCTCTTTTTCATTGTCGCTACAATTTTCGCATTTTTACATTTTTCGTTGTGTTAAGTAAAGAAGAAGTTTTAAGATTCCGAGATAAGAAAACAATTTTATCGAATTTTGCTCCATTTTTCTATTCTTCGGGAATTTTCCTACAAAATAAAGTAAATTTTCCCAAAGAACGGCCGAAAAACCATTCGACCGTACATTTTTGGCGACCGTGACAGGACCCTTTGCAACAAATCTCAGTATAAAATTACAAAATTCTGTAGTTCGTTGCATAAAAAGCGTGATACATTAAAAAACCATCAAAGACGATACAAAAAAAAATTATCTTAGCTGTGTCGGTGGTGTTAACGGTAACGGTAAAGGTTCGCGTGCATACAAATGCAATGAAAAGTTCCAGTTACACCAGAGGATTGTCCTTAAAGATCATCATTTAATTAAAACAATCCATAGCTGCCTTTGCCTAAAACCTAGCTGAAAAACGACATTTGGAATACCTGTGGAAGAAGCTATACAACCTAAAAAAGGGAAATAAGTATAAAAAATTTCCAACCAGGTATGTGGTCATATCTATGCTTTATTCAAACGTGCGCTTAATTCAAATTGCTAAATGTAATATGTATTACAACCAAAACGAGAACTTAAAAAGCTAAATTAGTTACTTAATAAAAACTCCATAGACGCACATTTGACGCACAATCAGTACATTTTAATTTGTGAAACAATATGTATCCTATAAACCACAAGCTAAATCAATCTTAGTTGGCAATATAAATTGATTTTGCATAATCGATCCGTGCAAGTTCTTGATTATATTATACCATCCACACAACCAGAATAGAATCCACAATTCAAAGCAAAAGTATTCTTCGTTCTTTCTTCACTTTCATATTCGTTTTTGGTACCTAAACGTGGGCCAAAGAAGCTTCCGTTCAACTAGCCAATCTCACTTCAGTTGCATCAGTAATATCTGGTACCTGGAATTGTTCATTCGTTCGTTCGCTTTCTCTCGCATTCGTCATCTCCACAGCCACATTCAACATGCAACAGTTAATACGATCAATCACTCTTGTCGCTCGTTAGTCGTTACAAAAAATTCAACATATAGGATCCACATTTTGCAAATAAAAAAACTTTTTTCTCGCTCAGCATATTTGATTGCATTTTGCATTGGATTGCAGGAATTATCTTAGCACTTTCTCGTTTTCGCTCAAGGTCATCGTTGAAATAAAAATAAAATATTCTATAGTAACAATAATTGATTTTTCTCGATTAATTTTTTGGATTAGCTGATTATACAGTTTGGTACAAAATTATTTTTATGAATTCTGTTGTATCCAAAAGCTAAGTTGTTGCTGTTGTAGCTGGAGCCGCTCATTAATATTCACATTGGTTTTCTGAAATATTTACCTATCGTCATTCGTCACATTCGACTAGTATCCTTTACAATCGGAAAGGATAGCTAATATTGTATTCTCAACTGTTAATACGAATATTTATCCACACTGATATGGAAGGCGTCTTTTCCACAAAGGGAAGCATAACTATAAATTGTCAATGACAAAGCGGGAATGCTGGTTGGGAATTGTCGAGTCCTATTTTAAACAGGCATTGTCCTACCAAACACAAATTGAAGGATTGCTTCCTTTAGACACTGGCCGCAGCGATTTGGAAGAAGTTTACCATTTGCTCTATGCAAAACTACCTCGTTTCAGTGGCAAGTACTCAGAGTACAAAAACTTCATAAATACATTTAATAAGCGTGTTCACAACGATTCTACTCTTTCGAAGATTGAAAAGTTCAATCACCAGCTTAATTGTTTAACAGACCAAGCTCTAGGGACTGTAAAAACATTCCAAATAACTGAAGAAAATTACGATAAGGCTATAGCAAAGGAACGCTACGATAACGATTGTCTATTTTTTTTAGAATATATTTCTCAGTTGTTTGAGCTTCCAAGAGTTCAAAAGGTTTCTGCTTCAAATTTAAGAGCTCTCGTTGACAATGTTTCTGCACTTTTTAATTCATTGCAGTCTATAGGAACTGAATCAGAAATATTGAATGCAATCATAATTTATTCATATTGCAATGTCAAAAGCAGATTTAGAATAACAAGCTAAGTGGGATGAACAGCTACAATACGATAAGTTACTAGAATGGAAACAATGTTCAGAGGTTTAAAGTCGACGTTGTCAATACTTAGAAGCTCGGGAAAGCAAGACACTTATTTTTGAGACAAACAAAAACAATTCAACAAGCCCAAATCTATTCAACCCGATTACTCTCGTAAATCTACACTTACAATAACTCAACAATGTTGTTCATTTTGTCATGATAAAACTCACAATATTTTTGGTTTTTCAAATTTTACTCAATTATCTTTTCAAGACCTTTTCACGAACATAAAAAAGCTTGGGTTATGTATTAATTGCCTTCGGAAAGAACACAATGTGGCTAAGTGTACTTCAATTTACAAATGTAAATTTTGCAAACGATCTCATCACTCGCTTCTCCATCGACCTAACGAATTACAAAACTCCACTACGGAACATGAACCATCAATTTCTGACCTTCCGCAGATGATCTCGATACTCTAAAGCAAAAACAATGTGAAGTCATCAGCATTCTCAAATCCGCAGGGTTTGAACTATCAAAGTGGAACTGCAATCACTTCTTATTTCTCTCGTGAAAAAAATCTACAAATCAACGATTCCAACGTTACGAGCACTTTGGGGATAACATGGAATCCGCATGACGATCAATTTTACTTCTCATATAGTCCCACACAAATTTACACATCCCTCACAAAAAGGAAAATATTACCGATAGCTTCTTCACTTTTTGATCCATTGGGTCTACTTTGTTTAATTATTGTCAAAGCAAAAATCATTTTGCAAAAGCTATGGATGGATAAAATTAAATGGGATGCGGACATTCCACAATCGATTGCAACTGAATGGCAGCAATTTATGACAGACTTACATTTGATTCAGAATCTACACGTGCCTAGATATGCTCTTACTCCTTCAAAACAATGTGTTCAAATACAAATACACGGATTCTGCGATTCTTGGTTGCAAAGTCCTAAGTGTCACCATCCAAACAAAATCAGATTCCACGTCTCGAACTTTACGCTGCCCAAAAAACCTATGTCGCCATATTTAATCAATTTAAACTTAGCGCCCAAAAAACCAATGTTCGCCATATTTAATCAATTTAAACTTAGCGCCCAAAAACCAATGTTCGCCATATTTTTAACTTAAAATCATGTACTAAACGCTAAATTTAATCTTGTTGTACTAAAACATACTTTACTTAGAACCAAATTGGAAAATAAAAATCATTCTTCTCGTTGTTACACTCAATCGAACACGACTTCTTTTTTCGCTCTTTTTCGTTGTCGCTACAATTTTCGCATTTTTACATTTTTCGTTGTGTTAAGTAAAGAAGAAGTTTTAAGATTCCGAGATAAGAAAACAATTTTATCGAATTTTGCTCCATTTTTCTATTCTTCGGGAATTTTCCTACAAAATAAAGTAAATTTTCCCAAAGAACGGCCGAAAAACCATTCGACCGTACATTTTTGGCGACCGTGACAGGACCCTTTGCAACAAATCTCAGTATAAAATTACAAAATTCTGTAGTTCGTTGCATAAAAAGCGTGATACATTAAAAAACCATCAAAGACGATACAAAAAAAAATTATCTTAGCTGTGTCGGTGGTGTTAACGGTAACGGTAAAGGTTCGCGTGCATACAAATGCAATGAAAAGTTCCAGTTACACCAGAGGATTGTCCTCAAAGATCATCATTTAATTAAAACAATCCATAGCTGCCTTTGCCTAAAACCTAGCTGAAAAACGACATTTGGAATACCTGTGGAAGAAGCTATACAACCTAAAAAAGGGAAATAAGTATAAAAAATTTCCAACCAGGTATGTGGTCATATATATGCTTTATTCAAACGTGCGCTTAATTCAAATTGCTAAATGTAATATGTATTACAACCAAAACGAGAACTTAAAAAGCTAAATTAGTTACTTAATAAAAACTCCATAGACGCACATTTGATATAAAGGAATAATATATTGCATGCAAAGTAATCAGTACATTTTAATTTGTGAAACAATATGTATCCTATAAACCACAAGCTAAATCAATCTTAGTTGGCAATATAAATTGATTTTGCATAATCGATCCGTGCAAGCTTTTGATTATATTATACCATCCACACAACCAGAATAGAATCCACAATTCAAAGCAAAAGTATTCTTCGTTCTTTCTTCACTTTCATATTCGTTTTTGGTACCTAAACGTGGGCCAAAGAAGCTTCCGTTCAACCAGCCAATCTCACTTCAGTTGCATCAGTAATATCTGGTACCTGGAATTGTTCATTCGTTCGTTCGCTTTCTCTCGCATTCGTCATCTCCACAGCCACATTCAACATGCAACAGTTAATACGATCAATCACTCTTGTCGCTCGTTAGTCGTTACAAAAAATTCAACATATAGGATCCACATTTTGCAAATAAAAAAACTTTTTTCTCGCTCAGCATATTTGATTGCATTTTGCATTGGATTGCAGGAATTATCTTAGCACTTTCTCGTTTTCGCTCAAGGTCATCGTTGAAATAAAAATAAAATATTCTATAGTAACAATAATTGATTTTTCTCGATTAATTTTTTGGATTAGCTGATTATACAGTTTGGTACAAAATTATTTTTATGAATTCTGTTGTATCCAAAAGCTAAGTTGTTGCTGTTGTAGCTGGAGCCGCTCATTAATATTCACATTGGTTTTCTGAAATATTTACCTATCGTCATTCGTCACATTCGACTAGTATCCTTTACAATCGGAAAGGATAGCTAATATTGTATTCTCAACAGTTAATACGAATATTTATCCACACTGATATGGAAGGCGTCTTTTCCACAAAGGGAAGCATAACTATAAATTGTCAATGACAAAGCGGGAATGCTGGTTGGGAATTGTCGAGTCCTATTTTAAACAGGCATTGTCCTACCAAACACAAATTGAAGGATTGCTTCCTTTAGACACTGGCCGCAGCGATTTGGAAGAAGTTTACCATTTGCTCTATGCAAAACTACCTCGTTTCAGTGGCAAGTACTCAGAGTACAAAAACTTCATAAATACATTTAATAAGCGTGTTCACAACGATTCTACTCTTTCGAAGATTGAAAAGTTCAATCACCAGCTTAATTGTTTAACAGACCAAGCTCTAGGGACTGTAAAAACATTCCAAATAACTGAAGAAAATTACGATAAGGCTATAGCAAAGGAACGCTACGATAACGATTGTCTATTTTTTTTAGAATATATTTCTCAGTTGTTTGAGCTTCCAAGAGTTCAAAAGGTTTCTGCTTCAAATTTAAGAGCTCTCGTTGACAATGTTTCTGCACTTTTTAATTCATTGCAGTCTATAGGAACTGAATCAGAAATATTGAATGCAATCATAATTTATTCATATTGCAATGTCAAAAGCAGATTTAGAATAACAAGCTAAGTGGGATGAACAGCTACAATACGATAAGTTACCAGAATGGAAACAATGTTCAGAGGTTTAAAGTCGACGTTGTCAATACTTAGAAGCTCGGGAAAGCAAGACACTTATTTTTGAGACAAACAAAAACAATTCAACAAGCCCAAATCTATTCAACCCGAATACTCTCGTAAATCTACACTTACAATAACTCAACAATGTTGTTCATTTTGTCATGATAAAACTCACAATATTTTTGGTTTTTCAAATTTTACTCAATTATCTTTTCAAGACCTTTTCACGAACATAAAAAAGCTTGGGTTATGTATTAATTGCCTTCGGAAAGAACACAATGTGGCTAAGTGTACTTCAATTTACAAATGTAAATTTTGCAAACGATCTCATCACTCGCTTCTCCATCGACCTAACGAATTACAAAACTCCACTACGGCACATGAACCATCAATTTCTGACCTTCCGCAGATGATCTCGATACTCTAAAGCAAAAACAATGTGAAGTCATCAGCATTCTCAAATCCGCAGGGTTTGAACTATCAAAGTGGAACTGCAATCACTTCTTATTTCTCTCGTGAAAAAAATCTACAAATCAACGATTCCAACGTTACGAGCACTTTGGGGATAACATGGAATCCGCATGACGATCAATTTTACTTCTCATATAGTCCCACACAAATTTACACATCCCTCACAAAAAGGAAAATATTACCGATAGCTTCTTCACTTTTTGATCCATTGGGTCTACTTTGTTTAATTATTGTCAAAGCAAAAATCATTTTGCAAAAGCTATGGATGGATAAAATTAAATGGGATGCGGACATTCCACAATCGATTGCAACTGAATGGCAGCAATTTATGACAGACTTACATTTGATGTGTTCAAATACAAATACACGGATTCTGCGATTCTTGGTTGCAAAGTCCTAAGTGTCACCATCCAAACAAAATCAGATTCCACGTCTCGAACTTTACGCTGCCCAAAAACCTATGTCGCCATATTTAATCAATTTAAACTTAGCGCCCAAAAAACCAATGTTCGCCATATTTAATCAATTTAAACTTAGCGCCCAAAAACCAATGTTCGCCATATTTTTAACTTAAAATCATGTACTAAACGCTAAATTTAATCTTGTTGTACTAAAACATACTTTACTTAGAACCAAATTGGAAAATAAAAATCATTCTTCTCGTTGTTACACTTAATCGAACACGACTTCATTTTTTTCGCTCTTTTTCGTTGTCGCTACAATTTTCGCATTTTTACATTTTTCGTTGTGTTAAGTAAAGAAGAAGTTTTAAGATTCCGAGATAAGAAAACAATTTTATCGAATTTTGCTCCATTTTTCTATTCTTCGGGAATTTTCCTACAAAATAAAGTAAATTTTCCCAAAGAACGGCCGAAAAACCATTCGACCGTACATTTTTGGCGACCGTGACAGGACCCTTTGCAACAAATCTCAGTATAAAATTACAAAATTCTGTAGTTCGTTGCATAAAAAGCGTGATACATTAAAAAACCATCAAAGACGATACAAAAAAAAATTATCTTAGCTGTGTCGGTGGTGTTAACGGTAACGGTAAAGGTTCGCGTGCATACAAATGCAATGAAAAGTTCCAGTTACACCAGAGGATTGTCCTTAAAGATCATCATTTAATTAAAACAATCCATAGCTGCCTTTGCCTAAAACCTAGCTGAAAAACGACATTTGGAATACCTGTGGAAGAAGCTATACAACCTAAAAAAGGGAAATAAGTATAAAAAATTTCCAACCAGGTATGTGGTCATATATATGCTTTATTCAAACGTGCGCTTAATTCAAATTGCTAAATGTAATATGTATTACAAGAACTTAAAAAGCTAAATTAGTTACTTAATAAAAACTCCATAGACGCACATTTGATATAAAGGAATAATATATTGCATGCAAAGTAATCAGTACATTTTAATTTGTGAAACAATATGTATCCTATAAACCACAAGCTAAATCAATCTTAGTTGGCAATATAAATTGATTTTGCATAATCGATCCGTGCAAGCTTTTGATTATATTATACCATCCACACAACCAGAATAGAATCCACAATTCAAAGCAAAAGTATTCTTCGTTCTTTCTTCACTTTCATATTCGTTTTTGGTACCTAAACGTGGGCCAAAGAAGCTTCCGTTCAACCAGCCAATCTCACTTCAGTTGCATCAGTAATATCTGGTACCTGGAATTGTTCATTCGTTCGTTCGCTTTCTCTCGCATTCGTCATCTCCACAGCCACATTCAACATGCAACAGTTAATACGATCAATCACTCTTGTCGCTCGTTAGTCGTTACAAAAAATTCAACATATAGGATCCACATTTTGCAAATAAAAAACTTTTTTCTCGCTCAGCATATTTGATTGCATTTTGCATTGGATTGCAGGAATTATCTTAGCACTTTCTCGTTTTCGCTCAAGGTCATCGTTGAAATAAAAATAAAATATTCTATAGTAACAATAATTGATTTTTCTCGATTAATTTTTTGGATTAGCTGATTATACAGTTTGGTACAAAATTATGTTTATGAATTCTGTTGTATCCAAAAACTAAGTTGTTGCTGTTGTAGCTGGAGCCGCTCATTAATATTCACATTGGTTTTCTGAAATATTTACCTATCGTCATTCGTCACATTCGACTAGTATCCTTTACAATCGGAAAGGATAGCTTATATTGTATTCTCAATAGTTAATACGAATATTTATCCACACTGATATGGAAGGCGTCTTTTCCACAAAGGGAAGCATAACTATAAATTGTCAATGACAAAGCGGGAATGCTGGTTTGGGAATTGTCGAGTCCTATTTTAAACATGCATTGTCCTACCAAACACAAATTGAAGGATTGGATCCTTTAGACACTGGCCGCAGCGATTTGGAAGAAGTTTACCATTTGCTCTATGCAAAACTACCTCGTTTCAGTGGCAAGTACTCAGAGTACAAAAACTTCATAAATACATTTTAAGAAGCGTGTTCACAACGATTCTACTCTTTCGAAGATTGAAAAGTTCAATCACCAGCTTAATTGTTTAACAGACCAAGCTCTAGGGACTGTAAAAACATTCCAAATAACTGAAGAAAATTACGATAAGGCTTATAGCAAGGTTAAAGGAACGCTACGATAACGATTGTCTATTTTTTTTAGAATATATTTCTCAGTTGTTTGAGCTTCCAAGAGTTCAAAAGGTTTCTGCTTCAAATTTAAGAGCTCTCGTTGACAATGTTTCTGCACTTTTTAATTCATTGCAGTCTATAGGAACTGAATCAGAAATATTGAATGCAATCATAATTTATTCATATTGCAATGTCAAAAGCAGATTTAGAATAACAAGCTAAGTGGGATGAACAGCTACAATACGATAAGTTACCAGAATGGAAACAATGTTCAGAGGTTTAAAGTCGACGTTGTCAATACTTAGAAGCTCGGGAAAGCAAGACACTTATTTTTGAGACAAACAAAAACAATTCAACAAGCCCAAATCTATTCAACCCGAATACTCTCGTAAATCTACACTTACAATAACTCAACAATGTTGTTCATTTTGTCATGATAAAACTCACAATATTTTTGGTTTTTCAAATTTTACTCAATTATCTTTTCAAGACCTTTTCACGAACATAAAAAAGCTTGGGTTATGTATTAATTGCCTTCGGAAAGAACACAATGTGGCTAAGTGTACTTCAATTTACAAATGTAAATTTTGCAAACGATCTCATCACTCGCTTCTCCATCGACCTAACGAATTACAAAACTCCACTACGGCACATGAACCATCAATTTCTGACCTTCCGCAGATGATCTCGATACTCTAAAGCAAAAACAATGTGAAGTCATCAGCATTCTCAAATCCGCAGGGTTTGAACTATCAAAGTGGAACTGCAATCACTTCTTATTTCTCTCGTGAAAAAAATCTACAAATCAACGATTCCAACGTTACGAGCACTTTGGGGATAACATGGAATCCGCATGACGATCAATTTTACTTCTCATATAGTCCCACACAAATTTACACATCCCTCACAAAAAGGAAAATATTACCGATAGCTTCTTCACTTTTTGATCCATTGGGTCTACTTTGTTTAATTATTGTCAAAGCAAAAATCATTTTGCAAAAGCTATGGATGGATAAAATTAAATGGGATGCGGACATTCCACAGTCGATTGCAACTGAATGGCAGCAATTTATGACAGACTTACATTTGATTCAGAATCTACACGTGCCTAGATATGCTCTTACTCCTTCAAAACAATGTGTTCAAATACACGGATTCTGCGATGCATCCATAAATGCGTATGGTTGTTGCATTTATTTAAGAACCACTGATATTGAGGGCATTGTATCATTGAAACTATTGGTTGCAAAGTCCAAAGTGTCACCATCCAAACAAAATCAGATTCCACGTCTCGAACTTTACGCTGCTCATCTTTTAGCAAAACTTTGGTCCAAAATTAATCCTGTTTTTAAAGAGACGTAGTCGGAAGCACATTTTTGGACAGAATCTTCGGTAGTCCTACATTGGATCTCGACTCACACTTGCAAACTAAATAATTTTGTCGGTAACCCAATCGTTGAGATCCAGGAGAAGACGGTTGGCATCAATTGGAGACACGTTCCTACTGAAAGTAACACAACAGATATTAGCTCTCGAGGATGTACCGTGGAGGAACTAGGATTATCTATATGGTCGACAGGTCCATCTTTTTTGCTCGAACCTTCGGAAAAATGGCCTTCAAACCCAAAAACCTTATTATCAAAGGAGCAGTTGTCGCTAGAAAAGAAAAAGACGGTGTTGTTTTGCGGTCTTACTCTTACCAATGAACTTTTAAGCACAAAAAATAATTGCAGCTTCTATACCAACATTTTACACATTTTTGCTTACATTTTAAGATTCGCCGATATCGAAAGACGACCGGTTGATAAGATTTGTAGCACTGAAGAGATTGAAGCGGCATTTATTGTAATAACTTGGATTGAACAAAGCCAATACTTCGAGTCGGAGGACGTCTCCAAAATTCAAATTTAACAGAAGAACAAAAACACGCAGCTTTGCTAGCAAAAGAATCGAACTTTGGCAAATGAATCGAACTTTGCCATATGTTTCGTTCGTCATTTATATTTAAAAAATTATCTTGAATCGTCGCCAGTCAACCGTTCCTGCGTTATGGCGTTGATTGCTGTGGACCTATATATACTTACCATAGAATTCGAGGAAAAGTCCCCTACAAGACATATATCTCAGTTTTTTTATGTTTTACTTCAAAGGCTGTACATCTAGAACCAGTGTCAGATTTGTCAGCAGATGCTTTTATTGCTGCGCTAAAACGCATGATAAGTCGTCGTGGATTACCACAGAATATATTTTGTGATAATGCAACCAATTTTGTTGGAGCAAACTCAAAAACTTCACAACATGTTGTTTGGCAAAACTTCTCAAGATTCCATTGTTAATTTTTGTAGCAATGAACATATTAAATTTAACTTTATTATTATATATTTATTAGGGCTCCCCATTTTGGCGGTACCTGGGAAGCCGCGGTCAAGTCGGCTAAAGGACATCTATTTCGCGCTCTTCACAACTCTAAGCTATCTTTTGAAGAACTCGCTACAGTGCTTTGCGATATCGAAGCCGTCATGAACTCCAGGCCAATCACACCCTTGACGAATGATCCAAACGACTACGAAGCTTTAACTCCAGGCCACTTCCTTATTGGTTCATCACTTAAGGCGATTCCTGAACCAGCAGATGAAGCCCCCATCGCCGGTGTTCTACAGTACTGGCGTCGCATCCAAAACGTAAAGACGCATTTCTGGAAGCGTTGGACCGATAAGTATCTGCAAGAATTACAGCAGCGCACAAAGTGGTCTTCGCAGCATGCAAACCTGGCAGCCGATTCGATGGTTATCATTCACGAAGATAATTTACCTCCTCAAAAATGGTTATTGGGCCGAGTTCAAGAAACATTCCCCGGTAAAAATGGAAAAATAAGGGTAGCAGAAATTCGCACACCAAAAGGCATAATCAAGAGATCAATCCAGAAACTTACAATTTTACCTTGTTGAAACCGAGTGCTTTCAAAGGCGGTGGAATGTTCGGTCATACAACAATAACTACACGAAGCATACAAATTACATACATAGTTACATTATCTATCATTTCATTAAACTTTTATGTATCTAACTTTCTTTGCTCAATTTATTCGTTTTTTTTTTAACTAAATTTAAATTTACCGCCCAAAAAACCTATGTCGCCATATTTAATCAATTTAAACTTAGCGCCCAAAAAACCAATGTTCGCCATATTTAATCAATTTAAACTTAGCGCCCAAAAACCAATGTTCGCCATATTTTTAACTTAAAATCATGTACTAAACGCTAAATTTAATCTTGTTGTACTAAAACATACTTTACTTAGAATCAAATTGGAAAATAAAAATCATTCTTCTCGTTGTTACACTCAATCGAACACGCCTTCATTTTTCTCGCTCTTTTTCGTTGTCGCTACAATTTTCGCATTTTTACATTTTTCGTTGTGTTAAGTAAAGAATTATTAGAAGTTTTAAGATTCCGAGATAAGAAAACAATTTTATCGAACTTTGCTCCATTTTTCTTTTCTTCGGGAATTTTCCTACAAAATAAAATAATTTTTTTCAAACGGCCGAAAAACTATTCGACCGTACAGTGACATTGATATCAGTGCTGAAAGGATCACAAATGAGATTCTTCTAGGGATGCGTGCTTTATTCCTTACAGAGTAAAAAGCATCAAGCCTATCCTGATTTAACTCTGAGTGTAAAACAGCTATCAGACTCAAAGAAGGAAGTTTCCGATCTTACAAAGTCAACCCTACAGAAGAAAATCGGAAAAAGCACAAACAAACAAGGAACTCATACAACATCTTCGGTTCCAACGCTCATCGACAATAACAAACCAATTGTTTACTATTCAGAGAAGGCAAACTTACTCGCTGCGTATTTTGCTGCCAGCTCCACGCTACCTCACAGCAACGTTGCCCCTCCTGTACTTGAGAATGTAATTTTTCCATGGGACAGATTTTTTTCCGCACTCGTATAGTAGTAAGAGTTTTCAAAGATCCCGATATACACAAATCCGCTGGCCAGGATGGTAAACCCCCGATTCTTCTGAAGAGGTGTTCTTCCACACTGGCAAAGCCACTGCCTAAGCTTTTCCATGGCTCCTACTCTTCTGGAATCTTTCCTAGAAGATGGAAAACAGCATTTGTCCAGCCTGTCCCTAAGAAAGGTGACCCATCCTCCCCCTCCTCCTACCGACCCATAGCACTGACATCCCTTCTTTCTAAGGTCATGGAAACACTGATTAACCGTCAGCTTAAGGAATATCTCGAAGATCGAAAGCTTCTCCCATGACCGTCAGTATGGCTTCCGCAGCAACCGTTCCACTGATGATCTGATGGCATATCTCACCGAACAGTGGAACAAATATTTACATCGCTTTAGTGAAAGTAAGATTATTTCTCTTGATATCTCCAAGGCATTTGATAGAGTTTGGCATGAAGCTCTCTTACCGAAAATGCGTGCTTTTGGGATCGATAATACACTTGTTCGTTGGATTAGAAGCTATCTTCTGGGACGTTCAATACAAGTTGTATTGGACGGATTCAAGTCTGATTCCTACAAAATAAATGCTGGTGTGCCCCAGGGCTTTGTTCGGTCTCCGACTCTTTTCCTAATTTTTATAAATGATCTTCTGTCTGTTACTTCTAATCTACTTAACTGTTTTGCTGACGACTCTACCCTCAGCTTTTCATATTCGTTCGATAACTCACGTCCTTCGCCTTCGAACGTGCAGTTGCAACGGTACCGTATGATAAGGTCATTAAATTCTGATTTATACAGCATTGTCAAATGGGGTAATAGGAATCGTGTGGAGTTCAATGCATCGAAAACTGAATCCTGTCTTCTATCGTTAAAGCTAAAAAAAACTACCATATAGGTTTTCTGTAGGTGTTCTGTTTAGATGCAAGAAGTTTCTTTGCCCTTCTGATCTGACTACAATTTACAAACCGTTTATACGCCCAAAACTCGAGTATAACTCACACCTCTGGACAGGTGCTTCACAAACGTCGCTACATCTGCTCGATAGAATACAAAAAAAAGGGCTAAGATTAATAGGAAATAGAACGACCGCTGAGACAATTGCCCCTCTCGAATACAGACGCAATGTTTCATGTCTTTCCTTATTTTATCGTTTCTTTTACAAAAAATGTTCACTCGAAGTAGCCAGTTGCATTCCTCCCCTAAAAAGTTTCACCCGTAATACTCGTCTTGCTAGGAATGCCCATCAGTTCACCCTTGAGCCCAATTTCGGACGTACCGTGAAATATAGGGATTCTTTTTTTAGCCGTCGACGACTTTGGAATGGTTAACCCGGCGAGATTTTCCCTTGCCATTTCAATTTGCAAACATTCAAAACCAATGTTAATCGATACCTCCTATCTCTCCCCTCCCTATCTTCCTAATGTTCGCGCAGTGTGTTACATTAAAAGGGAAACAAATAGTCCCTTGTGCGCGCGTTAATTATAAAAAAAAATACGAAGACAGCGACTCCACTCGAAGCACCAATAGTAATCAATTCGAATGCGCAAACAACTGAAGCACGCCATAGCAAAATTCACCATCGAACGTGAGTCTAACTTACAAGCTACAAGTTCTCGTACCGAACATGTTGGTATCAAAATACCGGAAATTCACATCAATGATTTTAGTGTTAACATCACTAAGTATCGGGAATTTAAGGTAATTTATAAATTACGGTATTTTAAAGGGGGGAATGCAGCTGGCTTATAAATATGGAAAGTTTAAAATGACTAGAAAAACCACTTGGCCTTATTAGTCTTAAAAGTTAATTAGAAACCTTTGAATTTAAAAATGACTCGAAAGGCCACTTGGTCTTATATGTCTTAAAGGTTAACTATAGCCCTTTGAATTTAAAAATGTCTCGACAGTCACCGACTATCCTTCAAGGGGATCGCATCGTTTCTTTTCACAGTGCGTGTCATTCTTGTTTTTTTCATTCGGTTACTTTTCCCGCTATTTTCCAATAGCTATTTTTTTTGCTTTAATCTATTTTTTAGCCCCGTTATCTACTACGTGTTTTTTATTATATAGTAGTAACAATAAAAACCATGGCCTCAGGGCCACTGATGCTTGCGGGTAACCTGTTTCGCGATCTCGATGTAGATTTGCAAAGCGATTATTCTAAAAAAAATGAAAGAAACTATCTAGAAATATCAAACTTTGATATTTCATTGCCAAATCACATGTCAACACCTAACCCCAAATTTATAGTGATGTCTCCATCTGACAGCAACAAACCTCTCTCTAAATTTAGTGTGTTCTTATTAAAAAAAAACCATTGATGGAATGCTCCGGCCCGGAAAGTATTCGAATCCACCCCAGAAGGACGGCGCAGTAGAGGAAGACCGAGACTCAGGTGGCGCACACAAGTGGAAGAGGACCTCATCTGACTCTACGTGCGAAACTGGAGACAGCTAGCTAGGGACCGAACTGGCTGGAGAAGCTTGTTGGTTGAGGCCCAGGTCCACCCCGGACTGTAGCGCCACCTAAGAAGAAGAAGGAGATGGATTAGCACTGGCTTAGATTCTATTACACAAATGCGAGATGGTAATTTACTTATCCTTACTAGAACACAAAAAATCGCTGAAATGTTCCTATCAAGGAAAGCATTGGCAAACCTTTGTCCGATTAATGTTACATTACATAAAAACCTCAACTCATCTAAAGGTACAGTCTATGTATCGTACCTTACAAGTGTATCTGAGAATGAAATCAAAACTAAAATGAAAACGCAAGGTGTTACAGATGTGTACAAGTTCTCCAAAAAAAAATGGAACCGAACAACCAACTGGTCTCATTCTCTTAACATTCGAATCCTTCCGTCCACCATCCTCTGTGAACATTGGCTGGTACAATTGTAGGGTAGTTGAGTATTTCCCCAATCCTATGCGGTGTAAAAATTGCCAACTTTTAGGGCACACGACACTGAGATGTACCCATTGCGCAAACTGCTATAAGATTCATCCAGCTTCTTCTAAAACATGTAAATGTTTTCTAAAACAAAAAGAAATACTTAAAAACAAGATAATAAAAAAGTGTACCATACGTGAAGGCAAGCATATAAATATCTTTATCGCTATAACCACTCTCATCAAACATTCGCATCAGTATCAGCCAACACATCTGCTCCCAAACCTACCCCATCACCCGATAATATAAGCACAACTGCAATTAACTATTCCCCAGCTTAAGTTGCACCTCACATACAAGAGGTACATCAAACAATAACAAAGATCACAAATGTTCCAACCCTCTTGGAATAAAATCAACAAAAAAATTTATCTTCAACCACAAACACAGACAACACTACCAAAGCAGACTCGATAAATTCTAACCAAACATATACTCCTAACTTACCTCAGCAATTAAACTAAGCCAGAAAATTATTCCATCCTGACCCAAATTACTCCCACTCTCCTCCCTCGTAACCCCGATACACTTACTAACCTCAACTCCCTCTTATCTAATTTCACACAATTCACAGCATTGAGTTTTCGAAGCATCAAACTCCACACGATTCCTATTACCCCACTTGACAAAGCTGTATAAATCGGAGTTTAATGAGCTTGACATACGGTACCGTTGCAATTGTACGTCCGAAGGCGAAGGACGTGAATTATTGAACGAATATGAAAAGCTGAGGGTAGAGTCGTCAGCAAAACAGTTAAGTGGGTTAGAAGTAACAGACAGAAGATCATTTATAAAAATGAGGAAAAGAGTCGGACATGGAACGGAGCCGAACAAGAGTATCATCGATCCCAAAAGCACCCATTTTCAATAAAAGAGCTTCATGCCAAATTCTATCAAATGCCTTGGAGATATCAAGGGCAATGACCTTACTTTCACCAAAGCGATGTAAAGATTTGTTCTACTGTTCGGTGAGATATGCCATCAGAACAACAGTGGAACGGTTGCTGCGGAAGCCATACTGACGGTCATGGAGAAGCTTTCGACTTTCGAAGGCTGAACAAATGCTGTTGTCCATCTTCTAGGAAAGATTCCAGAAGAGAAGGAGCAGTGGCCGGATAATTACCTTTACAATTCGCGCATATAGCTGGAGACTGCTTGTCAAGATGACATTTTTCCGAGGGATGATTATCGCGCATTTGACGCAGCGTGGACCCTTCCGACAGTACGTTTGCATGTGATTATAACCCTGAAAGCGTTTGCACTGTGGAATCAACTTTCAACTTTAAGGAAAATGTTCATGATTGTCCTTATAAATATCGTTTTAGTTTTAGTTTTTGTCAAAGCTAAGCATGAATAGTGGAAGTGCTCGCTTATTATAGATATTTCTATTTTCTACCAATTTTTGCTTTTTTTCTTTATAATATTCGCTGCATCAATAATCTTAAAGCCTTTTGATTTCAAGTCCTTTATAATATCTTCTTTTGTACACGAAAGATGAAGACCCCTTGCTACAACACGTAAGGATCTATCTAGCCTACTTGAATATGTGAGCCATTCAATATTTGTATCGTTAAGTTTTTTAGATAACAATGGGTAGCTGTCAGGATCGCTTACATTAACTTTCCACGTATTTTTATTCAAAGAAGTAACTTTGAAGCTTGATTGTACCGTTTCTTTAATAACAGGTAACAACTTCTTATAGTCCGTTTGCCCGACGATGTTGATCGGGGGTGGAAAACTTGTCTTTGCTGTTAGTTTTGCTGCTTGCGGTTGGTTCTGTTCTTTTATAGGCTGAATAGGCTCTGGTAATGAACCCGCCTTGCGTTTTTTACTTGGCCTTTTTTCAGTCTCGCGTGCTAGTTCTTCTTCATCCGTCTTGTATTCGCATTATTTTAGACTCGGTGAACTAGCCTGATGTTCTTTTTGAAGAGATGTGCTTTAAGCATTTTATTTTCTTCGCGAAGAAGTTCAACTTCTTTTTTCAACTCTTTGTAAAGTTGCACCATTTCGTTAAGCCTTGTTCGGAGCACTCTTTACTCTTTTGTCATCCTCGAGACTTTTTGTTTTCGCTAAATCCTGTTTTGCACCTGCTGGCGGCTCCGGAGGACTCTCTCCAGGTTGGGTGTTGTGCGTCGGGGTAACTTCCCGGCCATGTCAAAAACAATTTGCTAATATTAGCCTTATATGCGCGCATGCCCCCACAGAGGAAAAAGATGACACCAAAGAAATATTTTTGGAGCTCCTGGACAAAACATATGAGCAGTGCCCTAGCTATGGCATTAAAATTGTCCTAGGCGACTTTAAACCCAAGCTATGGAGAGAAAATGTATGTACAGTTGGAAAACACAGCTTGCACAACACCACCTCCGATAACGGATTCAGGCTAATTGACTTTGCTAGGGGCGAAATATTGTAATAGCTAGTACCAAGTTCCCACACCTTAACATTCACAAAGGGACATGGAGATCCCCTCATCAATCCACTGTCAACCAGATTGACCACATTGCGATCGATGCAAGGCACTACTACAGTATGATGCATGTACTTTCCGAGAGGCAGAAATTGACTCGGACCACTATTTCATTGTATCCAAGGTACGACTGAGGATAGCCCGACCAACGCCAAGAAAAGATAATACTGTGAGGAAGTTTAACGTGGGACGGCTGCAATCGCAAGAAATCTTCAGGTCCTTTTCCGATCGAGTCTCAAATAATCTTCAAAGGAATCCTTTACTGCCAGTATCAAGTATTAAGAACCAGCATGCAAACACAGCTAAACAAGAAGCATACAGGGCGGCGCTGCAAAGAAGGACAAGGCTTCTCAGAAAAAAAACAGGGGTCATTAAAAGCCCGAGATCGAGGAAATGGAAAGCTGTTATTGCAGGAATGAAGTTCGGAGGTTTTACCAAAACGTAAAAAGAAACTATCAAAGCAACAGAGCTCGAACTGAAGCTTGCAAAGATGAACAAGGAAACATCGTAGTGGAATCGCAGTCCATGCTGAGTATATAGAAAAACCATTTCTGCAGACTGTATAACGGCGATGACAAAACGAATTCCGCTGTCAGGCAGAATGGTCCATCTTATCTGGGCGAAGTTGACCACCACATCTGGATGAAGTAAAGCTAGCTATATCTAAGCTCAAGACCAACAAAGCCGCCGGAGCCGATGGCTTAGCTGCCGAGTTCTTCAAAGCTGCAGGCAATGACTTGGCTATAAGTATGCACCAACTCATAAGCAAGATATTGTTAGAAGAAAGCATGTCCGATGAATGGAATCTCAGCATAATATGCCCGATCCTTAAGAAAGAGACCCTCTGAACTGCACCAACTACAGGGGTCTCCTCAACATCGCAACTAGATCTTTTCTGCTGTATTGTGTGATATGCTGTCAGCAAGAACAGGCACCCAACATCGACGTCTTGGACAAAACATCACCATAGACAGTTATAACTTTCGAGGGAGTAAGGGACTTTGTCTACCTGGGCTCCGCTATTAATTCAGTAAACAACACCAGTGCTGAAATCAAACGAAGAATAACTCTTGTCAATCACTGCTTCTTCGAGCTTAGAAGGCAATTGAGTAGCAAAGCCCTCTCTCGGGCAACTAAGTTGTCCCTTTATAAGACCCTCATCTTCCCAGTCCTGCTCTGTGGTGCAGACGCATGGACGTTGTCAAAAGCGGATGTGGACGCAAAACTGGAGGCAGCCAGCCAGCTAGGGATCTAGTGCTGGAGAAGCTTGTTGGTTGAGGTCCAGCTCTACCCCAGACTGTAGCGCCACCTAAGGTAAGGTAAGGTAAGTTTCCGGGTAGGATTGCGCCGGATACAGTTTTTGGAGCGAAGCTCAATTATCGTTGCTTTAAATATCACGCGAAAATAAAATGAAACTTACATTTCTATAGAATGGTTTTTAACAGGTTTTGAAATACGGTTGTTGTCAAACAAATATTAAATAAAAAAATGTTAGATTACTCACCTTGTGAGAGACGTAGACGATAAGAAAATGGGGTGCTGTTTCTGAGCTTGCTCTTGTCGTTTTTGCCTAAGTCTCCTTTCAGCAAGTAAAAAATATGTTGCTGTAATATGATTATACTTGTTTCTATCAAGAGAACTGTAAACGAAATACAAATTATTTCTATTAATATTCACACATAAACCAAATAATTAACTTACTGCATTATGTCTTCCTTGGTTGCTATATTTCCATTAATCATCTTCTGAATAATAAAAGCATGGTCGTCCTCGCTAACTTGCTCGCGGCCAACTAATGGCAAATGGTCCGGCAACGGTTCAGCTCCTGCTGAATTTAGTTTTAACCAGACATCTTGAGAGATTTGTTCCAACGATGCTCGCTTTTCAGGATCTCGTATTAACATTGATGCTATGAGTCGTCTACATGTTACCGTTACATGACTTGGCATAGAATATTTGCAGTCCATGATCATAGTCAGTGTTTCTGAATCGTTTGCTTTTTCAAATGGTGGTTGCCCGCAAACCAACATATATAAGATAACGCCCAATGACCAGATATCTATTAAAACGAAATTTAATGTAAAGTTTGTTTGTACTAAAATAGTTGGATTAGATTGGTCGATTGAAAATAGAAGGAGGAAAACGGATTGGGCAATAAAACATTAATTTTTATCGAAAAGCTATAAACTATATTTTTGATTTAATAATACGGTATTGTGATATAATGCAATACAGCCTGTATCTAAACAAATGACCACCACAAACGAAAATTTATATTTTGCGAGCGAAAATCATCAAAATTTTGTTTTATAAAGTTGCCCTAATAATTCTTTTTATAATGCCAACTTGTCAAAGAAATGAGTCACCGCGTTGAACCTATGATGTCATAAAGAAAGAAAAAAGCTCATTAAGTTTTCAAAGTCTTGTGATGTTCAATGCAAAATGCTGTCAACGCGATGAAGGCTGCATTTAATTTGATAATTTTTCGTTGATGGTGTATTTTTATTTTAACTTATAATTGATTTGCTGGAGAATGAATAAAAAAGGTTTTTAAGTTCCTTTCAGTTCAGTTCCACAGAACAGTCCTCGCATAATTTGCATATTCGAAACTTTTCATATTTTTGTTTTTGTTTCAAATATTGTAATATCATAATCAAAGCTATTCATATCTTTCTGTGTTTCACATACTGTAATGCCTTCTGCACTTTCAGCACAAATATAATTATTCTAAATCCAATTGTAGTGCCGTCTGCACATTCAGCATTGATATAATTTTCAATTAATAATTATTGTAACACAGCACCTTGCACACTTTGATTTATTTTAAAATTCTCTGTTTTTTGTAAATTCGGCATTATTTGTCACACCAACCACACCTTTGTAAATAAATGTAGACTAAGCATATTTTTAAGTATAAATATCAGTAGGAAAATAAAATTGATTTAGATAGCAACGAAACAGTAACCAAGACTTTTTATTTTATTCAAGTGAGTCTGCTTGAAGCTGTTTTAGTCATCTCAAGGTGTTATAGTGCTTCACTGTATACACCATACCAGTCATAGTACAAGAACTGTGATCTGGTCAACATAAACGATAGAACAATCGTTTACATTTGGTGACCCCGACGTGATAGTTGCTTCCCCCCACCAGAGGTAAGGGATAACTATCAAATACTATAGCGTTATCAGGGCTTGAATACTGTTAAAACTTTAAAACACAGATTTGCTTCCCCCACCAGAGGTAAGGGGCAAATTTCATCGTAAATTAAGCGTTACCCGGGCTTAGACACTGGTATATTTGAAAGACATACAATCAAGGGGATACATCAGCATCGGACAACGAACACATCAACCATGGAGAAGAATGCCGCACAACAAAAGGAGACCGGAGATAATATCCAGCGCCTAATAACCAACTACAAGAAGGATGGGCAAGACAGGAAGACACTCCCCTACTACCAAAAGCTGACGGCCAAACTGGATGAACTGTGGGAAAAGTTTGTATCCATGGACGCAACCATTCAGGTTGAGCACCCGACCGAGTTGTCACATGCATACCATGTCAACATGTACTATGATTCAATGCAATGGGTGTATAGTTCGTATAGAGAAGAATTCTCTACAAAAATCAAGAATTTGGAAAAATTCAGTAAAGTCGACACCGCCAAACTTCCACCAAACAGGTGGGAACTGCACCAAATCACAAGGCCATGCAATTTTACAATCAATCCACAGTAAAGATATGCAGAGGCTCATCCGCAAGCAAGAAGCAATAATTTCTTCATTGCGAAGGGCGTTAACTAACGCAAAACTCACCGGGAAGTTAAAACAATTTTATGACATCCAAGAAAAAACAATCCAAAGATATTGGATGCAAATCGAAGATATTCACAATTCGATTTTCCAGAAAATATTGGATACAACCTTAGCAGATTCATAAATCTGGAAGAAGAGGTGCATGAAGTCCTCATTTCATTAGCGCAACAGCTTGAAGTCAGCCTGCCACTCCAGCAACCAGTTGCAACTAATTCAAAAACGAACCTTCCAAAAATAATGATACCGAAGTTTGATGGGAATTACTTAAAATGGTCCCAATTTCATGATTTGTTTGCCAATCAAAAAATGTCGAACTGTGAAAAATGTTCTACCTTAAAACAAAGCTTACAGGAGAAGCAGAACGGGTCATAAGACAAGTGGCTCTGTCGGAGGACAATTACCTGTCAGCTTGGTAGTTGCTCCAATAAAGATACAGCATTCTAAGACTACAAGTATCCGTTCTACTCAACCGACTCTTGTGTCAATCGTCTCGGTCGTCAGAGGCAGCATCCGCTGCGGCATTAAAGGACCTTCATGATACAACACAAGAATGTATGCATGGCCTCACCAACCTTGGAATAGATATTGCTAAATGGGATCCAATACTGCTTCACATACTTACGAAGAAGCTAGATAAGTCAACTCACACGCTATACGAGCAAACCTTGACCAACCCAAAGGAACTACAGCCGATAGACAAATTTCTAAAGTTCCTAGAAACTCGTTTCCAATTATTGGGGGCACTTGGTGTAAAAGGCAACAGAAGGGACCTGGATGAAGGAAGGAAAAGGTACCCAAGGGTAACGAGCTCAATTAGCATTCAGAATAAAAATTGTACGTTGTGCAAGAATCAGCATCAACTATGTTCTTGCCGTACTTTCTTGAACCTTACGCCTTCAGAACGATTAAACCATGTGAGAAAAAATAATTTGTGTGTGAATTGTTTTCTTTATGGACATACCTCCTTCAACTGTAAACTACAAGGTTGTTCAAAATGTGCTAAGAAACACAATTCATTAGTGCACTTGCCAAAATTTAATCAACCAAAATCTAGTGCATCAGTTTCGAATCCTGTTACAAAAGGCATGGCACCACCAGATCCAGAACCATCCACTACATATGAAATTAATAAGGCAACACTAGCAGCGTTAAGTTCGAACAAGAAAGAGGGTTACGTATTCCTCAGCACCGTTGTCATAAATTTGATGGATCGAGATGGCTCACCAATCAACTGTCGCGCTATTTTGGATTCCGGTTCACAAATCAACATCGTCACAGAAAGAATGATTCGTAAACTAAATATACCCTTATCTTCTCGGCCCATGATCATACAAGGTATAGGAAATTCCAAAAAGGATTCAAATCGAAGAGCCAACATATTTTTTAAAGTCGACTACTACCTATTTCACCACCAGGCTTGAAGCAATCGTATTACCTCAGATTGTGTCTCCTCAGCCAACACAAACAATTCACATATCTGCGTGGAAAATTCCAAGGAATGTCATACTAGCTGGCCCGCAGTTCAATAAAAGAAATAACATTGATCTGCTTACGGGAGCCGAATTTTACCATCAGTTACTTTGCATTGGCCAGATTAAATTAGGCACCGAGTTACCACTACTGCAAAATACGCAGCTAGGGTGGAAGGTTTCTCAACAAATACAATTTGTGGAATCACTACTGAGGAATCATCCCTCGAGCAGACTATAAGCAAGTTTTGGCAAACCGAAGAGCTTTTGTTTTCGACATCAAGTCGCACAGTTGCAGAAGAAAAATGGGAAGAACATCTTAACCAATCAACGTCAAGAGACGCAACTGGAAGATACGTTGTCAGTATACCCTTTGCTGATGACTCAAATCATCATCTAATGACATTGCTCTAAGTCGATTTCGTGCATTGGAACGCAGGTTAGACCGAATCCCGGAATTATACAACCAGTACCGTGAATTCATGAACGAGTACATTCAACTGAGGCACATGACAGAGATTGATTTCAATTCAATTCCAACACCACACTACTTTCTGCCTCATCATTGCGTGCTTAAACCAGAAAGTAGTAGTACAAAGTTACGAGTCGTCTTTGATGGCTCTGCAAAGACGTCAACTAATCTGTCGTTAAATGACTTACTATATTCCGGACCAACAATGCAAGACGAATTGTTTTCAATATTATTGCCAAAATTTGTCATAAAGGCCGACATTCAAAAAATGTATCGGCAAATACGCATAAGAAGATCAAAATTTTAAATTGATATGGTGGTGACCCAACCGAACTGAGTCTATTAAATGTTATAAACTTCATACCGTGACATATGGAACCACGTCAGCTCCATATCTCGCAACAAAATGCCTCCAGATCTTAGCTAAAGAATACTCCTCAAAGTATCCATTGGGCTCGCAAGTTTTGCTCAAAGACTTCTACGTTGATGAACCACGTCAGCTCCATATCTCGCAACAAAATGCCTCCAGATCTTAGCTAAAGAATACTCCGCAAAGAATCCATTGGGCTAGCAAGTTTTGCTCAAAGACTTCTACGTTGATGACGTTATGGCCGGTGCAGACAGCTTTTTCTGCAAGAATTGTGGGATCTCAAATACGACTGGGATATTGCTTTACCAGAAGAGATGAACACCAGGTTCTTCAGAGAAGGCCTACCGGGCTGCTGTGTATATCAGATCACTTAACAAGGATGGTACAATCGTAGTACGACTGCTGCGCTCCAAATCTCGAATTGCACCAACTACTAAAACAGCATTATGCATGAGATCGATGACAATTCCACGTCTTGAACTATGTGCAGCACTATTAGCTGCCGAACTCTCAAAACGAGTAAAAGGCGACTTAAAGGTGGACAACGCCAATAGCTTTCTGTAGTCTGACTCCCAAATAGTATTGAGTTGGATTAAGTCAAATGCAGAATCCTTCCAGACCTTTGTTGGACGTCGACAACATCCAATCTCTAACCAGCACTAATCAATGGCGATATGTGCAATCAGCTGTAAATCCAGCTGATGTTTTACCCAGAGGCATATCCCCGGAGAAACTGCAGGATCATACACAATGGAAATATGGTCCGAGATTTTCCCATGGATCGGAATCAATTTGGCCAGCCCCATACAAATTCAGCAAAACATGGACAGATGAAAGGAAGGAAGTTGCTTTATTGACCATTAATGACGACAATCATGTTCAAAGTATTTTTGAAGGAATAAGGCAATCCTAAGGTAATCATAGCCTACTGTTTTCGATTTGTCCAATTATGCAAGTCAAGTCAAGAGATTTATACTATCACTGCAGAAATAGAAGCAATTCTAAGCTCGAGACCTCTAACAGCAATGTCTAGTGATCCAAACGACCTGAGCGTACTAACACCTGGTAATTTTTTGAATGGGGAATCATTAAAGGCACTTGTTGATAACAAGGCTGAACCGATCAAGGGTACTTTATTAACCAGATCAAACGAGAATTCTGGAATCGATGGTCTCAAGAATATTAAAATGAACTCCAACTTCGAACAAAATGGAAAACGCAATGTGCGAACAAAATCTGGCGTACTGCGGCGTCCAATACACAAACTTGCACCACTGTTAGAAAACAATGAAGCTTCGTCCAAATCTCAAACAGACATGCCATCATCCGAACGAAAGCGAAGAAATTCTGATACTAGTGAATCGTTATCATCATCAAAGACAGCAAGAAAATCAACAACTAGGGTTAACTCGACAAACCCAAACTTCTTCACTACACTATTGCTATTTGGTGTATTTTTACCGATTGTAATTGCAAGTGACAGAGGTTATAAACTTCAACCATTCTTCCCCTGGAATTCATTTTCAACGACATGGAACAATAAGTCTGGTTCACAACAGATGGAACCTTGTTGTGTACTATAATCTCGAGCCATACCAGAAGGAATTCCAAGCATTATACAACAGTACTACGATATTGGAGAATATTTGCTTTAGACTTACATCTAAGGAACTCTGCTCCTTTTTGTTTCAAATACTGTAATATCATAATCGAAGCCATTCATATCTCTCTGTGTTTCACATACAGCAATGCCTTCTGCACTTTCAGCACAAATATAATTATTCTAAATCCAATTGTAGTGCCTTCTGCACATTTAGCATTAATATAATTTTCAAATAATAATTATTGTAACAAAACACCTTGCACACTTTGATTTATCTTAAAATTCTCTGTTTTTTGTAAACTCGGCATTATTTGTCACACCAACCACACCTTTGTAAATAAATGTAGACTAAGCATATTTTTAAGTATAATTATCGGTAGGAAAATAAAATTGATTTAGATAGCAACGAAACAGTAACCAAGACTTTTTATTTTATTCAAGTGAGTCTGCTTGAAGCTGTTTTAGTCATCTCAAGGTGTTATAGTGCTTCACTGTATACACCATACCAGTCATAGTACAAGAACTGTGATCTGGTCAACATAAACGATAGAACAATCGTTTACAGTATGCAAATGAAACAAAGTCCAAACGGATTTAAAAAAAAAAATAATTTATTGAGTTAGAAAACCGACTTTAAAGAATTGCACTCCAAAACTGAACTGATTTTCTTAAGATATGCTTATCTAAAAGAAACGTTTGCTATGTCATGTTTACAATAAGTGTTCTTGGGGATGATTCATTATTCTGGAATAAAAACAAAGAACAAATACTGTTTTGACAATGATTCATTTACTGGGTAATACTGAACGTGACTTTCTTAGAATTAACTGTTACTAAATTGTTAATTATGATCGTGCCGAGTGGCCTAATGATCATATTTTTGTATTGAAATATAATGCAATGTCCGTGCGTTAACTCTCCCTTTTGTTTAGGAAGAGCGTCCCAATTCATCTAACTGTTTCGTGAAAAGAATGACTTTTTTGTTTATATTATCGAATATTATTCCTTTTCGGTTACTTTTTACAGTTAATCTTCTGTAATACAATATTTGTAAAAAATTGGAGAAAATAACAAGACCTACAACCTCTACCTGACCGCCGGACTTGACGAGTTGTAGAGGCTTAAGTAGGGTCAAAGATTCTTGGGGCGCTGTGTCACTAGATGAGTCCCGAAAACCAAAGAGTGTTCTCTCCCCATCCCCCTTCGTAACCAATATCCACAAATCTCTCCTAATTCAATCCCACTCCACAACACAAATGTTGACAACAAAAACATAGAAACTAAGGTGCATGAATCGGGCACTTCAGACTCTGCTCTTGCCGATTCAAAAATACGGACACTAACTGACGAGGAAGAGAACCTTCTCCTCAATCCCTTCGCCAATCTTGGAGTGGATGATGGAGTTAGCGTTGGTCCCGTTGACGATGACATGGATGACTAAGTTTCAGCGACAGCGGCTGCATCGCAAGCTCCAATCTCTCCAGATTGTCAACCTCATCCAGACTTAGGAGCATCAAGAACTGTAGGACAACAATCAAACGACTTGGCACGAAAAAGTGGGACGAACTGACCGAAACGGACCGGAAAAGACTACAGCGCACATGCATATCTTCAGGAACAGCAGCTCAGCTAATGGAGAACCAGCCTACTGCTAGTACACCGGCAGCGGCTGCCTCCGGGGATAGAATGTGCGCTCATAGTTTGATCGGACCACCCACTTCGCGGATTGGCGAAGACCATCCAAAGCAAGGGCTGGTGTCATCAAAATCTTTTTAAAAAGGCCAAATACAGCGGACTCTACGGAAAAAACCCTTGAATAGACTAATTTTTTTTAGTTTTTTTTTAAATAAACGCGCGCACAAGGGATTATGTGTTTATCTTTTAATGAGAGATAGGAGGTGCCGATTAACATTGGTTTTGAATGTTAGCAGATCAAAATGGCAAGGGAAAATCTCGCCGGGTAAACCATTCCAAATTCGTATCGTTCGGCTAAAAAAAGAATCCCTATATTTCAGGGTACGTCCGAAATTGGGCTCAAGGGTGAACTGATGAGCATTCCTTGCGAGACGAGTATTACGGGAGAAACTTTTAAGGGGAGGAATGCAACTGGCTACTTCGAGTGAACATTTTTTGTAAAAGAAACGATAAAATAAGGATAAAACATGAAACATTGCGTCGGTGTTCGAGAGGGGCAATTGATTCAGTGGCAGTTCTATTTCCTATCAATCTTAACGTTTGATTTTGTATTCTATCTGCCCAGAGGCGGGAGTTATACTCGAGTTTAGGGCGTATAAACGCTTTATAAATTGAAGCCAGATCAGATGGGGAAAAATACTTCTTACACCGATACAGAAAACCTAAGCACTTAGCAGCATTCTTAGTGATATCAAATATATGGTCGTTCCAACGGAGGTCGTCATTGACACACATACCGAGTACTGAGAGCTTTTCGGTTTCTTTGATGTAAGTGCCATTCATGGACAATGGCATTGGGGGTATGTTTAGCTTTAACGACAGAAGACAGCATTGAGTTTTCGAAGCATTAAACTCCACACGATTCCTATTACCCCATTTGACAATGCTGTATAAATCGGAGTTTAATGAGCTTGACATATGGTACCGTTGCAATTGTTCGTCCGAAGGCGAAGGACGTGAATTATCGAACGAATATGAAAAGCTCAGGGTTGAGTCGTCAGCAAAACAGTTAAGTGGATTAGAAGTAACAGACAGAAGATCATTTATAAAAATGAGGAAAAGAGTCGGAGACAGAACAGAGCCCTGTATACAACTTGTATTGAACGGTCCAGAAGATAGCTTCTAATCCAACGAACAAGAGTATTATCGATCCCAAAAGCACGCATTTTCGATAAGAGAGCTTCATGCCAAACTCTATCAAATGCCTTGGAGATATCAAGAGCAATAATCTTACTTTCACCAAAGCGATGTAAAGATTTGTTCCACTGTTCAGTGAGATAAGAAGGGTCAGTGCTATGGGTCGGTAGGAGGAGGGGGAGGATGGGTCACCCTTCTTAGGGACAGGCTGGACAAATGCTGTTTTCCATCTTCTAGGAGATTCCAGAAGAGTAGGAGCGATGGAAAAGCTTAAGCAGAAGCTCTCGCTAAGGATTTTGAAGAGACCTTCAAGGATCGCCTGCCCAATAACCTTCCTGAATTCATCGAAGAAGTTTAAAACAAGTTTGAAGAAGTTGCAGCCTCTAATACTTCAGTCACCAACTTTAATGAGGACAATCCTGCACTCGGACCACCTGGAGATGTTTTTACTTCAATCGAGGAAGTAACTGATATAATCCACGGAGGAAATTCTAAGAAGTCAGCAGGAAATGATGGGATTTCTAACTTTCTGCTTAAAAAGCTACCAAATCTCGCCATCCTACTGCTGAAAATCATCTTCAATAACTGCCTTAATAACAGCTAAATCCCCGAAACATGAAAAACGGCAAAAGTGGTGCCGGGTTCCGAAGGAAACCAACAAGACTAGCGTCGAGGGATATCGGCCCTATATTGGATATTGGAGTGTCGATCTTAAGCTCATAGAGGCCGGACGTCAGGTCGAGGTGCGCGCATAAATAAATAAACAAAAGTCAAAAAAAAAAAAAAAAATTTACTGCGCATTGTTATCGCGAGTGTTAAAAAAAAATAATATTACACACTCGTTTGAGAAATTGGCAAAAACCCCTCGCGTGTGCTGTAAAGAAAATAACAATATCCACTCGCGTCGTTGGAAGACGATAAGATGCCAATTCGCGCTGTGCAAGAAAAAAAAAAATAATACACACTTGCATAACAAATCTAATTATCCTCTTATCTGTCCCAACCCTTTGTGCTTAGCTTAACTGCCTCTTTCTTATCTACTGTAGGCATCGTATGCTTGCGGTAAATGGATAAGGGCATCTGAGTTTGTCCTATTGTGCTGAATATTTAAATTGATTTTTTGTATGCAAGCTGTCTTATGGGCATAACACCTAAGACAGTTTGTTTATTACAGAGATTAATTTGGATTTTCACTGCATGGTTCGACTTAGTCAGAATTGTGTTTTGTGTGTAAGTATTTTGAAATGGTAAGTGATTTTTGTGTCGTGTATTCCAATGTTCGTGGTATAAGAAAGAATTTCTTTCACCTGTACGTCTACACTGTTCAATACAGGCCAGCTGTTTTGGCATTAAGTGAAACCCAGGTTGGAGTAAATACTGATTTATCAGAGTTTGCTCTACATGGGTATAGCTTGGTGCCATTACTCTTTTCCCATCATGGTCTCGTGGTCTATGTTAGGAATGATATTGCTTGCCAGAGCCTTCCCCAATATGGGCAATGTTCCAACACGGACTTTAACTTCTTGTGGCTCAAATTCACTGTCCGCAAGCATGTCATTCATTATTGTTTTATTTACAGGAGTCCAAATCTCGACAGCAATTCCACTTGTAACGAGTTTGATGCGCTGTCTGATTCCATCTCGAAAATTGTTTCCCTTTGTCCTCGCACTGAAATCGTTATTACGGGCGATTTCAATGTACACAATTCCAATTGGCTCCGCCATTCTGGTCAGACAACACCCGAAGGAAGGTATGTCGAGCTCTTTGCCGGGTTACATCACCTTACCCAACTGATCGATGTGCCAACGCGTATACCGGATGTTGCCGGGCAAGCCGCCCATACTCTTGACTTGTTTCTTACTTCTCACCCTGATAAATATACCATTAGTGTAACTTCTCCATTTGGCACTTCAGACCATTGTGTCATTTCAGCTAATTTCTCATCCTCCACCCATCCAGTTAAAGAAAAACTTCCCACCAGGACCGTTTGGCAATACGAGAAAGCCAACTGGGACGGCCTGAATATTTTTTTCCGAAACTTTAACTGGTCACTATGCTTCCTCGATAGTGACATTGATGCCAGTGCTGAAATGATCACAAATGTGATTCTTCTAGGGATGCGTGCTTTTATTCCTAACAGAGTAAAAAGCATTAAACCTAAAGAAAAGTCTTGGTTTAATTCTGAGTGTAAAGAAGCTATCAGGCTCAAAGAAGTAAGTTTCCGTTCTTACAAAGCCAACCCTACAGAGGAAAATCGGAAAAAGCACAAACAAGCAAGAAACTCATGCAACTCCGTTATTGAAAGAACCAAATTTTTGCATGACCAAAAATTACGGCAAAAAATTCTGCAGTGTCCCAAAGGCAGTAAACATTTTTGGTCATTTGTAAAAAATATTAAAAACTCCTCAACATCTTCGGTTCCAACGCTCATCGACAATAACAAACCAATTGTTTACTCTTCAGAGAAGGCAAACTTGCTCGCCGCCCATTTCGCTGCATAGCAACGTTGCCCCTCCTGTACTTGAGAATGTAAATTTTTCCATGGGACAGATTTTTTTCCGCACTCGTACAGTAGCAAGAGTTCTCAAAGATCTCGATATACACAAATCCGCTGGCAAGGATGGTATACCCCCGATTCTTCTGAAGAGGTGTTCTTCCACACTGGCAAAGCCACTGCCTAAGCTTTTCCATCGCTCCTACTCTTCTGGAATCTTTCCTAGAAGATGGAAAACAGCATTTGTCCAGCCTGCCCCTAAGAAAGGTGACCCATCCTCCCCCTCCTCCTACCGACCCATAGCACTGACATCCCTTCTTTCTAAGGTCATGGAAACACTGATTAACCGTCAGCTTAAGGAATATCTCGAAGATCGTAAGCTTCTCCATGACCGCCAGTATGGCTTCCGCAGCAACCGTTCCACTGGTGATCTGATGGCATATCTCACCGAACAGTGGAACAAATCTTTACATCGCTTTGGTGAAAGTAAGATTATTGCTCTTGATATCTCCAAGGCATTTGATAGAGTTTGACATGAAGCTCTCTTATCGAAAATGCGTGCTTTTGGGATCGATAATACTCTTGTTCGTTAGATTAGAAACTATCTTCTGGACCGTTCAATACAAGTTGTATTGGACGGATTCAAGTCTGATTCCCATAAAATAAATGCTGGTGTGCCCCAGGGCTCTGTTCTGTCTCCGACTTTTTTCCTAATTTTTATAAATGATCTTCTGTCTGTTACTTCTAATCCACTTAACTGTTTTGCTGACGACTCTACCCTCAGCTTTTCATATTCGTTCGATAATTCACGTCCTTCGCCTTCGGACGTACAATTGCAACGGTGCCGTATGTCAAGCTCGTTAAACTCCGATTTATACAGCATTGTCAAATGGGGTAATAGGAATCGTGTGGAGTTTAATGCTTCGAAAACTCAATGCTGTCTTCTGTCGTTAAAGCTTAACATACCCCTAACGCCATTGTCCATGAATGGCACTTACATCGAAGAAACCGAAAAGCTCTCAGTACTCGGTATGTGTGTCAACGACGACCTCCGTTGGAACGACCATATATTTGAAATCGCTAAGAATGCTGCTAAGTGCTTAGGTTTTCTGTATCGGTGTAAGAAGTATTTTTCCCCATCTGATCTGGCTACAATTTATAAAGCGTTTATACGCCCTAAACTCGAGTATAACTCCCACCTGTGGGCAGGTGCTTCACAAAGATCGCTTCACCTGCTTGATAGAATACAAAATCGAGCGTTAAGATTGATAGGAAATAGAACTGCCGCTGAAACAATTGCCCCTCTCGAACACCGACGCAATGTTTCATGTCTTTCCTTATTTTATCGTTTCTTTTATAAAAAATGTTCACTCGAGGTAGCCAGCTGCATTCCTCCCCTTAAAAGTTTCACCCGTAATACTCGTCTTGCTAGGAATGCCCATCAGTTCACCCTTGAGCCCAATTTCGGACGTACCGTGAAATATAGGGATTCTTTTTTTAGCCGTACAACACGACTTTGGAATGGTTTACCCGGCGAGATTTTCCCTTGCCATTTCAATTTGCAAACATTTAAAACCAATGTTAATCGACACCTCCTATCTCTCCCCTCCCTATCTTCCTAATGCTCGCGCAGTGTGTTACATTAAAAGGGAAACAAATAGTCCCTTGTGCGCGCGTTAATTATAAAAAAAACAAAAAAAAAAAAAAAAATCGGCCGATTTCGCTTCTATGCTGTGTCAGCAAAATCCTGCAGGGACTTATCCTGAGAAAGCTTCATAATTTCTTCAGGGAAAGGGAATTCATACATGAATGTCAGTATGGTTTCCGAGCACGAAATTTCACTAACCTCTTCAAATTCAACAAGCACGCTTCATTTATGCTTAAGCCAATTTCTCCCTGCATCTGGTCCACTCGCTTCTTAGGAGAAGAAACGGATTAAGCACTAATATATATATGAAGAAGAAGTTCGAAGTTTTTGAAAGGAGGTTACTTCGTAGCTGTACAGGCCTACACCGAAACCCCATTACAAGGAAATATGTCCCAAACAAGAAACTATATGAAGACACCAAACTGATCTCAATAAATCAGTTCATGACACAGCTTTCCAAAAATATTTTGAGGAGCTTGGAGGACCACCCCAACTTGGAAATCCAGCAACTACTCCAGCAACAACTAGAGCCCAGCCATCGCTACGTCAACATTCGAGCCACAACAGACGACCGATTCGAGGATATAATGAATGACGGAGCCCCGTTCGACGAGAGAATCAGCAACGGACACAACAGAGGATAAACAACACTACACCCTAACTTCAATTTTTAAAGCCAAAGACAGTTAATTATAATTAAGAATTTCAATTAAAAGATTATGCAAACAAAAATATGATATAAGTAAAAATTATAGCATTGTATAGAGTCAGCTAAAGTACGTCGGGCCCCTGTTGTTGAGCCGACATGATTTATTTTAGTTATAAGTTAGTTTAAGACCAACTGTCTAAAAAATCAAGGTGAAGAAGAAGATCCATCGATTGAAGATGATGATACGGAATTTGTGCCTCCAGAGGATGCATCGGATATTGAAGACGATTTAGTGATTGAGCCAAACGATATATATGATAGTGACGAAGAACAAGAAGAGGAAGGAGAATCGAGTGCTCAAGGTCGACAACAAAGTGCTAACGATAGTTGTTTGTGCAGTAAAGATGGCACGAAGTGGACAACGGATGAACCAGCTGCTACTGTTCGTTTGCGACAACATAACATCCGTCCGAAGGAACAAAATTCAATTCCACTCGAGGTATTCAAGGAATTTTACACCCCATACATTGCGTTCATCATACTTACCGAAACGAATCGATATGCGAAAAGTGCTGTTCAGAAATGAAATGAAGAACACCCTAACTCAAAGCCCAAAGTTTGGAATGATTTTACTAGTACTGAACATGACGCATTTCTTGGTATTCTTCTGGCTCCTGGTGTTTCACATAACAATATGCAGGAAAGCCATGTCATATCAGCGTTTCATTGCGATTTCACAATTCATTCGTTTTGATGATAGTCGTACTAGAGAATTTCGTCAAAGAACCGATAAAGCCGCTCCCATTCGTGATTTTTGGAATTTTGTCAACGAAAATTTTAACAAAAATTACGAACCGCACGAAGAAATCACCATTGCTATTTCCATATCGCGGACGTACGAAATTTACGCAATTCATTCAGCCCAAAGGTGTCAAACCACACGAACGAGTTGGCCAATTCACAGGTCCTATTCTTAAGATGATTCAGTCAACCAATTAATGTTTGGCTCAGCAAAGAGATGGTTGCACGCGCTGTATGGCATGTTGCGCCATTTTGTTTGAACCATTTCTCCTACAAATGATTTCCAAAGACATGAGGAATAAAAAATTGAAGAATTATTTGCCTGTAGCGTTTGCTAGTCAAAGTAATGCTTGCACCGGTTTCGGATTTAAGAACAAATTGGCCCTGATGACGCCGTCGGCATGTAAACCGCACCAAACAGAAAATTTTTTTTTTTGGGATATAAAGGAGTCTCATGAGGATCTCACTCCAAAAACGACAATTCTGCTTGATTAAGCCACAAATGAGCCTCATCATGATTTGACGATAAAAATCTGGTTCACTTCTAATTGATCCTCAGCCCATTCACTAAACACAAGATGCAATGTATTGTCCGCTGGCTTTAATTCTGTTTGGATCTTATATGGATGTAGGCCAAGATCTTTTCCCAAACTTTTCCAAGTAGTGGACTGGCTCAGACTGGATCAGAGACCGAGTTGCTGACAACGGCGTCAGAACGGTAAATTCGACTCGTCTGTCAAACCCACGTCTACAGCAGCGATGTCTTCTTCTGTACGCACGGTACATTAGCGTAGCTTCTCAGATGGACGATTATGCACACCGTATAAAATAATATAATAAAAGTTTGATGGGCATGCGACGCGAAAACAAACTATCCATCGCAAGGAAGATTGTGCACGGACAGAAACGAAGGAGAAGAACGCGAAGTGAATCAAGGCGAAAAAGTTTTGCTACAACTAGCCAACAAATACCGCATATTTTTCACAACATTGTCAGGAGTGAAGCGCCTTGCAACTCTTGGGCTTGCTTTTGTCGGGACCATTGGATCAAACAAAAAGTGTCTACCTGAAGAAATGAGAAAGAGTCCTACTCGCCCCGTGCTTTCAACCCGTTTTGGTTTTTACGAGAATTTGGTTTCGCTCTGCAGCTACGTGCCCAAAAAGAATAAGGTCGTGAATTTGCTGTCCACAGTGCATTACTATACATATTGTGAAGGAGAGGCAATGAAACCAGAAGCAATACTGTACTATAGATAAAAGAAAGCCGGCGTAGATTGCGTGGATCAAATGGTTACGCACTTCACAACGAAAGACGTTGGACATTGGGGTTTTTCTTTAACAAGCTGGATGTAATGGCATTGGCTACTTACTGTATTTGCTAGGAAGTCGATGGAAACAACAGAAAATACGCCAGACGAAATTTCCTCACTATGCTGTCCAACACTTTGGTCTTAGCAAACATTGAAACCCGGATGAACAGTGTTCATCGGCAAATGAATGGTTTTTTTGGACAACCAATCAACCACCTAGAGCTACTGTGGCTGCACATACCAGTGGTCCTGATACACTCACCGGCAAAAGGGATTGTCGTCTTTGTTTACTAAGTGGAGATAAATTACTACGAAAAACTCCTTTTTTTTGTTCAAAATGCACTGCATCCGTATGTCAACAACATTCTAAAGTAGCATATACCTGTTTTTCTTATATTGCGGGGAACGCATAAGAGAGCTTGTATTGTATTTTAATATAAAACTAATTGTAGACCCCTTTTATTCCTTTTTATATACTTTGAATAATACACAAATGTTCTGAATAAACCGAAAAAAAAAACAAAAACATGATTTTCTTTTCAAATTGAACAATTTTGACTTTTTTCAGTTTAGTAGGTAGCTGGACACTGTAGGCGCACATTTACTTGTTCAGTTCAACACAAAATTATTATGTAATTTTGACGGGACATTCACAGGCCAATAGAGGTGTTGTAAGGAGTAACTGAGACTGTTTTAATTACCAATAGGTGGCGCTGGTGTGGTTTTTTTTTTTAGAAAATTTGTATTTATAGACCGATTTGACTCAAAATCATACTATAAAATTTTTAATCTAAAAAAATATTGTGCGGTTCGATAAGTAACACTCTAATTCACTTTTAAAATTACACAACTTCTTTTAGTTCAAATTACATTAATTTCATTTCACCACTCATTCACAATTCAAATTAGTTTTTTTTTTTTTTTACAATTTTTAATTTATCTCAAATCAGCCACTTTTTATTATCGCTTATCGGTATTATATAATAGTTGGTGAATTCGATAGTATAAATTTAGGATACACAAAAAAGCCAATGGGTGAAACATAATAAATCCTCCAAAAATTGTTACAAGGAGTATGTTTGGCAATTTTAATACACGACAAAGTGGCACTAGTGTGTTTTTTCTTGTTGTTGAAAATTCGTATTTATGAACCAAGACAAGACTTTTACCCGGAAGATAGTTGATGTTGCAAGGAATATATTGGGCAACTTTTAATATCCCTAAATGGCGCTGGATGGCTCTTTTTCGAAAATTCTTTTTTATGGACCGATTTGACTTAAAATCACACCATATAAATAGACAATAATATTTATAATTATAAAAATAATACAAAGCGTTTGACAAAATGCTGAACCTGTGTTGGAAATAGTAACGAAAATGTAGTTTTCTCTATAATATATATTTTTTTAGCCAGCATGTTGTATTATTATTATTATTATAAATTATTGGTTAATTAATGGGAAAATCATGTACGTGTATTAAAGGGTGTATGAAAATATTAAAACAAAATTGGGACGTTTAACATCAAGAAAAATATGTCAATTTTCAAAGTTTCATTAAGTTGGTTGCAAAATCTCTGCAAAAGACCAATTAAGTTAAAACAGAAAAAACACACATACAAATTATTAGCATTAAAGGGTGCCAGAACAAAACAGAAAAAAATCGCATTTTTGTAATATTTTTATTTTATTAATAGAAAATCTCATTTTTATATTTTTTCTTATTTTATTCTATTATCCTACGGATAAACTCCGCGGATTTAGTATCTTCAAAATCATCCATTTCTTCGCTGAAGATTAAAGAAGCTTCCCTCGCTTCATCCTCAGAACTAATACTTTTTGTTCTTTTAGAACACCCTGTAATCAAAGAAAAATATTAGCAAATTGATATACATAATATTTGTTGGGTGTTCTTACCAGCATCGTCCTCATCCAGCGTCAAAATGTAAATTTATGACATCAAATTAATTCTTTTCAAATTTTTTACTTTCTCACTATGATGAGAAATTTTCTTTTCGAAGTTATTTAGCAGCTCCTTAACTTTTGCCTGTACCTCGCTTGAATTCATTTTTATAATGCTTGGATAAAGTTTTTTTTTGCAAAGAATTTATTTGTTGTCTGGCTCCTTGAAGTCGTGCAAAGCACAGAGACGTTGCTTTCACTACTTTTCAACTCAACCGTCGCATACATTTATTCTTTTCCAGTAGTATCAAATTCACTCTATCGAGAATTTACTACTTCATATCGTGTATCAGTAGCATAATCCAACTGCGCACTTAGCCAAAAGCCAATACAAAAAAATAAAGTTAATAAATTGTGAACCCTGAGTGGCTCACAACAACGACGCATCAGCGACAGATTAACTGGCTGAACACAATGAGAGCCGCAGCCACAATACGCAGCCGAAGCCGCAGAGAGCTGTCGTAATGTGTCGTACCTCGTACGAAAGAGACAATAGTATTATATGCATAATATTGCCGCCTGTGAACAAGCCATATGAGAAGTGTCGATTTGTGACAGCCAAGAACTAGAACATATTTCAAAATTATATCTGAGTGCTCAGATCACGCTCGGTTCAGAGAATTATCAGAGTATGCTCAGAATGTTCAGACTCTGTTCAGATCCCTTTTCTGAGTGAATAAAGAAAAACGCCTTATGTATCACGAAGACCTCTCCACTTCTTTTTAACATGCTCATCTGAAAAGAAATAATATATAAACATTTCGTCAAATCATAACCTTAAATAGCGGCAAACATTTACTTACATGGCAAATTTAACTCATCCGCTATTTTTTTTTGCCACTCCGTAGCTATAATTTTATTATTTTTTATAACTTTTGTTGGTTAAATTCCACAACATTTTTCTAGCGCGCACGGCTTCAATAATTTTTTCGTTTTCGTCCATCACGTTTTTTCTGTTTTGACAACCAAAAATAATAAACACGTACGACAAAGTATAAGGTTAACCAACCTTTGCGGCTTCTTATTGCGGCTCCGTATGCAGTTGCGTTCCATTGTGTTCATAATATTAAATTCGTGTGCGGCTGCGGCTTCATTGTGTTCAGCCAGTAAATTGCTCATGATAAACAGAATGTTTCTGTGTATGTGTATCATGAAATTGCTTGGAAGTAACGCAAGAATCGGACATATCTTATGTTTTGACGTTTTTCTTTTTTTTATTTTGTTGTATAAAGCATCGCGGAATATACAAATTAATAGGTGATTTTGTTTTGCAATTAATTAATAAAAAATAAAAAAAAATGCGAAAATTACCATCGGTCTAATGGCCCGAATATTTGTACACAGTCACTTTTGGCTGGTGAGCAGATATTACCTGTCATTCCTCGCTCTACGTGTGTTAATGAGATCAACGCGTGTTTGAAACAATCATTTCTATGGAAAAACGTTAAAACACTTCTTGACCATGTACATGCGAGTACAATTGCATAATGATCCATTGCCACAAGTATTTCCAAATCAACTACTTGATAATGGAAACGCTAAAATTGAATTGCATCAAAATACGCAATTTATCAAATTGCCAGATAGTTTCTACTCTGTTGTTAATTCAAAAACTGAACTTATTCACAGTATTTTTAATAATGACTTAGATCATAATTGGCTCAGTAATCGTGCGATTTTAGCAGTAAGAAATGTCGATGTTGACGTTATTGACCGTCAAATACAAAATTTATTGCGGGGTGATTTGATGACTTTTAGTCAATTGACACTATTATTGATGAAAATGAGATCGTAAATTGTCCAATTGAATTTTTAAATTCTCTGGATATGCCAGGAATGCCGCCACACAAGCTTGGCTTGAAAATTGGATCACCAGTCATTCTTTTGCGCAACTTAAGTCCACAAAAATTATGCAACGGTACACGTTGCATAAAAAAGAATAATTACCGGAAACGTACTTGAAGCAAAAATATTGACTGGAAAGTTTAAAGTTGTCCTGTTACCTCGAATACCTATGATACCGTCCGAATCTACAATACCTTTCAAAAGGCTACAATTCCCGATACGTTAGGCTTTCGCGATGACGATAAATAAATCGCAACGGCAGACAATGACAATTTGTGGCTTGGACTTGGAGAATCCGTGTTTCTCCCACGGGCAGCTTTATGTTGCATGCTCACGTGTTGGAAAACCGTCAAATTTATTTGTTTTAGCGAAAGACAGACTAACGAGAAATATTGTTCATAATTAAGTTCTTAATTAATTTAAACCCTGATTGCTTGAAATTAGAATTAATCTATTTTATTTGTTAAATTACAATAAAATTAATAATAAATTCAACATTTTCTATTCATAAAAACTTATCTTGATATTTTTATCATTCCTTACCACTCACTTCCTTAACAATATCAATTTTAATATCTAATAATTGAAAGCAATACAATAAAGTCGCAGCAAAGCGCGGCCGGGTCTGCTATTTTTTTATAAGCATTATATGTTGGTGAAAAAAAAATTAATATGGTGGTCTAAAAAGGGCAGCTCCCATAGGACCGTTTTTTTTTTTTCTTCGGCTTTCTCGAAAACTGGTGATCTGATTACTATCAAAATTGATATTCAAGAAGATGTAGGTAGCGTATGTAAGTAATTTCGCATTAACTTTTTTTCGAAAACTTTTTTTTTGTATTTCCAATAATTTTTTTATTTTTTTTTTTTTTTTTTGAAAAATCAATATTTTGAGAACGGGTTGGTGATTTTTTTTTAATTTTTTTTTTTAAATGTTTGTTAATTTTTTGCTAAAGTTTGTATTCTTAAATTTTTTTAAAAAAATTGTTTAAAATAAACCGTTTTATTTGAAAACCGTTCCTACGATTTTGAAAAAAAATCTCGCTTTTTTACCATTTCTTAAAGAAATAAATAAATTAAAATTATTTCACTCAATACAATTTAACGTACTTTATTCACAAAAATCGAATAATTTGATATTCACTTTAATTTTCTTAAATTTTATTCTACAATGTGACCGCACATATGAGCAAGTACGTGCGATCCAGTCGTGCAGTTTATTTTCCTGATGAGCGTTTATAGCAGTTAGTGAAAATATGTCAGTTGACTTCATAAGTTGCAAAGTTCATCAGAAATTTGTTTCCTGATGCTTGAAACATTTGAATTTTTTGTATCGCTATAACTGGCGGCTTACTTGAATCTTAACTGTCGCCCCCAATTCGGAGCTTTAAGTTATTTTTTTTTTTGTTTTCTTTATGGCTTTTGATGGGCCAAATAGCTACATATAGTTAAAAACTAGTAACAAAATATACCTTACCAACAGCTGGAGCATCATAAGAATCGCCTAACAATATTTCTGGCGCAGAATAGGCCAAACTACCGCATGATGTTTCCAATTTTTGTCCGGGCAAGAACTTATTGCTGAATCCAAAATCAGTAAGTTTGACGACGCCAAGCTTTTCAAAAAACACAACATTGGCCGGCTTTAAATCTCTAAACAAAATCTAATAAATCAGCAAAATATTAATAATACTTAAAAAAACACAAACCTGTGCACTACATGTAATTGATGACAATAAGAAATAGCTCTTACAATCTGACGGAAATACTTTCTCGCCAAATCTTCAGACAAGCCACCCTCGTGTTTCATTATGTAATCGTAAAGATCACCACCATCTCCCAATTCCAAAATTAAATAGAGCTTTGTTTGTGTGTCAATTACCTCATATAGCCTCACCACGTTCGGGTGTTGTACAAGCTTCATGCAGCTATAGAAACATAATGAATTAATAAGACAAAAATTCAAACATCAAGTTTTTTTTGCCTACCGAACTTCTTGAAAAAGGTGAGCCTTGGAGACCTCGTCCAACTTTGTTTTATCGACTACTTTGACAGCGACTTTTTCTCCTGTGAACACATGACGAGCTAGTTTGACCACGGCGAAGTGACCAGATCCGAGTGTTCTTTCCAAATCATAGAGCCCTGCTATTTTACCATCATAGGAAGCAGAGTTGTGCTGTGTGTGTCCAACATCGGTTGTATGCATTTTCAGACTGGCAATAAGTACAAAAAACTATATATTCCGCTTAATTTTCTCATTTCAAATTCTTAATAATGTGAAAACTGAAAAGACACATACAAGATCCTTCAACAAATTGATGGCTTAAGGTGTTTTGGAAATGAAAAATGGAAACAACCTCTCGGGATTTTAAGATTTGAATGCATTAAGTTCGGTATATTATCTCCCTGCGGGCACAAAAAATCAATTGAACAATGATTAAACAATAAAAACTTTTTGTAATGAAAAGACGTAGGTTTTTTTACTATACCACCAAATACCTACAAATTCGAGAAACCCGTGTATATCTTTATAATGTACCTACATATACTTCGTAGTGTATACAAGAATTTTAAACAAGGATCTGGATTTCTTTAAATGGGTGGATATTCCAGTTTTTGATAACTATTTTTAGTTTTCCATATTAAATTCAAGTATGTTATTACCGCACTAATAAAACATACCGTCAATTAGAAATTAAAATATAGAAGTAGTGACAAAATCATGCATAAATATTTATTGATTTGATAACACGAAAACTTTAGAAGATAGAAGCTGTCGACTTGACCGACATATATCGCCAGTGATGCCAATAATTTCTTTTAGGATTATACCAAAAGAAAACAACCAAGGAGAATTATTTAATGAAAATTGATGTAGAACATAACACTTTTATTAAATAAATCGTTTCACATTTTCCTAGCAGGTTAAGTAAGTAATTAAGGGGCGGAATCGGCTAAGGGTATATGTGACAGTCACATTTCTGACAGTCACATGTGATCCCATTAAATTTTCATTCTGTATAATACTACGTCACCTGACGATAAACTGAGATTATGTCCTTCCTCACCGTACAAATCAACTACTCAGATTTAGATTTCAATTTATAAACAAAAACGTCAAAATTGAGCGGAAGCATTTTTGCTTTTCCATTTGAATAAGACCAGTGAAACCAATCCAAAACGAATTTAATCTACTCAAAATTAAATTAAAAGTTATATGCTGAACGCACTCACTTTCCATTTTTCAATTTGACAATCATAAGGGGCATTGGCCTACCAGTCTAATGTCAGCTTTATACAACAATTCTTAAAAAAATGTCGCCAAAAACGAGAATGCGATGCTAGCTCTCTTGAACCCACTTCAGGAAAAAATACTACTTAAAATGTTGACATAGAAGCTCGCGACATCTGTTTTTTAAAAAATCAAAAAAGTCGAATTTACCGGTAAAACATATCTGACACTTTTGAATTCCATCCATAGAAGTGTGCGACACCTTTGGTATTTTGTTTTTTTTTTTTTAGATCGTGGACAACTTCCTTTTTTTATTGGTTTTTGTCCAAGACAAGCTAAAAGCACTAGAAGGAAAAAAGGGATTTTTAAAATCTCGTAGAAAAAAATGGGTTTTAGTTTATGTTCAAATCTCTTCAAATATTGCTGATTTTATTAAGATTTAATGAATTTTGATCAAATTAAACACTACTAAGGCAGTAGATATGGTGTTTTGACATTTTTCCTATCATTCTTATTCTTCAAACTACATACGTCCAAATTCAAGCTGCGTTCTAAAAGGCAATGTGTCTTTTAAGACCAACGTTCCTTTTCATTTCTTTCTTCTAACTATTTCTTAATTAATAATGATAAAAGACAAAGTTAATAAAAATCCTGACAAAATGGCCAGAGGTTGAGACCTATTCCTTGTGACGAATATAAAGGTGTGTCCACACCAAAAAAAAATTTGTTTAGAAAACATTTCTGAAATGTTTCCCCTTTGCTTACATATCATTTCAGAAACATTTCCTGCTGCCAAAGTCTGGGATTACTGGATGACATGTCAAAATTGAGGTTTAATTTTTTTTCTCCGCTAGTGTACTCAGGATCTAGTGTCGCCTAAAATAACTGAGAATAAAATGGAACCAACTTGAGGTAGGCAACTAGCAGTCCATAAATGGGCCTCCGCACACAAGACTAGTTCCGTCGGGATGAAAACCAGTTTCACTCCACCTTTGTATATAGAACCTATAGTACTACCATCAGTGTTCGAAAACTAGCGCCATCTAGTTCGTCTACATCTCCCTAAAGTTTTTCTCTGAGTGGAGACAGCAATGTAGACTTTTAGTCGGGGAAATGTACTCAACACATATGCAATGTTAGAAAAAGACAGAACGACAAAAAGTAATAGCAGTCAGAAGGAAACAAACCATGAACACTTTTTCATGTTATTTCATTATCATTTTCTTAAGAATAAGCGATAATGAGAGATTGAAAGATAGAAATTTAGGCAGGGATGTGAGGAGATATCATTTCTGCCTTGCAAATACACTGTTTTTGGGTGATTTTTTTGTATGTACGGCAACTCGATTTCTTTGCAGTAAGAAATTAACCGTTTTAAAGATTTTTTGATGAAATTTTTGGCGCGCCTATTGGTTTGGTTGGTATTTGCATTCTAAAGAAGTAATTCTTATGATTTGGATGTGTTTTTTTGAATTTTATTGTTAATTGTGTTTTTTTCAAAACAAAGTTTTCAAATTTAATTTAAATATTCGTGCTGTTTAATTGGTGTGTGTTTTAGACAAAACATAATTCAAATTATAATTTCGTGCGATTTTATAATAACGTGTACCTGTTGTTAAAAAGTTCTTTATCGAACAGAATATTTTATAAATAAACCCCATATTTCCCTCGTTTATTTGTCCCTGTGTTTTTTAGTGTTGTTCTACATTAAAAGGCAAAGAAATAGTTCCTTGTGTGCGCGTTTATTATAAAAAAAAAAAAATATATTATAGTTTTTAAAAAAATTCAGCCTGTGTTAAAAAGTTCTTTATCGAACAAAACATTTTATAAATAAACCCCATATTTCCCTCGTTAATTTGTCCCTGTGTTTTTTAGTGTTGTTCTACATTAAAAGGCAAAGAAATAGTTCCTTGTTTTTAATTTAATTATAGTTTTTTAGTGTTGTTATAATTTATATTATAATTTTTTTGAAAAATTTCAGCCTTTGTTGGAGTAAGTTATTTTTAAATTGATTTATATTTTTAATTTTAATATCCACATTTTTATTTTTACTTTTATTTTTATAAAATAATTTTTTCCACCATGGTTCTCAAGTGCATTTATATAGGCTGCACTGAGAAACAAAATCCAGGTTCTAAATTTTCTTTTTTTCGGATACCATCTGACCGAAGAAGGTTAATTTGGCTAAAACATGGAAATGTTTCACTCACAAATGTTTTGCCTAAAGCAGCCGTTATGTGTGAAAAGCATTTCCATGAAGGCTATATAAAGATGCAGTCGGTAAGCAAGGTTCTAAGCAAACTTGCAGTGCCGATATCATCTGGTTCCGTGTGCAATTGCATCGGCCTAAATATGGACCCTTCCTGTTTTAGTTTGATGGAAACATGGGTGCCCGAAGAGCAACCGACTTCCACGGTTATTTCTTCTGGAAACAGGATATGTCCTGTGAGCTCCGTTCCTAAACCTATAACGGTTAAGACATTGGCGTCTCGAAAGGGTCAGTCTACTGCCACTTCAGCAAGTACAAACTCTGCAACAATCACGTACCTGGAAGAGCTGCCAACCTTAACGGTAATGCCTCCGGTTTGTGATTTTGAGCCTTCGCCAACTACTTGCAGTCCAAATACTCCTCTGGTTAATATGGCTGCGAGCACTTCTCGCACATATGTAAGAGATTGTTCTCTACCAGTGTTGCCTTCTTCTGAAATGTCACCTTCGCAATTTCCTTCTCCAAAATTACGAAGCTATAAAATGGTCTCAAAAATAAATCGAAGGCTTGCTGTGCCTCGATGTATTTTTCGAACTCCGACAAAATTGAAGAATAACTCGGAGTATTTTTTGGAGAAACTTTTGAAGGAAAAGATAAAAGACTCCACGGAAGATTTGCGCAAATTTATTTTGTCGCAAGTTTTCCACAAAAAAAAAGCACATTGGGGAGACTATGAAAGAGATTTATTTCTACAATTCTTTTATAAATCCCCAGCCTTGTACTCATTCATGCTGAGTAGAGGTTTCAAACTACCATCGGTAAGCACAATTTACCGATGGCATTCGGAATTACGCCTGCCAGCTGGTTTTTCCAAAAAGATATCGGAAATGCTCACTGAAAAAGCCAGAGACATGACGGCCATGGAAAAAAAATGTGTTTTACTATTCGATGAAATGAGTATCAAAGAAGAGCTCGAATATAATATCAAGGATGATATTATATATGGATTGACAGACCATGGAGAATTCGGCAGAATAAACACAATAGCCTCTAAGATAATGGTATTTACTCTTAGAGGCTTGAATAAAAACTGGAAGCAAACTGTAGCTTACTACGTTGGGGGAATTAAAGGGAAAATTCTCTCCCAAATGCTGGTTACAATTATTGCAGGAGTAATAAATTGTGGATTAACAGTTGTTGCAACAAGCTGTGACCAAGGATCCAATAACGTCTTAGCCTACAAAACCCTCGGAATAATCCTATCAGCGGAACAAATTCCATGTGTGGACATTCAAAATCATAGAGTTTTCTTGCTCTATGATTATCCACATCTCTTCAAGAGTGTGAGGAATATTTTGTTGGAACACAAGATTCAAATTGAAAATGATATCGTAGATTGGCATATCATAGAGAAGGTTTTTAATGAAGATAAGAAAGGAAATTTTCAAGTCTGCTTTAAATTAACAAGCAGCCATATTCGACCCAACGCGTATGAAAAATTGTCTGTTAAGTTGGCCACACAAGTTTTCAGTGACAATGTATTTTCTGGAATCTTACTTGCACTGAGCACGAACTGCTTCACAACCGAAGAAGAAAAGAAAAATGCTCTCTCAACAGCCCGGTTCGTAAAAGGAATGAATGACCTCTTCGACAGTTTAAATACGGGCCAACTTTACTCAAGAAATCCCCATCAGCAAGTTTTATCGGATTCTACGGATACCCTCAATGCTCTTAGAAGTGCAAGGGAGTGGATTACAAAGTGGAGATCAACCAGTGGTCACAGTGTACCATATTGCTTTAATGGATTAAAGCAAACTTTGCTTGGAATTATTCATATGTGGGAACATCTGAAAAATGAAGAGCAAAGCTATTTTCTGCTGGCACATTTAAATACAGATGTAGCAGAAAATTTGTTTTCAATGGTACGTTCCAATAGGGGCTCGTATGAGAGGAACCCTTCGGCTTGGAGATTTATCCGAAATCTCAAGCAAATAATGTTTCAGCATTTCAATTCTGCAGCACATTCTGGATATCAAGATGCTGGAGCAGAACCACTGCTAGAAAACGCGGATAATGAAAATAACGATGTAATGGAATACACGTTTGAAGATCCTATAGGCGATAATATACTGCAATTACAACCACCTCAAACATTGTTCGAAGCAGAAATTGAGAATGACGAAGTAGATGTCAACATGGAGAATGATAATGAAAATGGACAAAACATGAGTGTTGACACGATCACATGTTCTGAGGAGCTTCAAAGAGCAGCTGCAGTATATTACGCTGGATTCGCAGCACGCAAACTGAAGACAAGGCTCAACTGCGACGCATGCTCTCAATTTATGATTGACTCCGAAAACAAGGCAAGACAACAAACCTTGTTAATACAACTAAGGGCTTACGAGTCAATCACCACACCCTCTGAATTTGGAAAACTAACAGTACCATCGATACTTTTCGAAAACACTGTTAGGAAAATTCAAAAAATGTTTGAGGCAAACTTTCCGCGAATAATGCAACACCACAAAATAGTGCAAACATGGTTATCTGATATCATGAAGGAAGAACAACATAGCATGACGCTAAGCTGCACGAATAAAGAACATAAGGAAACGATTGTAAAATTCCTCTTGATTGGACTGATCATTTTTGCAGTAAAAAAAATCAACAAAGACATCAAAAAGAAAAAACAAGGACACCACACACTATAAATTATAAGTTAGTTTAGTTCAAATTAATTTTTATTAGTAAACCCCCCCCCCCCCCCCCAAAAAAAAGTGAGAGGCATAGGGAACTCACTTTAAACAAGCACCCTTAGATTAAGTTTAGTTTTAAATAATTGTTTTTTAAAATATATTATTAGGTAAGAAAAGTATTATTGTAAAATGAGGAATACGCCTACTGGGAAGACCTCTATAAAAAAAACGCATCTAGTATTCTACCCCTTGGGTGATGTGGAAAAGAATACCTAACTGAAAAGAAGTTAGCAAGGTATTGATTTTCCAAAAAAAAATTAAAAAAAAATTATTAAAATTAAAAAAAACTTTTCGAAAATGTTTTAAATTGATATTCTTGAATATCAATTTTGATAGTTTTCGAGAAAGTCGAAGTCCTATGGGAGGTACCGTTTTTAGCCCACCATATTAATTTTTTTTTCATCAAAACATAACCTACACCTACAATAGTACACTGATATCTTTTCATAAAAATTCTTGGAGCCGTTTTCGAGAAAAATAAGCTTTTAAATAACGGTTATATGACAGGTACCGTTAATTTTTAAGCTAAAAAAAAATTGAAAAATCTCCTCTGTAGAATGTCAAAGGAACATTAAGTTCAAAATTTGAAGACGATTGGCCAAACCGTTTAGTCTACAGTCCAAAACACATCCGTACAGGCAGACAGACAGGCGGACATTTTTTGTCAATGACTTTTTAAGGTTTCTCTATGATCGAAATGCCATGTTTGATCGTTATCTCAATTTTCTTTATATTCACGAATCCTAAACTTGCCTTATAGTCCCTATAATTGCAAGTAAAGATGTTCACTAGGGGTAGCCAGTTCCTCCTCCCTTTTAAAAGTTTCACCATCAGTAATACTCGTCTCACCGGGGAATGCTCATTAGTTCACCTTTGAGCCAAATTTCGGACGAATAACACGAATTTGGAATTGTTTACCCGACGAGGTTTTCCTTTGCCATTCCAGTTTGAAAGCATTCAAAACTAATGTTGATCGACACCTTCTTTTCCTCCCTCCCTCACCCTCCTATGATCGGGCAGTGTGTTTTAACACTATTTATATATTTTATAAAAAAAATGTTATTGTAGTTCCGGCTGAATTTGAACAATGGCCTCTGTTATCTTGACCTTAAGGGCATCGATCTATTGTGGTTTATTCACATAGACCTGCGACTTCAGCAAATCCACACAAGAAAAAGTCAAGCGGGGTTGGATTCCATGACCGTCGGGGCCAATTTACGTCACCTCTGTGAGACATAACCTTACCTTGAAACAGTGGCGTTGGATGTGAGGCACATAGCGCCGTGCTGCTGGAACCGCAAGTCCTTTATGTCCATCTGGGACATCGGATGAAGTACAACTCGAAAATAAAATAAAAAAAAAAAACAACCAAACAAACAAACAAACACTGTATTACAGTAAAACGGAAAAAGAGGGTCTGTAGATGTGTGTATGTATTTCTGAGATACAAACTAATGGACGATTTTATTAAAATAAATTACTTCGAAGTGGAAGTTCTTGCGCACATCTGATAATACCTTATAAGAGAATTGTATTTTTTGAATGATTTGTACGATCAAAAACACAACCTTTCGCTGTCCAACCATATCATTAACACAGTTACCTTAGCTTAGCCCTACCCTAGAGTCAAGGGTAAACATGGTCTCAACCAACAAGCTTCTCCAGCCGCTCGATCCTTGCTTGCTTTCTCCAGGTTTGTACGTGATGTTGGTCTCGGTATTCGTCTACTTCGCCCGTTCCTCGGGAATGGAATCGAAGATTTTCGGGCCGGAGCATTGATGTCCATCCGCTCTATATGACCCACCCATAATCCAGAGAATTTGGTATTGTTCTGAGTTGATAGCGGAGACAAAGTTTCCTTAACCAATCTTCTCTGCTTCCATCTTAGTTACAAAACCGCTACTGACATCATGCTGTGTCTTTCGGATATGTTAATATCGTGTGTACGATAAGACTAATCGGGTGGACTTTTGACTCTATGGTGTTGGCTTGAGAGTTCTGCACTATTCTTTCAAGTATGTCTTAGAAGAAGTCGCAAATGCCGTCTCTAAATCCTTTTGTGACTTCAAAGGTGATGATCGGGTCTTTGCCGATCTTGACGGAACGACTTGGATTTTCCATTTTGGACAACTGCACATTTCTCTATATTACTCGTCTCTATAAAATAAGTACAAGGCTTTGAAATCGATGAAAAAGTGGTTGGTATCGATTTGGAGTTCCTGGTTTTTTCTCCAAGATTTGCTTCAAGGTGAATATTTGGTCGATGTTGGATCTTGTTGGCCTAAGTCCACACTTATTTTAAAACTTTTTAGGTTGTTGACGAATGGCTTTAGGCCGTCACACACTGCAAGAGAAAAAATCTTGTAGGCTATATTGAGGAGACAGATACCAGAAGGTCTCCTCTAAGATATCAGGTAAGATTCCTAGGTCTATATACTTAGATTTTATTTTACCTTTTGGCAAAGAAGTCCAATGCACTTATCGGCACTGCCTACAGCAATGAAGTGGTAAGTCGTTCAAGAGTAAATTTTGGCCTGAAAAACTGCATTTCATATTAGCGGTTTGGATGTGAAAAATATAACTCACATGCCATTAAGTTTTTCATTTATTTATTTATTTTTATTCAAATTGTAGTAAACGGCATAAATAAAGATGTATGTATATAACTAGCCCCATTTTTGATAAAATTGTAACCAAAATTGCTACCAAAAACACAATATAAAGAAATTCAAAGATTAAGAATCCAATGACAAAATTTCAATCAATTTTACTTGCATAATTTATTTTATTTTATTTAATACGAATTTTGCTCCAAATATAAAAGCTCAAAACGAACTATTAGATTAGAAACACACTACCTTGGTTTGTTTACGAAAAATCAAAGGGAAATCCATTAATTTTTGTTTCTCTTACTCTGCCATACCATATGGTCTAGTGTCACTTTTTGAACCTTTCACTCGTACTTATTATTCATTATTTGTGCCCGTTCTTGTACTCGTTCTAACTAAAGACTTTTTTCAAACAAACCATACAACCTACTCTGTCATCATTATATTTCTTTCTACTCTCCAAAACCCATACAAATGTATATCATGTTAAGCAAAAACCTATTGCAGCGACGTGGTGGCTCTACCTCGCTTAACTAGAAGCTGCCTCATGATACTACTATAGGTTTCATATACAAGGACTCCACTGAATTATGCTGGGTAAAAAATTTTTATACATGAACTATATTTCAATGTATTTGCATTTCTGTCCCGGCCTCCAAAACGAAAAATTGTATGTGTATTAGTTTTCTTCTTCGTTCTTCCACTACAAACCAGGTAGAAGATTTTCCGCCGTACCGCCTGCACACTCCGCTTCTCTCCCCTAAAAACTACTCCTACTCCAGGAAGGACTAGTCTCATGTGCGGAGGCCCAATACGTCGATGCATGCAACCATAGAAAAGAGAAAAAAAAGAACTACGACTCTTACCGACAATGCCCTGCAAATTCTTAAATTTAATTTAGTGTATGTTAATACATACGTGTGAGATTCGTGTTAGAAGCAGCCAATCAGCCATACGTTTCGTGCCCACATAAATGCAAACGTATTAGTAGTCCCATAAGAAATGTACAGGGACCGGTAAACATAAGTCGCTGAACCGGTATTCAGTTTGTAGACCAAGTTGCTTCTTTCTATGCATGCAACGAGACAAATACAGTAATTTCACGTCAGAGTTGAGATTGAAGTATTGTTCTTATATGTCTCAAGTCAAACACGTCTGTCTGGTTACGATGCTAAGATTCAACTAACTTTATTAAGCATTAAAATATATACATATATAAAAGTAAAAAATACGTGTGTATGTATGTGGTATATAATAAATAAATCATTTACAATACAACAATCTTTTTAAGTTAAATAAGTTAAATACGAAATTAATACATACAAACTATTTTTAAACTCTTATTGAAATTCTCCAAATAAACTTTAATTCAAAATATTAAAAATGGTTTTAATTTACAAATATCTACTTGGCTTACGAATTTCTCTACCACTTTTGGTTCTATAAGAATTAGTCTTTGAAGTTGGCAAAGATGTAAAATAGGTAACTCGATGTCCTGTGCTTCATCGGTAGCTTCAACTTCTAAGTGCAGCATCTTGTCGTCGTCGTCTTTAGCTGGAGCTGCTGATGAGGTTACGTCCGTATCTGGTTCATTTGGAACATCTATTTCACTTGTCTTATTCAAATGAAAAGAGTTCCGTCTAAGAGTGCCGTTCGCTGTCTGGATAACATATAATCTTTACGGCTCTGCTCAGCCTTTTGAAGATTTTCGTTCCTTTTTGTTTCAGGTAAAAGTTGTTTCTGGGCGATTGGTAGAAATGTTTTAACACTTTTATTAAATAAATCGTTTCACATTTTCCTAGCAGGTTAAGTAAGTAATTAAGGGGCGGAATCGGCTAAGGGTATATGTGACAGTCACATTTCTGACAGTCACATGTGATCCCATTAAATTTTCATTCTGCATAATACTACGTCACCTGACGATAAACTGAGATTATGTCCTTCCTCACCGTACAAATCAACTACTCAGATTTAGATTTCAATTTATAAACAAAAACGTCAAAATTGAGCGGAAGCATTTTTGCTTTTCCATTTGAATAAGACTGAGTGGATCCCCCAGTGAAACCAATCCAAAACGAATTTAATCTACTCAAAATTAAATTAAAAGTTATATGCTGAACGCACTCACTTTCCATTTTTCAATTTGACAATCATAAGGGGCATTGGCCTGCCAGTCTAATGTCAGCTTTATACAACAATTCTTAAAAAAATGTCGCCAAAAACGAGAATGCGATGCTAGCTCTTTGAACCCACTTCAGGAAAAAATAACTACTTAAAATGTTGACTTAGAAGCTCGCGACATCTGTTTTTTAAAAAATCAAAAAGTCGAATTTACCGGTAAAGCATAACTGACACTTTTGAATTCCATCCATAGAAGTGTGCGACACCTTTGGTATTTTGTTTTTTTTTTTTAGATCGTGGACAACTTCCTTTTTTTATTGGTTTTTGTCCAAGACAAGCTAAAAGCACTAGAAGGAAAAAAGGGATTTTTAAAATCTCGTAGAAAAAAATGGGTTTTAGTTTATGTTCAAATCTCTTCAAATATTGCTGATTTTATTAAGATTTAATGAATTTTGATCAAATTAAACACTACTAAGGCATGGTGTTTTGACATTTTTCCTATCATTCTTATTCTTCAAACTACATACGTCCAAATTCAAGCTGCGTTCTAAAAGGCAATGTGTCTTTTAAGACCAACGTTCCTTTTCATTTCTTTCTTCTAACTATTCTTTAATTAATAATGATAAAAGACAAAGTTAATAAAAATCCTGACAAAATGGCCAGAGGTTGAGACCTATTCCTTGTGACGAATATAAAGGTGTGTCCACACCAAAAAAAAAAAATTGTTTAGAAAACATTTCTGAAATGTTTCCCCTTTGCTTACATATCATTTCAGAAACATTTCCTGCTGCCAAAGTCTGGGATTACTGGATGACATGTCAAAATTGAGGTTTAATTTTTTTTCTCCGCTAGTGTACTCAGGATCTAGTGTCGCCTAAAATAACTGAGACTAAAATGGAACCAACTTGAGGTAGGCAACTAGCAGTCCATATATAATGGGCCTCCGCACACAAGACTAGTTCCGTCGGGATGAAAACCAGTTTCACTCCACTGAATTATGCTGGATGAAAAATTTTTATACATGAACTATATTTCAATGTATTTGCATTTCTGTCCCGGCCTCCAAAACGAAAAATTGTATGTGTATTAGTTTTCTTCTTCGTTCTTCCACTACAAACCAGGTAGAAGATTTTCCGCCGTACCGCCTGCACACTCCGCTTCTCTCCCCTAAAAACTACTCCTACTCCAGGAAGGACTAGTCTCATGTGCGGAGGCCCAATACGTCGATGCATGCAACCATAGAAAAGAGAAAAAAAAGAACTACGACTCTTACCGACAATGCCCTGCAAATTCTTAAATTTAATTTAGTGTATGTTAATACATACGTGTGAGATTCGTGTTAGAAGCAGCCAATCAGCCATACGTTTCGTGCCCACATAAATGCAAACGTATTAGTAGTCCCATAAGAAATGTACAGGGACCGGTAAACATAAGTCGCTGAACCGGTATTCAGTTTGTAGACCAAGTTGCTTCTTTCTATGCATGCAACGAGACAAATACAGTCATTTCACGTCAGAGTTGAGATTGAAGTATTGTTCTTATATGTCTCAAGTCAAACACGTCTGTCTGGTTACGATGCTAAGATTCAACTAACTTTATTAAGCATTAAAATATATACATATATAAAAGTAAAAAATACGTGTGTATGTATGCGGTATATAATAAATAAATCATTTACAATACAACAATCTTTTTAAGTTAAATAAGTTAAATACGAAATTAATACATACAAACTATTTTTAAACTCTTATTGAAATTCTCCAAATAAACTTTAATTCAAAATATTAAAAATGGTTTTAATTTACAAATATCTACTTGGCTTACGAATTTCTCTACCACTTTTGGTTCTATAAGAATTAGTCTTTGAAGTTGGCAAAGATGTAAAATAGGTAACTCGATGTCCTGTGCTTCATCGGTAGCTTCAACTTCTAAGTGCAGCATCTTGTCGTCGTCGTCTTTAGCTGGAGCTGCTGATGAGGTTACGTCCGTATCTGGTTCATTTGGAACATCTATTTCACTTGTCTTATTCAAATGAAAAGAGTTCCGTCTAAGAGTGCCGTTCGCTGTCTGGATAACATATAATCTTTACGGCTCTGCTCAGCCTTTTGAAGATTTTCGTTCCTTTTTGTTTCAGGTAAAAGTTGTTTCTGGGCGATTGGTAGAAATGTTTTTAAGCGTCTTCCCATCAAAAGTTGTGCTGGAGATAATCCGTTTGTTAATGGTGGTGCTCTGTATTCCATAAGAGCGATGTACGAGTCGTTTTGATGTTTCACTTGTGCTTTAATCGTCTTCACCATCGACTCTATGAATCCGTTGGACTGCGCGTAACGGGGACTTGATGTTAGGTGTTTGAAATTCCATTCTTGTGTGAAACGACGAAATTCACTTGAAGCAAACTGAGTGCCATTGTCGCTTCGGAAAACTTCTGGAATGCCATGTCTTCGAAGACTAATTTTAGATGGCTGATGACGCATCGTGATGACAGATCTTCTAAACGGGCCAACTCCAGATATCTCGAATACATATCTGCAACAAGTAAAAATTGATTAGAACCCGATGAAAATAAATCACTTGCAACAATTCGCCAAGGGCGCTCTGGAACTACTGATGGCATCAGTGGTTCATGCCTTGGGATCCTATTTTTAATGCAGATCAGACATTTAGAGATATAGTTTTCTATATCCTTCGAACAATTTGGCCACCATACTCACATTATGGTTCTAGCCCTGCATTTGACAATTGCATTGGATATCTCGAATACATATCTGCATCTGTGTATCCGCTCTAACATGTCTTTGTAAAGACACTGTGGGATGACAATACGTGTTCATGCATAAGTAAACCATAGTTAATTGAAAAGCTAAAGCGATCGTTCCAGAATTCTTGCACTTTGTGACACTCTGTCTGTCTTTTTGGCCAACCTTTGAGTAGGTATTGAGAAACGATCTGTAAGGTTTCGTCTTTTTCTTGTGCTTTTTGAAACTGTTGGATTTTGTTGTCTTTAGCAGGAAGATCGGATAGAATTTCGACAACGTACACACCTAGATCTGCTTCTAGGTCAGTTTCATCCAATTTATTGAGCGGTTGGCGGGAAAGTGCATCCGCTGCTATTAGTTTTTACCTGGTATGTATCTGATTTGAAAACAGAACTGCATAGCTCTCATTCTCATTCTTTGAAGTCTGGGCGTTAGATCGTTGAGATTTTTGGTTGTGTATATCGATACTAGTGGTTTGTGGTCAGTTTCCACTTCAAACTGCATCCTTACGAGGTAGTCCCTAAATCTTTCACACGCCCATGTGAGTGCCAACCCGTCCTTCTCGATCTGCGCGTATCTTCGTTCATTATGAGAGAGAGTACGTGAAGCGTACGCTACTGGCCTCAACCTTCCTTCTCGTTCATCCTGTTGCAAAACAGCACCTATGCTGAACGAGGATGCATCTGCCGAAACGATTGTACGAAGTTTCGGGTTGAACGGTATGAGGGTTGGATGAGATGTCAAAAGCTGCTTGACCTTTTTAAATGTGGCATTTTGCACAGAATCCCATTAAAAGACTGGTTGCTGCGTAAAAGTTCATTAAGTGGATGTAGTAATTCTGATAAATTTGGACGAATTTACCTATTCATCGGGGAAGGGAACTGTACTCACAATAAGCAGATGATGTGTAAGGAGCCGTTATAAAATCTTCGATTTTCTCGCCTTCTATTTGGTTTCTCGAGCACGTTCGTAGATTACGTTCCGCTTTATGATGAAATGATCCTCAAAAGCTTTTATGACATCTTTGTAGATTTTCTTTTTATAGTCTGCCAGGTTAAGTGAAAAGAACACCTCGTCGCCCTGTGGTGGACCCATTATATATACCAGCGTGTTCACCTGCTCACTGCCTGGTTTGTTTAGCAAGCCAAATGCTTTGCTTCCACATTGGCCAATCCTCTGGAATAAAAGTGAACTGGTCTGGTGCTTGCACTGTGAAGTTGCTTATTAGAGCTGTGTCAATCGTGATTGATTCGGTCTTTATGACCCGTTCACTGAAAAGTATTGATGATTGCAATCACACTTCCATATGTCTGTCGTTCACAATTTCAATACTTTTCAAATGAACGAGAACGATACGATGCGGAAAACGAAACTGAAATTCAATCAATCATTGAATGCAATACAGAATACAAAATACAAAATACACACAAGAACCAGACCAGAGACATTGTATATAGACTGCTATAGTACTATCATGACGACCGGTGGACGGTGGCGTTCCAAGCGGCTCTAGGGAAAATTAACTTGGTAAATTGAAAGAGGCGAACGAGTCGAACAAAGAGAATTCTAAGAGAAACTCTGTGAACATGTACTTTACTCTTTGCAGTTTGCAGTTTACATATATACAATGATGCGAGTATAGTTTTTTTTTGCACAACTGGATTGCTTCACACAAGCAGGGCGACGAGGTGGCTAGTTAAAAGGATTGACAAAAAAGAAGAAAAACGACTTTTGTAAATGAATGGTGTCTGGGGGGTGGGTATATGTTTAAGCTGGTTGATAAGTTTATTTTGAGTTTTATATTTTTTTCATATAAAACATTCGAGGGTAGGTAGATATTTAGGTATGTACCTACATACATCCCTACATAATGTGTGTATTTACGTAGGTATACTTGTTATATTATCTTTGATAAAATGTTCAGCTAAATTCAGGTCGATCGGTCGGTTGTCGGTGTGGTAGATGGTGTGAGCGAGGGTGAGGGAGATACTAAAAAGGAAAACTTAATAAGCACATGTGTATGTGTATTGTGTATATCCTGTTCTCGGTGACGGTGAACAACGAAGAGGATCGACAGATTTTATTTTTTGAATTTTCATTTCATTGGCTTCGTTATCGTTGATGTTGAATTTTATGCACAAGAGCTTTGTGATTATAGGGACTATGAGTCAAGTTTAGGATTCGTGAACATAAAAAAATTGTGATAATAATCAAACATTACATTACGATGATAGAGAAACATATTTGAGTTGCTGGCAAAATTCTGTCCGTCTGTCTGTACGGATGTATTTTGGACTATAGCCTAAACCGATGAGCCAATCGACTTCAAATTTAGAACTTAAGGTTATTTTGACATTTTACACAGTTTTTTCAAATTTTACTTGCGATTATAGGGACTATAAGGTAAAGTTTAGAATTTGTGAATATAAAAAAAAATTTAGATAACAATGAAACATGACATTACGATCATAGAGAAGTCTAAAAAAGTGATCGACAAAAAATGACTGTCTGTCTGTCAGTAGGTATGTATAACGAGCTGCAGCCTAAATGGCTTAAGCGATTATCTTTAAACTTGGTGTGTGTGATTATTTTGGCATTCCCCAGAGGGGACATTGAAATTTAAATTGTAGGCCTAAAAGTAAAGGAAGTGCCATATGACCGTTGAGTTGAGTTGATTTCTTGATTGAAATTTTTGCATTCAGTAGGTAATCGAGTATTTTTTTTATTTGGTAGTTGTTTTTGCATGTTTATGTGTTTATCATAGGCGTCCTTATTATTTATTCTGTATGCTGTATGCTGTTACGATCATAAAATGCTTTAAAATAAATAACGATAAATAAATAATAATATAAATAATGAAATTTGCTTTCATTAGACTAGTGGCTAAGGCTCAACCGAGCAATATAAAACAAAATTTGGGGGAAAATATTATTTGTTTAATGAAATCAAAAAAAAATATTCATAACGTTTTTTTGGAAAAAATGTTGTAAGCCATCTTATTTCTCTTGCTGTTTTCTATTTTATATATTTTTCATTTCAAAATCATTCGACCAGTTTTTTAAAAAACTTTTCAAAAACATATATATAATTTTTTTTGACTATGTCAATTTAAAGAAATCTATAGTTTATACTAGGAGAAAATCTATAGATTCGTTTTCAAAATATTCAAAAAACAAAATAAGTGCTTAAAAAATTATTGAAAATTAAAAAAATGTTTTGGAACATTTCAATAAGCAATATTATTTAAATCATAAAACACTACATATTTTGAAAATTTCATCAAAATCCGTCAATTATTTAACGAGAAAGTGTAATTTTAAAAAACCGGTCATATGGGAGGTACCGTTATAAAACTTTTTCTGAAAAATCGATTAAAACTGAAAGATAGATTTTGCATAGAAAACATCATTCTGAAAGTTTTATCAAAATCGTAGGAGCCGTTTTCGAGAAAAATAAGTTTTTCATTAAAAGTTATATGGCATGTGCCGTTAGTTTTGGAGCTATAATGCCAATTCCAAAAACCGTCGGGTAGAGCACTCTAAAAGTACTATGTACCAAGCATAGAGTAACTATACTATAAAAGGGGAAATCTATTGCCTTCTTTTGACAAGGCCCACAAGCTGGTCAAATAAGTATTGGTGTAGAACTGTCAAAAAATTGACATTGAATTAATTTTTTCAACAAGGGTCACTGATGACGTAAAAATACAAAAGTCGCTATCTTGTTTTCTTGTATCATGAGGAGATACTAGCAAGTTACTCGAATGCAAGTTGTTATACTTTATTATTATTTTCCCTGCCTTTTACATATTGTGTGCTTAAAAACTCTATATAAACGTTTAAAACTGGTTAAACAATATTCAAGAGTTTCAACCATTTACCTGATACTGATGATAGTATATTGATTGTTCTAGAAATGAATTTAAACAAGCATTCGGTCAGAAGAACAATAAACAAATTAGCACACAGGAGCAAGTACGTACAACCCAGTCGTGCCTTTTATATATTTATTTTTTTCTGAAATTCTTTATTAAAAAAATAATATGATTGAACAGACTTTTTGCTTTAAAAAAGGTATACCTAGCACATTATTTTAAATGTTGCCGTTATTTTTAAATATATCTATATAAATATATTTTAGTGGAAGATTACTTAGGCTACTTATATTTTCCTAAATATCAATTTTGGTTGTAATCGGTTACCTAGTTCTCAGAAAAGTCGATGCCAAAAACAAACTCCTATGGGTGGTACCAGTTTTAGCCCACCGTCATAATTTGTTTAACCAAAATAGAATGCACATTGATTTTTACATAAAAAAATTCTTGGAGCTGTTTTTGACAAAAATAAGCTTTTACTTGACGGTTATATCGCACGTACTACCGTAAATATTTCAGTTAAAAAAAAAAACTAAAAAATCCTATGTCGAATGTCAAAATAAACTTATATTCCAAATTTAAAGACAACTGGCCAAACCATTTAGTAGACGGACAGAATTTTGCCAGTGACTCAAATATGTTTCTCTATCATCGTAATGTTATATTTGATTGTTATCTCAAATTTTTTTTTCTGCACGAATGCATAACTTGTACTTAGTACCTACCTATAATTGCAAGTAAAAATTAAACAATTAGGTACCTATTACAAATGTAAAAAAACCCGTGGAATTTTTAGCAATTCTATAGAAGATTAGTTCAAAGAAGTATTTTGGTTTAACTATAAATTTCTTTCCCGCGAGCTAAGATGGGAAGGTCAACTAGTACCTATTATATATCTATAAACCTCAAACAAACAAAAGATCTTTGTTACTATAATATATAATCAATCAATAATAATATAAATCAATTTACAAACAATTTTTGATTGAATTTATGCACATAGTTCATTCAGATAGGTACCTACATATACAAATGTATGTACCTATATGTATATGTAGGTACCTATCTGAATGGAAAGCAAAATTCAAAACAAAAACCATCCATTGCAAGGGCCTTTGTATCTTTGTATAAATACAGCAAGAAGTAAGTTTGTGTTTAAATTTCAAGAATGAATGTGTACACTATTTGAAGACGACAACCTTCATAATAGTAAAAACAAATTGAAAATCCTAAAGAATTCGAATCAAAAGTCTGGTCAATGATGTATATATGTACAAATATGACAAATATGTATGTAGGTAGTGCTCATACAAAACTTGAAAATCCTAAAAAACTCAAATCAAAAGTCTCGTCAATGACGTACGCATGTATAAATACTTATGTAAGAACCAGTTCTCATATTACACATTCCATATAAAAAAACGTAAACAATGAAAATGTTGGATCTTGTATAAATCCTTACAAAAAACTAAGCCTCAGCTAAGCGAAACCATTATATATTAACTTCAAAACTGCCAGCAGTTTATACACATATATACAATGAACAAAACAAGATACTGAATTATTTCATGTTCTCCTTCGGTTTTTTCTTGCCTCACATTGTCACATTACACATGCGCAGGAAACTAAGCACAAAGCATAACACTAAAAACCATGCTCTTAATTCTCTCTCACTCAAATAAAATGTCCTACACTAGCACTCCAAGCGGCTCTAGGGAAAAAGATTTTTTCTCGTCTCATGATAGTACTATAGGCAATGTATATACAATGACCAGAGATAGAAAATAATTGAAATAAATGAACGAAACAAATTGAAACAGAACTGAAATGTAAGTATTTATTTTACAAAGAGAGTGAGACTAGAGAGAGAGAGACATACACAGATATATACACTCAGCCTAATGATTTACTGATGAAACACGGATGTCGATGTTGTTGTCGGATAGATCCAAATGCAGAGATACATATCACATATGGAAACCATGCAAAATGTTTTATTCACAATCACATTCAAAAGTTACAACACAACATTTCGATGACCGGTATGGCATGGGTATACATTGAAACGAGAGAAAGAGAGTAGATATGGGATTGATTGGTGAAATGATTGATTGAACGATTGACACAGGTCTATTGCTTATGTTCACTGCCGTGTTAAATATTTGTGCGGCGCTTTGAGCTTCGTTGTTTGGCATTTTACTAAATTTAATGATTTTTTTTCTTAGAAAATTCGCGTTACCGCTGCCACCATGTATTGTTCTTATATGTCTCAAGTCAAACACGTCTGTCTGGTTACGATGCTAAGATTCAACTTACTTTATTAAGCATTAAAATATATACATATATAAGAGTAAAGAATATGTGTGTATGTATGCAGTATATAATAAATAAATCATTTACAATACAACTTATGTGATTTTTTTTGGTAAATGCAGATTTGATCTCAGATTTGATCAGAATTCCCGCCGAAAAGAAATTGAAACAGATTTGATCTGTTTTTGTTATTGTGTGTGTGTTTCTTAATTTGATTTATTTTTCCACTTTTTGCACAAAAATATATGTACATTCATTCATCGCACACTTTCATAGGTACTTATTTATTTATTTATAAATTCTCAATTAATTTTCAGTTTAACCGTCTGTAAATGCCTTATCATTGTAGTGTGTGTGTTAAATCTCGATTGAAAATGAGATTTCATATTTGGTCTGAAATAAAAGATTGAAAACCAAACGAAAAACATTTTTTGGTTTCAGATCATATTTCTGATCCAAAAAATAAGATCTCGCGTACACAAAACAAACACGTTACTAACAAAAGCGTACGTACACTAGTAGATCTTATTATTTAGTTATTGGTTTTTATGAAAAGAATATGAAATTCGAAGAAAAAAATTATTTTTCGCTTTATTATAGCTGAAAATATGAATAGAAACACAAGCATCTTATGAAAATAGAAAAAAACTAGCCAGGATCTATAGATGTAATAAAAAAGGATTACAAAAGTATACGTACACACGAATGATGTATGTAGACTTTTGTTAACAAGTGTATCTTTACCTCAGCTCTTAAAAAAAATTGACAGTTCATTTACGAGAACAAAAATGCACTAGGTTTGAACGCTATATCAAGGTTTTAAGAGGCAAATACACCATCCAATCCTCGTACAGACCTGAGTTGTATCCCAACAATTATACGCAGCAAAAACACAATGCCCAACTAGTTGTTTGTAAAGTAATACGCGTTTTTCATTTTAAGCTTTGAGCAGAGCACGGAGTAGAGCCCGAGCACGTCGATTACGCTCTGAGCAGAGTATATTCAGAGCTATACGATTTAATTATGAAACACACTTGAGCACTGAGCCGTCATATGGAGCACCTTGCTCCTTAAATACAAAAAATAAAATAAAATTTGTTCTTTCCTTAGAAAAGTTCATTTAAATATTATACTTCGACCGACGCCATTTTGATTTTTGTTTTTTTTTTCAACCCTGTCATTTGTCAAACACACTCCTTGTGCTCGGTCATTTTATTCTGAGCTCATAGAGCGCACTCCGAGCTAGCTCCGATTGAAAAAAAAAACACGGATCGTTTTTTGACAGGTCAGTGCCCTCATGATACACAGAAATACAAGGTATGCTCACTTCGGCTGATTATGCGTGTGACGTCACATTGTTCTGATTTTTGTTCTTAGAGAATGTAAATAAATGTGTTAATTTGCCGATTTTGTTATTGTTTTTTTATTTTTATTGTTCTTATAATCATAAAAAAATCATTTAAACCTTCAGTTTTAAAAAATAATCTTCACTTAATAAATAAAATAATAATAAAAGAAGAATGTGACGTCATAAAATATCAAGATGGCGATTTGTGTGTGTCTAATGAGCATACCTTGTATTTCTGTGTATCATGAGTGGCCTGCTCGGAGCTTAAAAGGAAAAACGCCTAATATAGATTTTATGCTTGTCTTTTACATAAGAGCTTACGACAGCCCGATTTCGATGCAACCGTCGGGTGAGTAGACACACACAATACAATCGTCGCATTCAACACCAATTCTGTCAAACAAGTGGTAAAATCGTTGTATCGTGTATTCACCGCTTAACGCGATTGCATGAATACCCCTGTAGAAAAAACATGATACAAAGATAAACCAGATTATGCACCATAGAAAACAGAAACAAGAACGACTCTCTTCGCCAACAAACTGAAAAATGCCCCGTTCGGCGACACATATGTACCCGCCCCGTACATTTGTTATAGGACTACTAATACGTTTCCATTTATGTGGGTACGAAACGATTGGCTGCTGATTGGCTGCTTCTCACACGAATCTCACACGTATTCACATACACAAAATAAAATTTCAGGGTTTGCAGGGCATGGCCGGGTTGGGTCGCAGTTTCTTTTTCGTTTTTGTATGGTATGCACATACAAACCGCCATCTTGCTATTTTCTGACGTCACAAACATCTTTTAATATTATTTTATTTTTTAAGTGAAGAATTGAAAATTTTACCGATTCCTTTTATGATTATAAGAGTTTTAAATATAAAAATACAATAAAAACCGCCATGAATAGATATAAGTTATAGTGACGTCACACGCAAGGTCAGCATACTTTGTTTTCGTTTCAGAGTTAGGTAGGTCAGATTTCAAATATGAATTTTCATCTCTGTATTTCAGAAGGAAACACCACTAGGTTATTTTTCATCTTTCTGAAATGAATTCTAGATTATTGTCAGGTGAAAACGTAGTATAAAGACATCACCAAGAAAATTACAAAATCTGGTATGACTTGCAGCTTTCTACTGGATTCCTGGAATTTTGTGTTTTGACATTTAAACATTTTAGGTTACTGGCTAAACACAATGCCAGCTGCAGCTATAGAGAGCTGTCGTAGTGTGCCATTAGGATTTTTCAAAACTTCCCCCAATGGAGCCGTACGGTTTTTTCACATTTGAGAATTTATGAAATGTGGAATATGAAATTTATGAAAATATGAATATAAAATCAAACTTCTTAAAAAAACAGAAAAAAAACTAGTCAGCATCTACAGACGCAATAAAAAAGAATTACAAATGTCTACGTAGGTACACAAGAATGATGTACGTAGACTTTTCTTAACAAGTATATCTATATCACTTTCAGCTGTCAAAAAAGACAGACAACACAAAATACATCCTCTGTTTTACAGTTTCATTTTTCATTTTACACCCCAAAATCATGAGATAAATTTATAAAGTACACATAAATAAATTCCCATAAAACATTTTGACGGTTCATTTACGAGAATATAAATTCACGTTTTTACCGTTTATGACGGTTTTAAGCGATTACATGAATGTATTTCTATCAACAGGCGTATTTGTACTACTTTTTTCAATTGTTGGCATCTATTTTCTTGGTTTTACTTGGTTTTCGTTGTTTTCTGTTTCTCTTTATGTGGTTTTCTCTTTTTCTCTTAATATTGGACGTGAGTCAGTGTGTGATTCTTGGGTAAAATAAAATAAAAGTAGGTACGATAAAATACATTGTTCATTTTTGTATTAAATATTTATTTCATAAGTATAATCACACAAATTGAAGACATTATGATTTCGCGAAGCGTCGAGACATTTCATTACAGAAACATTTTCTGAATTGTTTAAGAAATTTTCCTTGGTGTGAACACACCTTTAAAGACAATTAGGAAGAGATAAATATTTTATTTACGAATCCCTTTGATTCGATTTTTGAGCCCTTGAAGACCTTTGAAAATTAAAATTAATAGAAATTACATACAAAAAGATTCTTGTCTGCTTTTATTTTCGTTACCTTTTTATTAAAATCCATTTTTTCAGTCTTATCGCCTGTTCACAAACAAATGATAAAATTTGACATATCAAAAGGAAAACTTATCGCATTTGAGAGATACAGAACACCATTTTATCGCATTCTTCCAGTATTTCATTCCGATGTATTCCAATTGATAAAATTATCGCCTGTCAATGTTACAGAACCAGGATGATGCGATAAAATTAATTTTGTTCCAGTTACAGAATAGAGGTCCAGATGTTCTTACTGTTGCTTTACACTTCCGAACTTTTGTTCCAAGTTTTCTATTTTGGTTTCGAATTTCTGAATTTGTCGAAGAGAACATTCTTTGCATCGAGTTTGTTTTGGATACCATCAAATTTGCTTTCGAGCACGTTCTTTTGTTCACTTAGTTGCTTTTGGAGAACTTCTGACGTTCGTCGAATTTCAACAGAATCAGCTTTATGAAAGCGGGCATTTTATCGGCCGTACTTACTCTGCTTTCCATTTCTTTTTCCACAACATCAAATAGCATGGTATCGGGGTCTCCACCATCCTGAGTGATAGCATTCTGAAGTCGGAGCAATAGTTCCTTTTTCAGCCCCGAAGTCTAAAGATTTCTTTTTCCTAATAAATTCTTCTTTCAACTCAGCTGTTGTTAATTGTTCTATTTTGCGACCCATTTTATCTAACCGAAACACAATTTTCGCAACAAAGTCAATTTTATTTTAATAATTCTTCTAGAAAAAAAAAACTTTTTCAGACACTGCTATACAATTTTATAGCACAATCAGTTACAATGGTTTTTAGAAAATTTCACGAGTCACTGAAACTGTTTTAGAAAATTTCACTTTGGAATTTTCTCGAACTTTACTGAGTCTTATCCCCAATTCCTGAAACCAATGTTGTATTTTGGTCTGGGGTTTGATAAATAAAACTCAATCACACTTTCAAAATAACACAACAAATCTCTTTATTTTATTTTAACACAACGTCTTTTAGTTTAATAAACAACGTTTTCACTTATTTCACTTATTTACAATCCAAAATAATCTTTTACTTCAACACTTTTCTCTTTTAAATCACTTCTTATTGTCACTTCCGGTTGTTTACCGTTCCACGTTTAAAAATGAACTGAACTGCACACCATTTATTCGTGGTATTTATACACATTTGTACGACATCTAGATGGTTCTGGCACAATCTATAAGCTTTCAATTCTGCCTGATTCTGGCACAATCCATAAGCTTTCGGTTCTAATTAGATATTGTAGATATTGTGATGCGGCCATTGTATGTCTATTCTAAAGTATTATCAAGATGGGTGTTTCACCTAGCGTCATCTAGTTTCGCTATCTCGCTATTTCTCATTGTAGACTTTTGGTCGGGGAGATGAATTCAACACATATGCAATGTTAGAAAGAGACAGAACGGGAAAGATGTATTTAAAGTGTTAGCAGTCAGAAGAAAACAAACCATCGACACTTTTTCGTGTTATTTTTAAATCAGTTGCGTATCGCTGAAAACTGGGATTGAGGGATGACGAAATATTCACACAGGGAAGGAATGCAAAATGGTTGACATTGCATTAAGCGCCTTAAAGGAAACGATTTGGATTTTTGTTTGCATATGACATATGTACCATTAACTCAACTAAACAACAATATATTTTTTTTTATAATTAACGCGTGCACAAGGGACTACTTGTTTCCCTTTTAATGTTACGCACTGTGCGGGCATTAGGAAGATAGGGAGGGGAGAGATAGGAGGTGTCGATTTACATTGGTTTTGAATGTTTGCAGATCAAAATGGCAAGGGAAAATCTCGCCGGGTAAACTATTCCAAATTCGTGTCGTTCGGCTAAAGAAAGAATCCGTATATTTCACGGTACGTCCGAAATTGGGCTCAAGGGTAAACTAATGAGCATTCCTTGCAAGACGAGTATTACGCGAGAAACTTTTAAGGGGAGGAATGCAGCTGGCTACTTCGAGTGAACATTTTTTGTAAAAGAAGCGATAAAATAAGGAAAGACATGAAACATTGCGTCGGTGTACGAGAGGGGCAATTGTTTCAGCGGCAGTTCTATTTCCTATCAATCTTAACGCTCTATTTTGTATTCTATCAAGCAGGTGTAGCGATCTTTGTGAAACACCTGCCCACAGGTGGGAGTTATACTCGAGTTTAGGGCGTATAAACGCTTTATAGATTGTAGCCAGATCAGATGGGGAAAAATACTTCTTACACCTATACAGAAAACCTAAGCACTTAGCAGCATTCTTAGCGATCTCAAATATATGGTCGTTTCAACGGAGGTCGTCGTTGACACACATACCGAGTAGTGAGAGCTTTTCGGTTTCTTCGATGTAAGTGCCATTCATGGACAATGGCATTGGGGGTATGTTAAGCTTTAACGACAGAAGACAGCATTGAGTTTTCAAAGCATTAAACTCCACACGATTGCTATTATTCCATTTGAAAATGCTGTATATATCGGAGTTTAATGAGCTTGACATATGGCACCGTTGCAACTGCACGTTCGAAGGCGAAGGACGTGAGTTATCGAACGAATATGAAAAGCTGAGGGTAGAGTCGTCAGCAAAACAGTTAAGTAGATTAGAAGTAACAGACAGAAGATCATTTATAAAAATTAGGAAAAGAGTCGGAGACCGAACAAAGCCCTGGGGCACACCAGCATTTATTTTGTAGGAATCAGACTTGAATCCGTCCAATACAACTTGTATTGAACGTCCCAGAAGATAGCTTCTAATCCAACGAACAAGTGTATTATCGATCCCAAAAGCACGCATTTTCGGTAAGAGAGCTTCATGCCAAACTCTATCAAATGCCTTGGAGATATCAAGAGAAATAATCTTACTTTCACTAAAGCGATGTAAATATTTGTTCCACTGTTCGGTGAGATATGCCATCAGATCATCAGTGGAACGGTTGCTGCGGAAGCCATACTGACGGTCATGGGAGAAGCTTTCGATCTTCGAGATATTCCTTAAGCTGACGGTTAATCAGTGTTTCCATGACCTTAGAAAGAAGGGATGTCAGTGCTATGGGTCGGTAGTAGGAGGGGGGAGGATGGGTCACCTTTCTTAGGGACAGGCTGGACAAATGCTGTTTTCCATCTTCTAGGAAAGATTCAGGAAGAGTAGAAGCGATGGAAAAGCTTACGCAGTGGCTTTGCAAGTGTGGAAGAACACCTCTTCAAAAGAATCTGGGGTATACCATCCGGGCCAGCGGATTTGTGTATATCGAGATCTTTGAGAACTCTTGCTACTGTACGAGTGCGGAAAAAAATCTGTCCCATGGAAAAAATTTACATTCTCGAGTACAGGCGGGGCAACGTTGCTATGCGGTAGCGTGGAGCTGGTAGCGAAATGGGCGGCGAGAAAATTTGCCTTCTCTGATTAGTAAACAATTTGTTTTTTATTGTCGATGAGCGTTGGAACCGAAGATGTTGAGGAGTTTTTAATATTCTTTACAAATGACCAAACATTTGTACTGCCTTTGGGACACTGCAGAATTTTTTGCCGTAATTTTTGGTCATGCAAAAATTTGGTTCTTTCAATAATGAGTTGCATGAGTTCCTTGCTTGTTTGTGCTTTTTCCGATTTTCCTCTGTAGGGTTGGCTTTGCAAGAACGGAAACTTACTTCTTTGAGCCTGATAGCTTCTTTACACTCAGAATTAAACCAAAACTTTTCTTTAGGTTTGATGCTTTTTACTCTGTTAGGAATTAAAGCACAAATCCCTAGAAGAATCACATTTGTGATCATTTCAGCACTGGCATCAATGTCACTATCGAGGAAGCATAGTGACCAGTTAAAGTTTCGGAAAAAAATATTCAGGCCGTCCCAGTTGGCTTTCTCGTATTGCCAAACGGTCCTGGTGGAAAGTTTTTCTTTAACTGGATCGGTGGAGGATGAGAAATTAGCTGAAATGATACAATGGTCTGAAGTGCCAAATGGAGAAGTTACACTAATGGTATATTTATCAGGGTGAGAAGTAAGAAACAAGTCAAGAGTATGGGCGGCTTGCCCAGCAACATCCGGTATACGCGTTGGCACATCGATCAGTTGGGTAAGGTGATGTAACCCGGCAAAGACCTCAACATACCTTCCTTCGGGTGTTGTCTGACGAGAATAGCGGAGCCAATTGGAATTGTGTACATTGAAATCGGCCGCAATAACGATTTCAGTGCGAGGACAAAGGGAAACAATTTTCGAGATGGAATCAGACAGTGCATCGAACTCGTTACAAGTGGAATTGCTGTCGAGATTTGGACTCCTGTAAATAAAACAATAATGAATGACATGCTTGCGGACAGTTAATTTGAGCCATAAGAAGTAAAAAACCGTGTTCGAACATTGCCCATATTGGAGAAGGCTCTGGCAAGCAATATCATTCCTAACATAGACCACGAAACCATGATGGGAAAAGAGTAATGGCACCAAGCTATACCCATGTAGGGCAAATTCTGATAAATCAGTATTTACTCCAACCTGGGTTTCAATTAATGCCAAAACAGCTGGCCTGTATTGAACAGTGTAGACGTACACGTGAAAGAAATTCTTTCTTATACCACGAACATTAGAATACACAACACGAAAATTACTTACCATTAAAAAATACTTACACACAAAACACAATTCTGACTAAGTCGAACCATGCAGTGAAAATCCAAATTAATTTCTGTAATAAACAAACTGTCTTAGGTGTTATGCCCATAAGACAGCTTGCATACAAAAAATCAATTTAAATATTCAGCACAATAGGACAAACTCAGATGCCCTTATCCATTTTCCGCAAGCATTAGATGGTCATACGATGCCTACAGTAGATAAGAAAGAGGTAGTTAAGCACAAAGGTCTTGGGACAGATAGGAGGATAATTTGCTATGCGAATGCGTTTTATTTATTTTTTTTCCACTGCTCGAGTGAGCATCTTTTTCTTTCCTCTAACGACGGGAGTGGATATATTTATTATTATTACAGCACACGCGAGTGGTTTTTTTTCGGTTTCTCTAACGAGTGTGTGTTAATATTTTTTTTTAAACACTCGCGATAACAATGCGCAATAATTTTGTTTGACTCTTGCTTAATTATTTGTGCGCGCACCTCGACGTCCGGCCTCTACGAGCTTAAGATCGACACTCCACAATATAATTAAAACCGACAAACAAGACAACACTTTATATAGTCTTTCAATATTGAATAAAAAAAAAATAAGGGATCGAACAAAAACTTCTTAAGAAAAAAGTTCTTAATACGGGCGCCCTATTTTTTGAAAAAGAATGCGCTCATGATTTTACTCTGTCATCTGACAAAAAAGAAATAATGAATGTTTTTTTCTTATGCAGCTTCGCTAGCAACATACATCACATACACTGTAAGTATGTATAATGTATGTACGCAACTCGTATTCTGTATCTTTCTTGATTGTCATGGATTTGTTGGAAGAATTTGCAAATATATGCTTGCCATGTTTGATTATTATATCAATTTGTTTAGTCTGCAAAAAATTAATTTGAGTTGAAGTACTTACCTAGTTACTTATTTTACAAATAAAACACATTTATTGTAGATGTTTGTACCCATGTTATTGCTTTTGAGTATCTTCAAAAAAATCTTCTTGATTGGCATGGATTTGTTGGAAGAATTTGCAAATATATGCTTGCCATGTTTGATTATTATATCAATTTATTTAGTCTGCAAAAAATAAATTTGAGTTGAAGTACCTACCAATTTACTTATTTTACAAATAAAACACATTTATTGCAGATGTTTGTACCCATGTTATTGCTTTTGAGTATCTTCAAATAAAATCTTCTTGATTGGCATGGATTTGTTGGAAGAATTTGCAAATATATGCTTGCCATGTTTGATTATTACATCAATTTGATTAGTCTGCAAAAAATAAATTTGAGTTGAAGTACCTACCTAGTAACTTATTTTACAAATAAACCACATTTATTGCAGATGTTTGTACCCATGTTATTGCTTTTGAGTATCTTCAAAAAATGCTTAACATTTTTCGAGCCGTAAAATAGAAATTTGAAAAATAAAAAATTATTCTGAATGTTTTTAATTTTTTTGAAAAAAAAAATTCACGGAAACATTGATTTTACCAGTGAATGATCGTAAGCAGTAAAATGCCGTTTTGAATAAACATTATCTTTTACTGTTCTTTCTTTCAATAGAAATGTTATAAGCAACCTACCTACGTTTAAATACAAAATAAATCAATTCCTTATTACGTTCGAAACTGAACAATATACATTAAAACTGTAAACAGTAAAATCCGAATATGGCAACATTGGTATGTGATTTCGGTATAAGCTACAGAAATAACAAAATTTCTTGAAAAATGCAAAATCCAAAAAATAATTGAAAACACACAATCTTGGTTTGTTTACGAAAAATCTAAGCGAAATCCAATATTTTTTGTTTCCCTTACTCTACCATACCATATGGTCTAGTGTCACTTTTTGAACCTTTCACTCGTACTTTTTATTTATTATTCCTGCAAAATCATTCTAACTCATACGATTCTGAAAATACATATAACATATAACCTACTCTTTCATCGTTATATATCATTCTACTCTCCAAAACCCATACATATGCATATCAAGAACTACTGCAGCGCTCTTGCGACAGTATCTCGCTAAACTAGATGCAGCCTGATGGTAGTACTATAGATTTCATATACAATAATGTGGCAACAAAATGATTAGATATTCGGAGGATACATTTTGTTTGTAAATTAACGACATCTGTGGGATTCATTGTATACAACTACCAACCCTTATTGTGTACTACTAAAAGTATGCTACATATTTGCAATATGTTTTGACTTAGTAATAATTAGAACTTGAAGTACTAATTCGAGACTCGAATTAGTACCGAAAAGCTTAGAATGTGCCAGAACCAGACGGAAGCTTCCAGCAGCTTGTAAGTTTGTATAAATACAAGAGTAGATGGCATTGAAGTTTAGTTTATTTTCAAAAGTGGAATTGTTAACAACTGGAAGCGTTAGTAAAAAGTGATTGAATTGAGATTAAATGAAAAGTGTTGAATTATAAAAACGTGTTTGAATTGTGAATAAGTAGAATAAGTAAAATTTGGTGTTATTTAATCTGAAAGACGTTGTGTTATTATTTTGGAATTTTGATTGAGTTTTATTTGTCGGACCCCACGCCAAACCTTCACAGTGGTGTCAGAAATTGGGGATAAAATTCGTTGGAAAGTCTCCAGCAGCAACTAATCCAACAAAGGAACGTTCTCGAAGATCAAAGGAACGTTCTCGAAAGTAAATTCGACGATCGAAAAATTCATTAGAAACTCTCCAGAAGCAACTAAGTCAAAGCCAAAATAGAAAGCTTAGAAGAAAAATTCGAAAAGCACTGTGGAAAAATAAATAAAACAATACACACTCGCGTAGAAAATATCCTCTTATCTGTCCCAAGACCTTTATGCTTAACTGCCTCTTTCTTATCTACTGTAGTCATACTACGTATGACCATCTAATGCTTGCGGTAAATGGATAAGGGCATCTGAGTTTGTCCTATTGCGCTGAATGTTTAAATTGATTTTTTGTATGCAAGTTGTCTTATGGGCACAGCACCTAAGACAGTTTGTTTATTACAGAAATTATTTTGGATTTTCACTGCATGGTTCGACTTAGTCAGAATTGTGTTTTGTGTGTAAGTATTTTTAAATGGTAAGTGATTTTCGTGTCGTGTATTCTAATGTTCGTGGTATAAGAAAGAATTTATTTCACGTGTACGTCTACACTGTTCAATACAGGACAGCTATTTTGGCATTAAGTGAATGACCATCTAATGCTTGCGGTAAATGGATAAGGGCATCTGAGTTTGTCCTATTGCGCTGAATGTTTAAATTGATTTTTTGTATGCAAGCTGTCTTATGGGCACAGCACCTAAGACAGTTTGTTTATTACAGAAATTATTTTGGATTTTCACTGCATGGTTCGTCAGAATTGTGTTTTGTGTGTAAGTATTTTTAAATGGTAAGTGATTTTCGTGTCGTGTATTCTAATGTTCGTGGTATAAGAAAGAATTTCTTCAACGTGTACGTCTACACTGTTCAATACAGGCCAGCTGTTTTGGCGTTAAGTGAAACCCAGAATGGAGTAAATACTGATTTATCAGAATTTGCTCTACATTTTTTTTTTTTATAATTAACGCGCGCACAAGGGACTATTTGTTTCCCTTCAAATGTAACACACTGCGCGGGCATTAGGAAGATAGTGAGGGGAGAGATAGGAGGTGTCGATTAACATTGGTTTTAAATATTTGCAAATTGAAATGGCAAGGGAAAATCTCGCCGGGTTAACCATTCCAAAGTCGTCGACGGCTAAAAAAAGAATCCCTATATTTCACGGTACGTCCGAAATTGGGCTCAAGGGTGAACTGATGGGCATTCCTAGCAAGACGAGTATTACGGGTGAAACTTTTTAGGGGAGGAATGCAGCTGGCTACCTCGAGTGAACATTTTTTATAAAAGAAACGATAAAATAAGGAAAGACATGAAACATTGCGTCGGTGTTCGAGAGGGGCAATTGTTTCAGCGGCAGTTCTATTTCCTATCAATCTTAACGCTCGATTTTGTATTCTATCAAGCAGGTGAAGCGATCTTTGTGAAGCACCTGCCCACAGGTGGGAGTTATACTCGAGTTTAGGGCGTATAAACGCTTTATAAATTGTAGCCAGATCAGATGGGGAAAAATACTTCTTACACCGATACAGAAAACCTAAGCACTTAGCAGCATTCTTAGCGATTTCAAATACATGGTCGTTCCAACGGAGGTCGTCGTTGACACACATACCGAGTACTGAGAGCTTTTCGGTTTCTTCGATGTAAGTGCCATTCATGGACAATGGCATTGGGGGTATATTTAGCTTTAACGACAGAAGACAGCATTGAGTTTTTGAAGCATTAAACTCCACACGATTCCTATTACCCCATTTGACAATGCTGTATAAATCGGAGTTTAATGAGCTTGACATACGGCACCGTTGCAATTGAACGTCTGAAGGCGAAGGACGTGAATTATCGAACGAATATGAAAAGCTGAGGGTAGAGTCGTCAGCAAAACAGTTAAGTGGATTAGAAGTAACAGACAGAAGATCATTTATAAAAATGAGGAAAAGAGTCGGAGACAGAACAGAGCCCTGGGGCACACCAGCATTTATTTTATGGGAATCAGACTTGAATCCGTCCAATACAACTTGTATTGAACGGTCCAGAAGATAGCTTCTAATCCAACGAACAAGAGTATTATCGATCCCAAAAGCACGCATTTGCGATAAGAGAGCTTCATGCCAAACTCTATCAAATGCCTTGGAGATATCAAGAGCAATAATCTTACTTTCACCAAAGCGATGTAAAGATTTGTTCCACTGTTCGGTGAGATATGCCATCAGATCACCAGTGGAACGGTTGCTGCGGAAGCCATACTGGCGGTCATGGAGAAGCTTTCGATCTTCGAGATATTCCTTAAGCTGACGGTTAATCAGTGTTTCCATGACCTTAGAAAGAAGGGATGTCAGTGCTATGGGTCGGTAGGAGGAGGGGGAGGATGGGTCACCTTTCTTAGGGACAGGCTGGACAAATGCTGTTTTCCATCTTCTAGGAAAGATTCCAGAAGAGTAGGAGCCATGGAAAAGCTTACGCAGTGGCTTTGCCAGTGTGGAAGAACACCTCTTCAGAAGAATCGGGGGTATACCATCCGGGCCAGCGGATTTGTGTATATCGAGATCTTTGAGAACTCTTGCTACTGTACGAGTGCGGAAAAAAATCTGTCCCATGGAAAAAATTACATTCTCAAGTACAGGAGGGGCAACGTTGCTATGCGGCAGTGTGGAGCTGGCAGCGAAATGGGCGGCGAGCAAGTTTAGTTTGCCTTCTCTGAAGAGTAAACAATTGGTTTGTTATTGTCGATGAGCGTTGGAACCGAAGATGTTGAGGAGTTTTTAATATTTTTTACAAATGACCAAAAATTTGTACTGCCTTTGGGACACTGCAGAATTTTTTGCCGTAATTTTTGGTAATGCAAAAATTTGGTTCTTTCAATAACGGAGTTGCATGAGTTTCTTGCTTGTTTGTGCTTTTTCCGATTTTCTTCTGTAGGGTTGGCTTTGTAAGAACGGAAACTTACTTCTTTGAGCCTGATAGCTTCTTTACACTCAGAAATAAACTTTTCTTTAGGTTTAATGCGTTTTACTCTGTTAGGAATAAAAGCACGCATCCCTAGAAGAATCACATTTGTGATCATTTCAGCACTGGCATCAATGTCACTATCGACGAAGGATAGTGACCAGTTAAAGTTTCAGAAAAAAATATTCAGGCCGTCCCAGTTGGCTTTCTCGTATTGCCAAACGGTCCTGGTGGGAAGTTTTTGTTAACTGGATGGGTGGAGCATGAGAAATTAGCTGAAATGACACAATGGTCTGAAGTGCCAAATGGAGAAGTTACACTAATGGTATATTTATCAGGGTGAGAAGTAAGAAACAAGTCAAGAGTATGGGCGGCTTGCCCAGCAACATCCGGTATACGCGTTGGCACATCGATCAGTTGGGTAAGGTGATGTAACCCGGCAAAGAGCTCGACATACCTTCCTTCGGGTGTTGTCTGACCAGAATAGCGGAGTCAATTGGAATTGTGTACATTGAAATCGCCCGTAATAACGATTTCAGTGCGAGGACAAAGGGAAACAATTTTCGAGATGGAATCAGACAGCGCATCAAACTCGTTACAAGTGGAATTGCTGTCGAGATTTGGACTCCTGTAAATAAAACAATAATGAATGACATGCTTGCGGACAGTGAATTTGAGCCACAAGAAGTTAAAGTCCGTGTTGGAACATTGCCCATATTGGGGAAGGCTCTGGCAAGCAATATCATTCCTAACATAGACCACGAGACCATGATGGGAAAAGAGTAATGGCACCAAGCTATACCCATGTAGAGCAAACTCTGATAAATCAGTATTTACTCCAACTATGGTTTCACTTAATGCCAAAACAGCTGGCCTGTATTGAACATTGTAGACGTACAGGTGAAAGAAATTCTTTCTTATACCACGAACATTGGAATACACGACACAAAAATCACTTACCATTTCAAAATACTTACACACAAAACACAATTCTGACTAAGTCGAACCATGCAGTGAAAATCCAAATTAATCTCTGTAATAAACAAACTGTCTTAGGTGTTATGCCCATAAGACAGCTTGCATACAAAAAATCAATTTAAATATTCAGCACAATAGGACAAACTCAGATGCCCTTAACCATTTACCGCAAGCATACGATGCCTACAGCAGATAAGAAAGAGGCAGTTAAGCTAAGCACAAAGGGTTGGGACAGATAAGAGGATAATTAGACTTGTTATGCAAGTGTGTTTTATTTTTTTTTTCTTCCACAGCGCGAATGGGCATCTTATCGTCTTCCAACGACGCGAGTGGATATTGTTATTTTCTTACCAGCACACGCGAGGGGTTTTTGCCAATTTCTCAAACGAGTGTGTAATGTTATTTTTTTTTTTAACACTCGCGATAACAATGTGCAGTAAATTTTTTTTTTTTTTTTTTGACTTTTGTTTATTTATTTATGCGCTTACCTCGACCTGACGTCCGGCCTCTATGAGCTTAAGATTACATGGGTATAGCTTGTTGCCATTACTCTTTTCCCATCATGGTCTCGTGGTCTATGTTAGGAATGATAATGCTTGCCGGAGCATACCCCAATATGGGCAATGCTCCAACACGGACTTTAACTTCTTATGGCTCCAATTCACTGTCCGCAAGCATGTCATTCATTATTGTTTTATTTACAGGAGTCCAAATCTCGACATTTATTCGACTTGTAACGAGTTTGATGCACTGTCTGATTCCATCTCGAAAATTGTTTGCCTTTGTCCTCGCACTGAAATCGTTATTGCGGGGGATTTCAATGACACAATTCCAATTGGCTCCGCTATTCTGGTCAGACAACACCCGAAGGAAAGTATGTCGAGCTCTTTGCCGGGTTATATCACCTTACCCAACTGATCGATGTGCCAACGCGTATACCGGATGTTGCTGGGCAAGCCGCCCATACTTTTTTTTTTTAATGATTTTTTTATTGCATTAAATCTTTTAACTACTAAAGTCTAGACAAAAACCTTAAAAACTTGTTAACACTATCAACTTAATTGACTTACTGGTACAATGCGGGCGCTCTAAATTAATCTATATCTTAATTTAAATTGCCTTTCGGCTTTAAATTAACTTATATATAAATTAAAACTATCGGGTTTTATTTTTCACGAAGAAAAATTTAAAAACTGGGTAAACTTTATCGGTTTTTTTTCTTAACCTATCTTAAAGTAAAGTAAGTAAAGTAACTTAAAATAAACCTAAAATACTTAAATCTAGAACAGCCACAGCAGCCTTTTTTTTTTTTTTGGTGCCGCCACAACTGCCTTATTCTATCTTATAGATACCTAAAACATATGCAAGCCAGCCATAGGCAATAGTCGACTAAAATTATCTGGTTTAATTAAGCCACCAAAACTGGCGGACCTGATTAATGACTTCCTTCCGATCCAAATCGGGCACTGCGGCCAACGTGGTAGATTAACGGGATCGCCGATCTATCCTGAATCAGCCCTCGACTATCTAAGTATAGGAAAGCCTCGGGCGGGATAAAACCACTCGAACGTGTACTTTCAAAATATTCTTCTTGGGGGAAGCCGCCCATACTCTTGACTTGTTTCTTACTTCTCACCCTGATAAATATACCATTAGTGTAACTTCTCCATTTGGTACTTCAGACCATTGTGTCATTTCAGCTAATTTCTCATCCTCCACCCATTCAGTTAAAGAAAACCTTCCCACCAGGACCGTTTGGCAATACGAGAAATCCAACCAGGACGGCCTGAATATTTTTTCCGAAACTTTAACTGGTCACTATGCTTCATCGATAATGACATTGATGCCAGTGCTGAAATGATCACAAATGTGATTCTTCTAGGTATGCGTGCTTTTATTCATAACAGAGTTCAAAGCACCAAGCCTAAAGAAAAGTCCTGGTTTAATTCTGATTGTAAAGAAGCTATCAGGCTCAAAGAAGTAAGTTTCCGATCTTACAAAGCCAACCCTACAGAGGAAAATCGGAAAAAGCAAAAACAAGCAAGGAACTCATGCAACTCCGTTATTGAAAGAACCAGATTTTCGCATGACCAAAAATTACGGCAAAAAATTCTGCAGTGTCCCAAAGGCAGTAAAAATTTTTGGTCATTTGTAAAAAATATTAAAAACTCCTTGACATTTTCGGTTCCAACGCTTTATTTTACTTTTGTATACTAACTTTTGTTTAGTCTTCAGAGAAGGCAAACTTGCTCGCCGCCCACTTCGCTGCCAGCTCCGCAAAGCCACTGCGTAAGCTTTTCCATCACTCCTACTCTTCTGGAATCTTTCCTAGAAGATGGAAAACAAAATTTGTCCAGCATGTCCCTAAGAAAGGTGACCCATCCTCCCCCTCCTACCGACCCATAGCACTAACATCCCTTCTTTCTAAGTTCATGGAAACGCCGATTAACTGTCAGCTTAAGGAATATCTCGAAGATCGTAAGCTTCTCCATGACCGTCAGTATGGCTTCCGCAGCAACCGTTCCACTGGTGATCTGATGGCATATCTCACCGAATAGTTGAACAAATCTTTACATCGCTTTGGAGAAAGTAAGATTATTGCTCTTGATATCTCTAAGGCATTTGATAGAGTTTGGCATGAAGCTCTCTTATCGAAAATGCATGCTTTTGGGATGATACTCTTGTTCGTTTGATTAGAAGCTATCTTCTGGACCGTTCAATAAAAGTTGTATTAGATGGGCTCAAGTCTGATTCCCACAAAATAAATGCTGGTGTGCCCCAGGGCTCTGTTCTGTCTCCGACTCTTTTCCTTACTTTTATAAATGATCTTCTGTCTGTTACTTCTAATCCACTTAACTGTTTTGCTGATGACTCTACCCTCAGCTTTTCATATTTGTTCGATAATTCACGTCCTTCGCCTTCGGACGTACAATTGCAACGGTACCGTATGTCAAGCTCATTAAACTCCGATTTATACAGCATTGTCAAATGGGGTAATAAGAATCGTGTGGAGTTTAATGATTCGAAAACTCAATGCTGTCTTCTGTCGTCAAAGCTAAACATACCCCCAATGCAATTGTCCATGAATGGCACTTACATCAAAGAAACCGAAAAGCTCTCAATACTCGGTATGTGTGTTAACGACGACTTCCGTTGGAACGATCATATATTTGAGATCGCTAAGAATGCTGCTCAGTGCTTAGGTTTTCTGTATCGGTGTAATAAGTATTTTTCCCCATCTGATCATGCTACAATTTATAAAGCGTTTATACATCCTAAACTCGAGTATAACTCCCACCTCTGGGTGGTTGCTTCGCAAACATCGCTTCACCTGCTTGATAGAATACAAAATCGAGCGTTAAGATTGATACGAAATAGAACTGCCGCTGAAACAATTGCCCCTCTCGTATACCGACGCAATGTTTCCTGTCTTTCTTTATTTTATCGTTTCTTTTACAAAAAAATGTTCACTCAAAGTAGCCATTTGCATTCCTCCCCTTAATAGTTCCTCCCGTAATACTCATCTCACAAGGAATGCTCATCAGTTCACCTTTGAGCCCAATTCCGGACGTACCGTGAAATATAGGGATTCTTTTTTTAGCCGAACAACACGAATTTGGAATAATTTAGCTGGCGCGATTTTCCCTTGCCACTTTGATCTGCAAACATTCAAAACCAATGTTAATCGACACCTCCTATCTCTGCCCTCAACTTCTTCCTAATGCCCACGCAGTGTGTTTTACATTAAAAGGGAAACAAATAGTCCCTTTTGCGCGAGTTACATACCTCACTTACACATGCCTCATCGCCGGTTATTGGCACCAACTATCAACATAACAGCCTTCAGCATTTTCCCACATTTTATTAAACAACCAACATAACAGTCATCAGCATTTTCCCACATTTTATTATTAACGATCTAATTTCAATTCACATTTCACATACCTCCAAAAAAGTGGTGACTTGTTATTGATTTTCGTTGTCTAAATGAAAAAAGAATTAGAGACAAATATCCACTCCCGAATATAACAGAGATTCTGGATAAGTTGGGGAAATGCATGTATTTCTCCACACTTAATTTACCACCAAACAGAGATGGACCCAAAAGATGTTCCTAAAACGGCATTTACAGTCGTGCAAATGGACCATGTACTAAGTGGTCTTGAGGACAAAGTCTGTCTAGTATATTTAGACGATATAGTAATCTTTTCAACCTCCCTACAGGAACACCTTGAAAACCTGAAGAAAGTTTTCTTTAGATTGCAAAAATTTAATTTTAAAGTACAACTAGACAAAACAGAGTAAGTACACAAGGAAACAGCATTTCTCGGACACATTATCTCCAGGGACGGAGTAAAACCCAATCCTGACAAAACCACTCACAGAATGCCTGAAGAAAGGGAAATCAATAACGCTAGACAAAAAATACGTCACAGCCTTCGAGATGTGTAAAGATCTCTTGATTAACGACCCTACTCTTCAATACCCCGATTTCTCTCGACCATTCATACTAACAACGGATGCGAGTAACTATGCAATATGTTCAGTCCTACCTCAAGGCACCATTTTTTTTTTTTTTTTTTTTTTTTTTATTGGTAGCGACAAGCCAATCTGCAAACAGAACCCTAACCGATACAGAATGTAGATACTCTACCATTGAAAAAGGGGTTTTGGCCATTGTTTGGGCAACGAAATATACCTGTTTGGTCACAAATTCAAAATTGTGACCGATCACAGACCATTGCAATGGATGATGAATTTAAGAGATCCAAGTTCTAAACTCGTTAGGTGGCGACTTAAATTAAAAGAGTTCGACTATGAAATCATTTATAAAAAAGAAACATTAAATCTGAACGCTGATGCACTCAGCAGAATAAAAATCGAAAATCAGAACGAGAAAATTGAATTTAACATGAACGAGGTTGACCAAACAATCCCCAATTCTAGTGGATCCACAATCCACTCTGCTCTTGAAAATATGAATGACCACGTATACATATCCGAACGTCCTTTGAATGAATTCAGCATTCAACTCATACTAAAAAGAAACATAAAAGACAAGCCAACACAGTTACAAATGTCATTTAAAAATAAACAGAGGCGAATATTAGAGAAGCGAATTTCAGAAGAACGATATTATTTCCATTTTCAAAAACTACGTACCCCCAAATAAATATTGCGCCATTTATACCGACGATGACACATTTAAAATCGTCCAGAGTGTTTACTCGAGTTACTTTTCAAACAACAAAGCATTCAAAATAATTCTCTGTACACAATTATTAAAAGATGTACTCGAGAACGGAGATCAAGATAAACTGATTAACGATTACCACCTGAATAACAACCATAGAGGCATAAATGAAACGCTTTTGCATCTAAAGCGTGAATTCTTTATCCCATTTATGAAAGGTAAAATCTCCAAAATAATAAATAATTGCGAATTGTGCCAAACACTTAAGTATGGCAGAAAACCCCAAAAAATAGAATTCTGAATCCCAGAAAATCCTGAAAGGAGTTTAGATATTGTACATATTGACATCTATAGTATTAATAATCAAAAAAATATCACGATTATTAACAAATTCTCCAAATTCGCACCAGCATACACAGTTCTAGCTAGAAATAGTCTAACAATAATAAAATCTCTTCTGCATTTCATGAGCCTACACGGCATTCCAAGCAAAATAATTACAGATAAAGGCACAGAATTTACTTCTTCTATGTTCAAAGATTTCGTCAGTAAATACAATATAAATCAACATATAACATCGCTACAACAATCAAGTAACAATTCTCCCTTCGAAAGACTTCACTCTACACTTACCGAAATATACAAAATTATATTTACGAAACATAAAGACGAAACTATGATAACCTATAACACCCTATGAACTGTTTTATGGTAGAACCTACAAATTCAAGAATATAAAATATAATAACGTCCATGACTACCTCACAAGATTAAACCACTTTTAAGCAGAATTATTTCCATCAATTAAAAATAAAACGAAAAACCAGATAGAGAAAAATTTAACTAAATTAAACCATGATAGGGAAAGGCCATGTAGCATAAAGACAGGATCACTTATTTATAGAAAATAAAATAAAAGGAATAAATTAACCCCAAGATTCAGTATAAGTCAAAAACAATAGGGAAATAACGATCCTTACTACTAATAACCACAAATTACATAAATCAAAAATTAAAAGAAGACGTAAATTCCAGATTCACTATCCTCACCCTGCTTATAACGATGACGATAGAACTAACAATCGAGATACATGATTTGACGACCAATCACGGCCTTCTTATTTTGAAACTAGGAACGGGCAGAGTTATAAAAACATACAGGAGTCTAATCCACATCATCAGATTAGAAAAATACCAGGAAAACGTGAACGCTATAGGCAACTATTTGTCAATTTTCAATAAAATAGACGGCCTTAATGACTCCCAGAAAGTAAAAAAAATAATTCGAACAGTTGCAAGACAAACTTAAAAGACTTTAAGACTCATAAAGAGTATAACAGGATATTTAGATGCTGACGATGCTCTGGATATAAATAAAAAAATCGAAGAGCTATCCAAGAGACAAAATGATATCGAGACACAGAAAGACGACCAGGTTAGACTTAACAAACAAATGATAAAAAGATTTGACAATATAACAAATCACATAAACATACAACAAAATATTATTCAAAAATATTTAATTAATACCGAAAAGTCATTGGGAAACAGGATCAGGTCAGAAGAAAACTCAATTAGATATATTCAACTTTTAAACAACCATTAGTCCAACATCGCGGAATCTATTATTCTTGCGAAATTAAATATTATTTCAAAACACATATTAAATCCTGAAGAACATTCATCTATACTTCTTTAAAAAATCAGTCCGTAGAAATTGAATCAAACGAAAACATATACGAATTATTGGAGCTTCAGGCTTACTATAACCATTCAGATATAATATTTAATATACATATGAATCATTTTCCTTATTTGTCGCGGAGCTTCCAACCTTAACTCGCGCGTTAATTATAAAAAAAGCAGAGATGAAGTCCTACCACCATCTTCAGAGACAGTTCTTTGGACGCGTTTGGAGGATGATCCTAGGAACCATCGATTCTATTTCGTTGAAGCAGATGATAAAGAGGACTTTCCAAGTTATATCGTTGGACAAATTTTAGTAGAACCAAAGAAGAACATGGTCCCGGTAAGGCTGATGAATTCGAACAAACACTCCGTCAAGCTCAGACAAGGAGAGGTGATTGGAAGATGCGTACCTATTGCAGCCATATCGACAACATCTGGGAGTGAATCTGCGAGTCCTGTTTCTGCAACGAAATTGGCTGATGTATGTAATGCTATCTTCGGAAACTGTGAGCTAAATCAGAAGCGGAAAACCATAGCCGAAAATCTCATTGGTGACTTTGCTGATATATTTGCATCGCAGGATGCAGACTATGGTCGAACACACCTAGTACACCACCTCACAGACACCGGCGATAGCAGACCGATCCGACTTCCAATGGAAAAACAGGCAGAAGTCGATGAGATGATATCGACCATGGAAAAAGACGGTCTAATCGAAAACTCAAAAAGTCCGTGGGCATCACCCGTTGTACTAGTGAAAAAGAAGGACGACAGCACTCGATTCTGCGTGGATTACCGAAGGCTCAACGATGTCATCAAGAAGGACAGCTACCCCTTGCCTCGAATAAATTACACCTTGGATACCCTTTCTGGAGCAAAATGGTTTTCCAGCCTCGATCTGAAAAGTGGCAACTGGCAGGTACGGATCCATCCAGAAGACAAAGAAAAGACCGCTTTTACAACGGGAAATAGACTATGGCAATTTACCGTTATGCCATTTGGCTCTTCAATACCCCGATTTCTCTCGACCATTCATACTAACAACGGATGCGAGTAACTATGCAATATGTTCAGTCCTACCTCAAGGCACCATTTTTTTTTTTTTTTTTTTTTTTTTTTATTGGTAGCGACAAGCCAATCTGCAAACAGAACCCTAACCGATACAGAATGTAGATACTCTACCATTGAAAAAGGGGTTTTGGCCATTGTTTGGGCAACGAAATATACCTGTTTGGTCACAAATTCAAAATTGTGACCGATCACAGACCATTGCAATGGATGATGAATTTAAGAGATCCAAGTTCTAAACTCGTTAGGTGGCGACTTAAATTAGAAGAGTTCGACTATGAAATCATTTATAAAAAAGAAACATTAAATCTGAACGCTGATGCACTCAGCAGAATAAAAATCGAAAATCAGAACGAGAAAATTGAATTTAACATGAACGAGGTTGACCAAACAATCCCCAATTCTAGTGGATCCACAATCCACTCTGCTCTTGAAAATATGAATGACCACGTATACATATCCGAACGTCCTTTGAATGAATTCAGCATTCAACTCATACTAAAAAGAAACATAAAAGACAAGCCAACACAGTTACAAATGTCATTTAAAAATAAACAGAGGCGAATATTAGAGAAGCGAATTTCAGAAGAACGATATTATTTCCATTTTCAAAAACTACGTACCCCCAAATAAATATTGCGCCATTTATACCGACGATGACACATTTAAAATCGTCCAGAGTGTTTACTCGAGTTACTTTTCAAACAACAAAGCATTCAAAATAATTCTCTGTACACAATTATTAAAAGATGTACTCGAGAACGGAGATCAAGATAAACTGATTAACGATTACCACCTGAATAACAACCATAGAGGCATAAATGAAACGCTTTTGCATCTAAAGCGTGAATTCTTTATCCCATTTATGAAAGGTAAAATCTCCAAAATAATAAATAATTGCGAATTGTGCCAAACACTTAAGTATGGCAGAAAACCCCAAAAAATAGAATTCTGAATCCCAGAAAATCCTGAAAGGAGTTTAGATATTGTACATATTGACATCTATAGTATTAATAATCAAAAAAATATCACGATTATTAACAAATTCTCCAAATTCGCACCAGCATACACAGTTCTAGCTAGAAATAGTCTAACAATAATAAAATCTCTTCTGCATTTCATGAGCCTACACGGCATTCCAAGCAAAATAATTACAGATAAAGGCACAGAATTTACTTCTTCTATGTTCAAAGATTTCGTCAGTAAATACAATATAAATCAACATATAACATCGCTACAACAATCAAGTAACAATTCTCCCTTCGAAAGACTTCACTCTACACTTACCGAAATATACAAAATTATATTTACGAAACATAAAGACGAAACTATGATAACCTATAACACCCTATGAACTGTTTTATGGTAGAACCTACAAATTCAAGAATATAAAATATAATAACGTCCATGACTACCTCACAAGATTAAACCACTTTTAAGCAGAATTATTTCCATCAATTAAAAATAAAACGAAAAACCAGATAGAGAAAAATTTAACTAAATTAAACCATGATAGGGAAAGGCCATGTAGCATAAAGACAGGATCACTTATTTATAGAAAATAAAATAAAAGGAATAAATTAACCCCAAGATTCAGTATAAGTCAAAAACAATAGGGAAATAACGATCCTTACTACTAATAACCACAAATTACATAAATCAAAAATTAAAAGAAGACGTAAATTCCAGATTCACTATCCTCACCCTGCTTATAACGATGACGATAGAACTAACAATCGAGATACATGATTTGACGACCAATCACGGCCTTCTTATTTTGAAACTAGGAACGGGCAGAGTTATAAAAACATACAGGAGTCTAATCCACATCATCAGATTAGAAAAATACCAGGAAAACGTGAACGCTATAGGCAACTATTTGTCAATTTTCAATAAAATAGACGGCCTTAATGACTCCCAGAAAGTAAAAAAAATAATTCGAACAGTTGCAAGACAAACTTAAAAGACTTTAAGACTCATAAAGAGTATAACAGGATATTTAGATGCTGACGATGCTCTGGATATAAATAAAAAAATCGAAGAGCTATCCAAGAGACAAAATGATATCGAGACACAGAAAGACGACCAGGTTAGACTTAACAAACAAATGATAAAAAGATTTGACAATATAACAAATCACATAAACATACAACAAAATATTATTCAAAAATATTTAATTAATACCGAAAAGTCATTGGGAAACAGGATCAGGTCAGAAGAAAACTCAATTAGATATATTCAACTTTTAAACAACCATTAGTCCAACATCGCGGAATCTATTATTCTTGCGAAATTAAATATTATTTCAAAACACATATTAAATCCTGAAGAACATTCATCTATACTTCTTTAAAAAATCAGTCCGTAGAAATTGAATCAAACGAAAACATATACGAATTATTGGAGCTTCAGGCTTACTATAACCATTCAGATATAATATTTAATATACATATGAATCATTTTCCTTATTTGTCGCGGAGCTTCCAACCTTAACTCGCGCGTTAATTATAAAAAAAGCAGAGATGAAGTCCTACCACCATCTTCAGAGACAGTTCTTTGGACGCGTTTGGAGGATGATCCTAGGAACCATCGATTCTATTTCGTTGAAGCAGATGATAAAGAGGACTTTCCAAGTTATATCGTTGGACAAATTTTAGTAGAACCAAAGAAGAACATGGTCCCGGTAAGGCTGATGAATTCGAACAAACACTCCGTCAAGCTCAGACAAGGAGAGGTGATTGGAAGATGCGTACCTATTGCAGCCATATCGACAACATCTGGGAGTGAATCTGCGAGTCCTGTTTCTGCAACGAAATTGGCTGATGTATGTAATGCTATCTTCGGAAACTGTGAGCTAAATCAGAAGCGGAAAACCATAGCCGAAAATCTCATTGGTGACTTTGCTGATATATTTGCATCGCAGGATGCAGACTATGGTCGAACACACCTAGTACACCACCTCACAGACACCGGCGATAGCAGACCGATCCGACTTCCAATGGAAAAACAGGCAGAAGTCGATGAGATGATATCGACCATGGAAAAAGACGGTCTAATCGAAAACTCAAAAAGTCCGTGGGCATCACCCGTTGTACTAGTGAAAAAGAAGGACGACAGCACTCGATTCTGCGTGGATTACCGAAGGCTCAACGATGTCATCAAGAAGGACAGCTACCCCTTGCCTCGAATAAATTACACCTTGGATACCCTTTCTGGAGCAAAATGGTTTTCCAGCCTCGATCTGAAAAGTGGCAACTGGCAGGTACGGATCCATCCAGAAGACAAAGAAAAGACCGCTTTTACAACGGGAAATAGACTATGGCAATTTACCGTTATGCCATTTGGCTTGTGTAACCCTCCAGCCACCTTTGACCGTTTAATGGAACGTGTGTTACAGGGTCTGACATGGAAAACCTGCCTGGTGTACTTGGATGACGTCACCGTTGGGGGAAAGACGTTTGCTGAACATCGCGACAACTTAAGGAAGGTGTTTACACGACTTCGAATAGCACATTTGAAACTAAATCCAAAGAAATGTGCTCTGTTCAAAGCTGAGGTGAAGTATTTGGTACATGTTATATCGTCAAATGGAGTAAAAACTGACCCGGAGAAAATCAAAGCCGTGAAAAATTGGTCAGTTCCCGCAGACAAAAACAAGCTGAGGAGCTTTCTCAGCCTCGCCACATATTACCGGAGGTTCGTGAAGGATTTTTCCGGAATCGCAAAATGTCTGCACCAGCTAACTGAGAAGGGTAGACAATTGTAATGGTCAGGTGAGTGCGAAAGAAGCTTTCAACATCTAAAACTGCGACTTTGTGAGGCACCAATACTAGCTAACCCTTCCCCTGGCAAGACATTTATTGTGGACGCGGATGCTAGTAACGTGGGTGTTGGAGCAGTGCTGTCGCAGATACACGATGGGCAGGAAAAAGTGGTAGCCTATTTCAGCAAAGTTCTGTCGCGACCAGAGAGAAATTACTGTGTAACAAGGCGGGAACACCTTGCTCTGATACTGGCGACGAAACATTTTCATAAATACCTGTATGGACAGAGATTCATCTTGCGTACCGATCACGCCGCTTTAAAATGGTTGCTACAGTTCAAATATCCTGAGGGGCAAGTAGCAAGATGGATCATACGATTGCAGACTTACGACTTCGAAGTACAGCATCGCAAGGGAAGACTGCCTGCAATGCGGACGCGCTTTCCCGCAGACCATGTGAGCCCAGTTCCAAACATTGTGCGCGAAAAGAGGAAAAGGACGAAGGTATTTCTGTCCAGAGAACAAGAGCCGTAGAGGTTTCGAGGTTCGAGTGCCAACGAACTTCGTAATGCAATCCTTGCATGGAAGGAATCTATGGAGAAACCAAACGTAAGAGACATCTCCCACAGAAGTCCTACTTTAAAGGCATACTGGGCGCAGTGGGACTCTCTCCATGTGGAAGATGGTGTTTTGCGGAGAAAATGGGAAATGACGGATGGAAGATCCTTTAAGATGCAGCTTGTGGTTCCACGATCGAGGAATCCTACGAGAAATGCATGATGTAGTATCCGGTGGACCCTTGGGAATCGACAAAACACTGGAAAAGGTACGGGAACACTTCCATTGGCTAAGGGCAAGGAACGATGAAGACAGCTGATGTCGAAAGTGCACAACATGCGCGGCTAGCAAGGGACACGAAGTCAAAACACGAGGTAAAATGCACCAGTACAAAGTGAGCGCCCCGTTTGCAAGAATCGCCGTTGACTTTATAGGCCCGTTCGTGGAAACTGAAAACGGTAGCCCTTACACCCTTGTTGTCATGGACTACTTTAGGAAGTGGCTTGAGGCGTTTGCGTTTCTCAATCAAGAAACTAAGACCGTTGTCGAGCAGATAGTGGACCACTGGATCTGCAGATTTGGGGTGCCTATGGAATTGCATTCCGACCAAGGGCGACATTTCTAGTCGAAGGTATTCCAGGAAGTATGCGTATCACTCGGGCTAAAAAAAACAAGGACAACACCTCTTCATCCACAGAATGGTAGAACGATTTAACAAGACCCTGAAGGAACATCTGTCCAAAGTTGTGAATGAGAACCAATGGGATTGGGATCGGCGAATTCCTTTATTTCTTATGGCCTACCGTAATGCGGTTCATAGTACAACTGGATACACTCCATCCAAAATTCTATTTGAACGAACTACCCGGCTTCCAAGTGAGCTAAAATTCAGATTTACTATTGAAGACCCAAAATGCGAAGAGGACTACGTGTTGGATCTAAGAGAAAGGATCAACGACATTCACCAGAGAACAAGAAACAACATAAAAATTGCGACTGACCGCATGAAGACCAGATACGATGTGGGAGCAACAGCACCTGAATTTAATGAGCGGAGTCTGGTATAGCTTTACAACCCACATCGTAGAAAGGGTAAGTCGCCCAAGCTTCAACAGGACTGGGAAGGTGCCTACCAAATAGTTACGCGTATTAATGATGTCGTTTTTCGAATCCAACGAGGACCAATGCATAAATGAAAGTGGTCCATGTGGATCGCCTGCATCGTTATGACGGAAGCAATGATTTGATGTGATTGTTCGGGACGAACAAAACTAAGAGGGGGACAGTGTAATGTGGCAACAAAATGCGGTTTTTCGTTAGATACATTTTTTAAATTTAACGAAATTAATTTATTAACGACATTGCGTAGAACAACGATTTCTCATCCATTATGTATTTTGTACAACAACAAAATTTGCTAAAAGTGCACTTGGTAAATACCAAAGTAATTATTGTGCCAGAACCATCTGGATGTCGTATAAATGAGTATAAATAACACGAATAAATGGTGTGTAGTTTCACTTGATTTTTAAACGTGAAATTGTTAACACTATGAAGTGACAGTAAAAAGTTATTTAATTGAGATTTCATGAAAGTGTTGAAGTAAAAGATTATTTTGGGTTGTAAGTAAGTGAAATAAGTAAAAACATTGCTTATTTAACTAAAAGACGTTGTGTTAAAATAAAATAAAGAGATTTGTTGTGCTATTTTGAAAGTGTGGTTGAGTTGTATTTATCGAACCCCAGGCCAAAATAAAAAATAGTATATGAGAAACAGACCCCAAGCCTTGGGGTGCGCATATGGAGGCATCGCCCAGCTATCGGGACATATGAAAGAACTTGTAGGATGATGCTCAGACCGAATCCAAGTTGTTGTGCCGATAATGATGATGATAATCAATAATTCAATTAAAATGCTTACAAAAAACATAACATTAATACATAAATGTTATATAAGTATGAATACTTCATTCTATTTTTCCTCGATTTTTAAATGCATGTAGAACTTAAGACAACCTGTCTTATACGTTGTTATCGGATGTAACGTTGTCTTTTGTTTTATTACTAATCATTCGTAAGATTCATACTATACTGTAGATCCATGTGATTCCATATACGCTATGGAAAGACAGATGAAAACTGCCACGACGGTGGCATTTGTTTTTTCATACATATGTCGCTTAGCCAAAAGGATGTGGTTTTATATTTTGCATTGCGTAGTGCTTGCATGACAACTCCATGAACTCCATGCCGTTGAATGCGAAACAGCGCATGGATTACCCGGGGACGGTAGGCAGTACTGACTTCACCACCGAAGGGTTTTATAGCTTGGTTCCATTCTGGCCCTTGATCATCGTCAGTTTTATCTTTTCCACTAAGTGAAAATGTTAATCTGGTTATTTATTCAAAGTTCTTTCATCTGTTGTGAACACCTAAGCTACACAAAAACACCTTTACTTGCTCCTCTCTGAATATAAAAAAAAAGTAATCTCTCTTAACAGCATTTGTCTCAGATCTGGAAATTAGAGCCAGCAAATATGCACCTACATAACCAATAGTTACTTCTGCAATTTTATCAAAATCCATTATTGGTGAATGGACAACCCATCATGTACTATTCTCAATAATGCCCCCCGTTTCTTGCGACTTGGTGTACCAATTGCCATTTCATAGTCGAATTGAAAAACGCTTCGCAGCGCCGGATCAAGCATATCCGGCTTTGTCCAATAGAAGACCAGATATTTTATTACCCCATATAGTACCTACTTGTCAACCAATTTACTTCCCTCTTCCAATGGCATCCGCGAACCACGATGAAAGCAGACCGCTCAGTGCAGAAAATGTTGAGCCCATTTCGCGAATAAGACAATCCTTTTTAAATTGATTGACAAAGGATGAGATCCTGAAAACATAAAAGAAACTATAAAAAAATTTACTAAAACAAGCTTATTTATAATTATAATTGTTGTTATTTTCCGAATTATTTGTTTTTTTTTGACGAAAAACTTTAACAACAAAACAATGTCCAACAATGAAAAATTAGTAAACACATATGTAGCTGTCTTCGTGGGTTATGACACTGTCGTTACGTGGGGGTGATTTCAACAATTTAATTTCCGTCTGTCATTTCTCACTCGTATTAACATACACCATTGTATATCTATTCTATAGTACTATCAAGATGGGTGTTTCACCTAGCTTCATCTAGTTTCGCTATTTCGCTATTTCCCATTGTAGCCTTTTAATCGGGGAGATGAATTCAACACAAATGCAATGTTAGAAAGGGACAGAACGGGAAAGATGTATTTAAAGTGTTAGCAGTCAGAAGAAACCAAACCATCGACACTTTTTCGTATTATTTTTAAATCATTTGCGTATCGCTGAAAACTGGTACTGTGGGATGACGAAATATTAACACAGGGAAGGAGTGCAAAATGTTTGACATTGCATTAAGCGCCTTAAGGGAAAAGATTTTGATTTTTTTTGCCAAGGAAAATCCAAAATATGCAAACAAAAAGATAAAATTAAATTCTTACATACCTTTTCAACATTTTGCAAATTTGTAAAAGGGAGTATTTGCAAAGTAAATTTTTTGAGTTTGTTTATTTTACGTGACATATGTAATATGTACCAATAACTCAACTAAATAATAATATAATTAAAACCGACAAACAAGACAAAACTTTATATAGTCTTTCAATATTGAATTAAAAAAACAAGGGATCGACCAAAAACTCCTTAAGAAAATAAGTCCTTATTATGGGCGCTCTACTTATTGAAAAAGAATGAGCTCATGATTTTACTCTGTCATCTGACAAAAAAGAAATGATGAATGTTTTTTTTTATGAAGCTTCGCTTCAATAACACCACTTACACTGTTTGTATGTATAAATGTATGTACGCAACTCGTATTCTGTATCTTTCTTCTTTGGCATGGATTTGTTGGAAGAATTTGCTGCTTTGCAAGTATATGGTTACAATGTTTGATTATTATATTGAATTTTTAGGCTGCAAGAATATAATTTGAGTTAAAGTACCTACCTAGCTACTTATTTTACATATAAAACACAATGTTTGCAGATGAATGTACCTATGTTATTGCTTTTGAGTGTCTTCAAAAAATTAAAAACATTTTTCGAGCCGTAAAATAGAAATTTGAAAAATAAAAAAAATTCTCTATGTACGATCGTAAGCAGTAAATTGCCGTAAAATGCCCTCCTTCAATAGAAATGTTAATAGGAACCTACCTACGTTTAAATACAAAATAAAATGAATTCCTTATTACGTTCGAAATTGAACAATATGCATTAAAGCTTAAAGCTGTCAAGTCCGAATATGGCAAGATTGGTATGTGATTTCGGTATAAGCTACAAAAATAACAATACAAAAATAAAAATAATTTCTTGAATAATGCAAAATACAAAAAATAATTTAAAACACAATCTTGGTTAGTTTACAAAAAATCAAAGGGGAATCCACTAATTTTTGTTTCCCTTACCCTACCATACCATATGGTCTAGCGTCACTTTTTGAACCTTTCACTCGTACTTATTATTCATTATTCCTGCAAAGCTTGTATTCATTCTAACTCATACCTTTCTGAAAATATAATACACAACCTACTCTTTCATCATTATATTTGATTCTACTCTCCAAAACCCATACAAATGTATATCAAGAACTACTGCAGCGCTATTACGGTAGTATATCGCTAAACCAGATGCAGACGGAGACGCAGATGTATCGCATGTCAAATGAAAACGTACGTACCTAATTGGAAGTGCCCACAATGGAGTCGTACGCATTTTTGACATTTACTTGTCATTTATGTTAGTTAATTGAATTCTTTCTAAGTTTACTTTGATAAAATAATATAAAAAAGGAAAAATATAAGTTTTTTTAAAATAAATATGGATGATGATGGAGATTACATTAGTTTTTTGATGGCTTTTCTATAATTGTGCTACTTGTACTTCAAGCATTATAATAAACAACATAACCGAAGGTGATAGATGCGGACTTTGTACCAGGAGAGGCCATTGAAGGGCTATTTCCAGACCACTTTCAGATTTATGAAAAACAATAATCCCGATTTATTTTTTAAATCAACAAGAATTAATCATATGCAATACGATTTGCTTCAATAACTGCTTCTGAATTAAAATCGTCCATTGTTCTTAATAAGATTTTATTAGCACGTTGCTCTTGTTTTTTTTTTGTGAAATGACAGAAAATGAACACGCATTTATTAAAAATTAGCCAACTCATCCGTCTTCGTTCTCGTCTGCGTTTGCGCATCCTTCTCATTATTTTCGCAACATTGAATTCGTGTGTCATGGATATATTATATATGGACTGCTAGTTGCCTACCTCAAGTTGGTTCCATTTTAGTTTCAGTTATTTTGGGCGACACTAGCCATCCTAAGTACACTAGCGGGAAAAAAATTAAACCTCAATTTTGACATTTCATCCAGTAATCTCAGACTTTGACGGCAGGTTTTCTTACGTTGGCATGTTAAAATTTCTTTTCTCCCCGTGTTATTTAGAATATCCCACAATTTATTTATAAAAATCCTTTTTTCCTTTTAGTGCCTTTAGCTTGCCTTAGGCATAAACCAATAAAAAAGGAAGTTGTCCACGATCTAAAAAAACAAGAGGCAAAATACCAAAGATGTCGCACACTTCTATGGATGGAATTCAAAAGCGTCAGTGAAAATTTATAAGATTTTTTATAAATTCGCTCTTTTTGGAGCTAAGATAAAATTAAAATTCGAAAAAAGCGGAGTTGAACTTTTCGAAAGAAAAAACGATTTTAAAAGAAAAGGCGTGTTTAATGATGCGATACTTCGGATAGAACGCGAATTTTATTTCATTTATTCTTCTCCTTTGTTTCTTTTTTCTTCTTTCAAAAATTAAATATGGCCGTCGGGCGCGAAGTTTAAATTTTATACCAATTACTATTAATTCACAATAGTAAATTTTCATTTTAATTTAAAAAAATTAGTTCATACATTTTTTTTCTAATATTTCATTTGTCGACACACCGGCCACGTTGAAAGCCTGCACGGCTTCAAAATTTCTCGTCTGGAAGTACGGCAAGTTTGACAATAGGGCGTTTAAAAATTCCGTTCCGAGTTTTTACGTCGGCGACCCTGATTTCTCCGTCCTGCCCTTCGACGACAGCCACGACTCTTTCCTTTGGCCATTGTTGTGGAAGAATGTTGTCCTCGTGAATAAGGACCAGCTTTCCAACGATGAGGTTCGGCTGCTCGTGAATCCATTTGGACCGAACCTGAAGACCAAGCAGATATTCCTTTGACCACTTTCGCCAAAACTGCTGCTTGAGCCAGCATAGATGTTGCCATCTTCTCAAGCATGACATCTGCCGTTCCAGGACATCCTCTGGGGGTAGTGACCGCAAGGGACTGCCTATTAGTAGGTGTGCTGGAGTTAGGTTGGGGTCTGCGATTAACGGGGCGATTCTCCCGTTCGTTCGTACCGTTGTCGCAATGAATCGTCTTCGGAATTCCTCGGCGACCAATAAACCTTTTCAGAGCAAGAATAAAACCAATCGGAAGAAAGATACGTAGGTAATTCAAAATGTACAGCTTTGGAAGTGAAACAAACAAAAACAACTATGTACGTTTTGATAGGTGGCCGACCACGAATTTTTAAAGAGGTATATACTGGGCCACAGAAATCTAAACCACATATTAAGAAAGTCTTTGTGCTCGTAATCGATCTGCAGATTTCCCATAATTTGGTGAAGCAACTATGGTTTATATTTAAAGCATTCTATGCATTTTCGTACAACTTTTTGACATGCCTCTTTGGCGTTTATCAGCCAAATTTTTGCACGAAGCAATGCCACCATTGATTGAGGTCCAGCATGGCAGTTTTTCCTATGCAAATACGTTAAGTATACTTTTATGAAATGAGATTTTTTGTCAATAATAAAGGAAACTTGGCGTCGTATTCAATTGGTGTATGTAAAAGATGCCCACCCACTCGAATCAGCGAAAATGAACAGTCATTATCTTTAAAGTCATGTAAGAATGGATTAAGTTTTTTTTTTTTTTTTTTTATAATTAACGCGCGCACAAGGGACTTCTTGTTTCCCTTTTAATGTAACACACTGCGCGGGCATTCGGAAGATAGGGAGAGGAGAGATAGGAGGTGTCGATTGACATTGGTTTTGAATGTTTGCAGATCAAAATGGCAAGGGAAAATCTCACCGGGTAAACTATTCCAAATTCGTGTCGTTCGGCTAAAAAAAGAATCCCTATATTTCACGGTACGTCCAAAATTGGGCTCAAGGGTGAACTGATGAGCATTCCTTGCGAGACGAGTATTACGGGCGAAACTTTTAAGGGGAGGAATGCAACTGGCTACTTCAAGTGAACATTTTTTGTAAAAGAAACGATAAAATAAGGAAAGACATGAAACATTGCGTCGGTGTTCGAGAGGGGCAATTGATTCAGTGACAGTTCTATTTCCTATCAATCTTAACGCTCTATTTTGTATTCAATCAAGCAGGTGAAGCGATGTTTGTGAAGCACCTGCCCAGAGGTGGGAGTTATACTCGAGTTTAGGATATGGTTGACAATGTTATTTTTTTTTATGTTTTTCGATTTCCCCGGAAAATTCATTATTTTGAACAATTTCAACTTTTTTGAGGAATGCTAAATGCAACTCTTTTGCCATGGCTGATTCTTCAAACACTTTTGTTTTAATTTTAAATCTTTTAAAAAAATAGCATTAAGTATGCGAACGTAGTGACAAGGTCGATATATATGAAGCTTCTTCTTCGATATATTCTTACAGTTTGGTTCGAGGTTCTTTAACGGCTATCAGAGCCATGTTTGTTTTCCTTTTTTCTAAGGCTTCATCTTCTGGAGCCAACTCAAAATGTGAATTGACCGGCCACGATGATCTTTCTTCTAATAAGAACTGTGGACCATTGAACCAAATTGATGTATTAATTTCGTCAACATTGCAACCTCTTGACCCAATGTCTGCTGGATTTAGTTTCGTTGGCACATGTTTCCATGACACTTTTGGTGCCCACTCTTGGATGTCGGACACTCTATTTGCTACAAAGTTTGTAAGCGCAGTTGGATGTGTTTTTATCCAATGCAAAGTTATTTCGGAGTCGATCCAAAAAACAACTTGTTCGACGTCTAGATTCAACATTACTCTACTCTCATCCATAATTTAGCAACAGTATGCGCTGCGCAAAGTTCTAATTGCGGAAGCGATTTCGTTTTCAAAGGGGCCACCTTAGACTTTGCTGTAAGTAGCGTCGACTTGATACCAGCCGTGCTTTGGCTTCGGATATAAATCCAACAACCGTAAGCTCTAATTGATGCATCGGCAAACCCATGAACTTGTATTTTTGCGTTCGAATGAGTTTCGACAAACCTTCGAATTTTTATCTCGCCAAGTTGAGATAAATTGGTTTTAAATTTTTGCCAACTTGTATCAAGGCGCAAAGGAATCGACTCATCCCAATCAATTTTTGCAATCCAAGGTTCCTGCAGTAAGATTTTAGCTTTGGTTACTATGGGGCATAACAAACCAAGAGGATCGAAAAGACGAGCGGAAACTGAAAGTATGATTCGCTTGGTAGCTCGTAGGTCATGAAAATTATTTTCCAAATTGAAAGAAAATGTATCTTCTTTGGGCTACCAACAAATTCCCAAAGTTTTTGTAGAGTCGGGGTCATTGAATTTTATGGATTTTTCTGTACCGTCAGCATTGTACAGTTCTGGGTGAGTTCAATACCATTTTGCTAACTGGATCCCACCAGTTTTTAATAATTCTTGTATTTCACCTTTAATAGTTTTCATCGTAGTTCATCGGCACCAGTTAAAAGATCATCCACGTAAAAATATTTTTTTGAACAATTTTTGACCCCGTAGGTTACGAATCTTTGAAGAAATCGTCTAACATCTTCAGACACCGAATTGCCAAAAATGGCGCTGGTGAAGTGCCATACGTAACAGTGTTAAGGCTAAAATATTGTTATGATTGAGAGGGATTCTGCCTCCATACCATGAGCTGGTAAATCGAATGCTCTTCAGCAATGAAGACTTGCCGGTACATTTTCGCAATATCAGCCGTAATTTTTTTTAAAATTAACTGTCGAAAACAGCTCCTCTTGAATGGGGCAAACCATTCACCATCAAGATGTCATTTAGAGAAACTTGAGTAGATGTTTTGCATCAAAAACTACTCGTAGTTTCGTACTTGTGCTTTGCGGTCGCAAGACACACTGATGTGGAATGAAATAGTGTGGGGTGGTTTGGGAATCTCATTATTCGTTGGTGACATGTGTCCCAATGATAGATATTCATTCATGAAATCCATATACATAGCTCAAAATTTACCATTTTTAGAAATTTTGCTTTCGAGTGTAAGGAATGGACGTTTGACCGCTTCAAACGATGAAGATTTGGATGGCAATTTTTCTTCAAAACGACCAACAGGCAAAAGTTTTGTATTTTCTACGAAATGATCTTCGCATAAGTTTTTGTTCTGGCGTTAGAAACTTTTTTGTTTCTCCTGGAATTTCTTTCACTAGCCAGAATTTTTGAACGATTTTATCCAGGTCTGGCACTTCATCGGACTGGCATACCAAGTTACATTGTTTGGTATTTGAATTTTTACACTTAGGATATTTTCCAGGTATAATCCAACCAAGCCCCGTGGCTTAGTGGTTAGTGTGTCGGACTGCTAAGCGAATGAGCCTGGGTTCAAACCCAGCTCATAGCGACCTTCTTTTCTGGGGTACTGCCTCTTGCGAGGAACTGACAAAACCTCCAAGAGTATAATTTGTCTCGAAAAAGTGCATCTCATGTAGCCGATTGGACTCGGCGGTAAACTCTAGGTCCTTTCCATTCTTGCATATTAACAACACACACACATGGTGGTTGGGTGGTGTATGAATAGGGTAGGCACTGAAAGGCATCAAACTGGTGATGCACAGTCGCTGCAACTATATCGTACACATCAATTGTGCTTATTTTACCTCCCCGCGGTAACCACCGGGTACTGGTCTGTCCATCTGGACATTCCTACTAAACTTATAAGCGCGAGTGTTGAACACAGAAAAAATAGCAACACTATAATGCTCAGCTTTAATGACTGTTCTGATCGATTCGCAGAAGTCTTGCACGAGCCCCTCAGAAAGAGGACGTACGGCGGATGAGCCCAACCAATTGGACCAACGGTGGCGTCAACAGTCAACGAAGCAGACGCCCTAATGAGCTACTTCGACGTATTTGGAGATAAGGTCATTAGGACAATTCAATGCAAGTCAGGGCATTGAAATAGAAATGGTGGCGGATGAACCCTTAATGGGCCAACGGCAGCGCTCATATCCCCGAAGGGGGTTACTGACTCCGGATTCTCCGGTTCCTTTTGTCCAAGGAATCCAACAAAGGACCTGGCCCTCCAGGTTGGGGATTGTGCGTGGCGTTAACAACCCTGCCACGGAAAAAAGAAAAAGTTGCAAAGCGACCAATCGCCTCGGAAAAAGACGGATTTACTGTTGACGACCCGGAAAAACGAATCAAGGACAACGACCTTCGGATCTGCACGTGGAATGTTAGAACTCTTAACAGACCACGTGCATCCAAACAACTAGCGGAGGCCTTAGACTGCTACAGAGCAGGAATTACTGCCATCCAGGAAGTGCGATGGAATGGGCCGGGCAAAAGGAGGATGAAAAACTGTGACGTGTACTACGGTGATTGCGCAAGAAGACCACAGCGTTTATTTGGGTGCGGATTCGTCATAAGCGGTAGACTTAGGCAAGAAGTCTTGGGCTTTCGACACGTAAGTGAGCGACTTGTGACAATCCGTATCAAGGCTAAATTCGCCAACATTAGCCTAATATGCGCTCATGCCCCCACAGAGGACAAAGATGACGCCACCAAGGATGACTTCTATGAGCTCCTCGACAAAACCTATGAGCAATGGCCTAAATACGACGTTAAGATCGTACTAGGCGATTTTAATGCCAAAATAGGTAAAGAGGAAATCTTTGGTAGGACTGTCGGAAAACATAGCCTACACGACACAACGTCTGAAAACGGACTTAGGCTAATTGACTTCGCAGCGGCAAATATCGTCACCATTGCAAGCACACGGTTTCCTCTCGATATACACAAAGGGACTTGGCGACACCCAGATCAAAGAACCGTCAATCAGATTGATCACGTTGCGATCGATGCAAGACACGCCTCCAGTATCTTGGATGTTCGCACCTTCCGAGCAGCTAACATCGACTCGGATCACTACCTTGTTGCAGCAAAGGTAAGAATGCGAATAACCCGAACTCCACAACAACGGAGTAATACTGTGAGGAAGCATGACGTCGGAAAGCTGCAATCGCAAGAAACCGCCAGAACCTATGCCGATCGAATATCCCGTAACCTCTCAAGAAATCCAGTACCGCCAGCATCAAGTGCCGAAGATCAGTGGCAACACTGCCAACAAGCCATCAGAGATGCCGCAACTAGGTTTCACCAGACCACCACCACGAAACCTCTGGTTTGATGACGAATGCAGGCAGGCCCATGCAGCCAAACAAGAGGCATATAAAGCGACGATGCAAAGAAAGACGAGAGCTACATGATGTCATGTAGAGCGAATGGACAACAATGCTCCGGCTCGCAGGATCTTCGATCCCAACCCAGAGGGTAGACGCAGTCAAGGAAGACCTCGCCTTAGGTGGCGCGCTCAAGTGGAGGACGACCTGAACCAACTTGGAGTGCAAAACTGGAGGCAGCTAACCAAAGACCGAGTTGGCTCGAGAGGCATGTTGGTTGAGGCCCAGGTTCGTCCCGAACTGTAGCGCCACCCAAGTAAGTAAGTAAGTAACAACACACACACAAGAATGGTTGAGAGTATAAGTCACCAGGCCAAGCAGAGTTTTTTGAATTGTTGGATATTCGGGCCCTTGTTTAATTTGACCAACAGATAACAGCTCAAAAAATGTTTCTGCTCCTAGTAACAAATCAATTTTTTGCGACTTATTAAAATGGATCGACCAATTGAATATTGGGTGGAATATTGCAATTTGCAGTATTTATAGAATGATCAGGTTGATATTTCGAAATTTAATTCAAAACCCAATAATCTGCAGAGAACGAGTAGTCATTGAATCGTGACTTTACTTCTGCAGTTAACTTTTTACTGACTGTGGTACTTGCTTTTCCAATTTAAACACTTTTCTTCTTTTCGAAGTCTTAACCTTTGAGCAAGTTCTTAAGTTATGAAATAAATTTGCGAACCTGAATCTACTTACGCTCGAGCTGGCATATAGATAGATAGATAATTCGATTTATTATAATTAATTCAGGTACATTTGTTTCAAAAATATTAAACAAAATCGTTTAGGCTTGGGTTTGCCGTCTGCCCGATTGACATCTCTTTCAGATATAACAATAAATTATCAATAATTATTGTAGTTTTTAATTAAAGAAGTAAAAGTAATTTTTAATAAAAACATTAATAAGTTTCTTTTAAAATATTTCGTTAATAATTTGGTTGCGATAGGACATCGCGATTCGAAATTGAGGAGTTGGTTGGGACTGGAATATATTCGCCAGTGGTTCCCTTTATTTGTACTATAGCAGTAGCGAGAATAACTTGATCACTCAAAACTGAGGCATGCATTGCTTGAAAGCTTGTGGAAGGTTGGGTTGATGACACACAATTGAAAGTTGTTTCATATTGATGTAACAACGTATGACGTGAACGATTACAAACACTGCACCGACTTAATCTACATTTTGAACTGTATGTCCTTTTTGAAGGCAGTTAATGCAAATTGGAACACCCTTAGCAAATTCGATTTTTTGCAATACATTCGTTTTACAATATAGACATTTTGATATATTTTGTTGCAAATTTACGCAAGCGAATGAGAACTCTTGATTTCGATGGCAATTTGGATCTTGTTTGGGTTTAAATTGCTCATCTGAATATTTGAATTTTGCACTTGAAGCTTCCTCAGCAGAAAGATGCTGATATCTTTTATTAAGAGCTTCTTCACAGTCCTTCCATAAAGGAAGAGTACTGTAATCTAACTGTTCTTCCCATTTAGACCTCGTGATTGCATCAATCTTCGACTTAACTAAATGTATGATAATCGCGTTCGGGACATTCTTTTCATCACCCAATGAAAGAAGCGAATCGTATATTGCAGAAACTGTAGATATCTATCATGCTTCGCAATGAAGATGTGGATGGTTTGGAAATTTCTTTCAATTCGAAAAGTGTTGAAACATTGTCAAAAAATATCAAACAATTATTATCATAAACTTTCTTTAAACTCGCAACCATCTTGGATAATTGTGTTCCGTAATTTGGAAAGCTTTTACCGTTCCTAAGGCTTCACCCGGCAAACATGAAATAAGGTGATTAAATTTTTTCAATATCTGGAAGATTTGGATCATTATCAACTAAGTTTTCGAAAAGACTGATAAAATGTTTGTATTCCGAATATTTACCGCTAAATTTCGGAAGAGACATTTTCGGAAGTCGGGAGTGATGTTGATTACTAAAGGAATAATCAATAGCATTGAATTGACGCCTTTTGTTAATATGTGACAAAAGTAATGATTTTGCACCTATACAAACGTCTTCTAATTCCTCACGAACTGTATCACTATGATTCTACTTTGGATTGACATTTCATAATTTGATCAATATATGAATTTAATATATCCAAACGACATTCCAGTTCTATTGGATTAAGCGATAAAGTTTTTTGTTCTAATGTTCTAAAAATGCAATCAACCTGCAAATTACTTTTAGTGGCTCAAATGATTATTATAAATTATTTAATCACAATCTTTGATTTGATTAGCATTCCATCCGCCACGTGCGGAAGACATGGGAAAGTCAAGTCACGGTCTACTTTGTTTTGTGTTTTACTTCAAATCGCATCCCTTTATCTAATTAAACTCAATAACCCAAAAATTAAAAAAAAAATGATCATTCACGCGCGGACTAAAATAAATTTATTCAGTTTCCAAATCCATAATTTAATGCAAATATCATAAATAAATTGTGCTTCGAAATAAAAAATCGCCCAAAAATAAGTTTTCATCAATACCCACCAACGAGAAAAAAACACACCACAGCGAGTAAGCTCCTTCTCTTGTTTTTCTTTCCCTATTTCCTTAATCACAGACGATTTAGTTTAATCATTGGGGTAAGTCCCTATGGTTAAGCTAGATCGTTATCGGATATATTAATTGATGTTCTTTGAGTAACCAGGGGCGGATCAACTCAATTATTATTAAGGCATAACACTAGTAATAATTGTTTTTGTGAAGCTTAAATTAGGACTTAGTGGAGCATTAATTATAGTTAATTGTCCTTCTTTGTTTTCAAGTTTTGTCTTCTTTATGGGGGTATTTTCAAGGTTGATTATTCCAATATTCGTGGGCTCAGGAAAAATTTCTGTGCTGCATACGTTTATACTTCGTTAAACAAGCTAGCTGTTTTGGCATTAAGTGAAACCCAAGTAGGAGAAAATTCTGATCACTCGGAATTTAACCTTCATGGGTATAACTTAGTGCCATTATTCTTTGCCTATCACGGAATCGCCGTATATATTAGGAATGATGTTGCATACCAACTTCTACCACAATATGGTTTGTGTTCAAATACAGATTTTAACTTCATGTGGTTAAAATTCACGGTAAACAAGCGCATTATACATACTTGTTTTATCTATAGAAGCCCTAATTTGGATAGAGTGTCAACTTCTAACGAATTTGATGCTTTGTCAGACTCCATACAAAGTATTGTTGCCCATTATCCTCACACTGAAATCATTATTACGGGTGATTTCAATGTACACAATTCAAGTTGGCTTCGCTATTCTGGCCAGACAACACCCGAAGGAAGGTATGTTGAAATCTTTGCTGAGTTAAACCATCTTACTCAGCTTGTTGATGAGCCAACGCGAATTCCTGACATCACAGGCCAAGCCGCCAACACACTAGACTTGTTTCTTACCTCCGATCCTGATAAACACAAAATTCGTGTTTTTTCGCCTCTAGGCACATCAAACCATTGTGTCATTTCTGCAAATCTCTCGTGCCAACAAAACTCAGTTGAAGAGAAACCCCCTATGAGAATTGTTTGGCAATACGAGAAAGCCAACTGGGACGGTATCAATAATTTCTTCAGGATCTTCAACTGGTCGCTCTGCTTCCTCGGTAGTGACATAGACTCCAGCGCAGTTATGGTAACAAATATTATCCTCTTAGGTATGCGAAATTTTGTCCCGAATAGGTCAAAAAGTATCAAACCTAAAGATAACTCATGGTTTGATTCGAGCTGTAAAGAGATTATCAGGTTGAAAGAGGTAAGTTTCCGCTGTTATAAAGCCAAAAAAACAGAGGAACACCGGAAAAAATTTCAGCAAGCTATAAATATCTGGAATGTTCACATTCGCAAGACCAAATTTTTACATGAACAAAAATCCGGCAAAAAATACTGCAATGTACCAAAGGCAGTAAAAATGTTTGGTCACATGTTGAAAAAGTAAAGAACTCCTCGTCATCATCGGTTCCTACGCTTGTCTTCAATGATACTCCTGTTATCAGTTCTCAAGAAAAAGCAGATCTGCTTGCAGCCCAATTCGCTGCTAACTCAACGCTGCCAACAGGTGTTAGTACTCTTCCTGTACTTGAGAACGTAAATGATTTCATTGGACCAATCTTCTTTCGCACTCGTACAGTCGCAAGAGTATTAAAAGATCTTAAGATACACAAATCCGCTGGCCTGGATAGTATCCCCGCTATTGTTCTGAAGAGGTGTTCTTCAACGCTGGCAAAACCATTGCGTAAGCTTTTCCATCTGTCCTATTCCTCTGGTCTCTTTCCGAGTGGATGGAAAACAGCATTTATCCAGCCAATACCTACAAAAGGCGAATCTTCTTCTCCCTCAAACTATCGACCAATTGCACTTACGTCCCTTCTTTCCAAGGTCATGGAAACGCTGATTAATTTTCAGCTAAAGAAATATCTTGAGGACTGAAAGCTTTTTAATGACCGGCAGTACGGCTTTCGTAGCAACAGGTGCATGGGTGATTTGATGGTATATCTCACCGAAAAGTGGAACCAATCTCTCCATCGTTTTGGGGAAAGCAAAATTATTGCGCTTGGCATTTGATAGAGTTTGGCATCAAGCTCTTTTATCGAAAATTCGTGCATTGGACTCGACAAATCTCTTCTTGTGTCAACATGCAGGCTCTCATTTCCAATGTTTTGAATTCCTCGAAAGCATATATCTTCTTCCAAAAGTTAATGAACAGGTAAGTCTTTGTTACCGAAACAATCAACAACCTGTTTGATATTTACGTACCAATTAAAACCGTTCAAATAAAAGTTTCTAAACTAGGATGGTATAATAACAACATTGAGCAACTTATAGCTGAGAGGAATGTTGCATATAAGCGTTGGAAGCGATTTCGAATCCAGAATTTTTTTAACCATTATAAAAAAATGCGAAACAGGGTGAATGTTGATATAAAAAACTCTAAAAGAAGATTCTATGGTTCAAAATTGAACAACTTAACCTCCAAATAACGGTGGAGGAATATCAAGTCACTTGGTATTTCAAATCAGAAAAAAGCTCCGATGAGGAGTGTGATGTTAACGAACTCAACAAAATCTTTGCGGCTTCTTCTCCCTACACAAGTGATGATGCGGACAGAGTTTATAATAGTAATCCTGATATTTTGATAAGTTTTAGTTTCAGAAGAGTTGATGAAATGGAGGTATTTAAGGCGATAACTGGAATTAAATCGGAAGCCATTGGGCTAGACAACATGCATCCCAAATTTGTAAAGTTAATTCTTCCTTTTATATTGACTCATATTTTTAACTCTATCTTGACCAGCTCCCATTATCCTAAGCAAAGGAAAGCTTCTTGAATAATTCCTGTTCAAAAAAAATCCAAGGCAAATGTCAAAGAATTCCGACCAATTTCAATTCTGCCGTTTATTTCAAAAGCTTTCGAGAGGTTAGTAAACCGAAAGATTACATCCTTTTTAGAAACCCATCAGTTGCTCACACCTGCCCAGTCAGGTTTTAGACCACACCATAGCTGTACCACAGCGCTTCTAAAAATTATAGATGACATACGACTACAAATAGATAAGAACTTTGTAACAAGACTGGTTTTATTGGATTTCTCGAAAGCGTTCGATACCGTCTCCCACAAAATACTCCTTGCAAAGTTGAAGCACTTATTTTGTTTTTTTGTTGCTCTCGCATCGTATCTGGTCTTCATGGGGTCACTCGCAATTTTTATGTTGTTTCTTGTTCTCTGGTGAATGTCTTTGATCCTTTCTCTAAGAACCAACACAGAATCACTTGGAAGCCGGGCTGTTTGTCCAAATAGAATTTCGGATGGAGTGTATCCAGTTGTACTATGAACCGTATTCCGGTAGGCCATAAAAAATAAAGGAATTCGTCGATCCCAATCCCGTTGGTTGTCGTCTCGGGCGACTTGCTGAAGTAGTCCATGACAACTATGATGTAAAGGCTACCGTTTTCAGCTTCCAACGTCAACGGCGATTCTTTCAAACTGGGCGCTCATGTTGTACTGGTGCATTTTACATCGTGTTTTGACTTTGGGTCCCTTGCTAGCCGCGCATGCTGTACACTTTTGACACAATTTCTTTCGTTTAGCCAATAAAAGCGTTCCCGTACCATTTCCAGTGTTTTGTCTATTCCCAAGTGCCCACCGGATACTCCATCATGCATTTCTGGTAGGATCTCCTCTATTTTCGATCATAGAATCACAAGCTGCATCTGAAAGGATCTTCCGTTCAGGATTTCCCATTTAGAGAGTCCCACTGCGCCCAGTATGCTTTTAAAGTAGGACTTCTGTCGGAGATATCTCTTGCGTTTGGTTTCTCCATAGATTCCTTCCATGCAAGGATTGCATTATGAAGTTCTTCGGCACTCCAACCCTCTCCAGGTTCGGCTCTTATTCGTTGGACAAAAATACCTTCGTCCTTTTCCTCTTTTCACGCCCAACGTTTGCAACTGCGCGCACATGGTCTGCGAAAAAGCACGTCCGCATTGCAGTGCAGTCTTCATTTTCCGATGCTGTACTTCGAAGTCGTAAGTCTGCAATCGTTCGATCCATCTTGCTACTTGCCCCTCAGGATTTTTGAACTGTAGCAACCATTTTTCTCATTCATTCTCTGCCCATACAGGTATTTATGGAAATGTTTTGTCGCTAGTATCAGAGCAAGGAGTTCCCGTCTGGTTACACAGTAGTTTCTCTCTGGTCGCGACAGAACTTTGCTGAAATAGGCTACCACTTTCTCCTGCCCATCGTGTATCTGCGACAGAACTGCTCCAAAACCCACGTTACTAGCATCCACGTCCACATCAAATGTCTTGCCAGGGGCGGGGTAAGCTAGTATTTGTGCCTCACAAAGTCGCTGTTTTAGATGTGTTAAATTAAAAATCAAGATGTCGTTAAGGTTGAAATCAAGTTATTTATTGCCCTATATTCTGCACACAACTAACTTATATAACAATATAGGCAGATCTATTTATAGCTCTACAGTTCAGCCATCCTATCTATGATTATGTCCTCAGAATCATCCACGGCATCAGGTTCATTGTCATCGCCATCGTCACTTTCAGCTTTGCCGCCATCTTCATTAACTGTCTCAAATGGGTCATCCGGATGCTCAAACCACCGCTTCATTTTATCTGAAGATATCACTGTACATAATTTTCGCTGATTACGTTGCATTCGGGGAATGTCTTCAACCACGAATCGATCATTTGGAAAAGCTTTGATTAGAATGTAAGGCCCTCGAAAAAACGGCTTAAGTTTCCGGGATGTACCTGTGACACTTGCTCCATTTTCAATTAAAATTAAGTCATTTACCTCATAATTGGACGGTTTTCGGTGCTTTTGGTCAAACGCCTTCTTTTGAACCTTCTGACTCTGTGTGATGTTCTGAAGTGCACATTTCCTTCGTTGGCCTAGCTCTTCTTCATCAATCATTGATTGTTTTCCGAGCTCCAGCAATAGTTTATTGCCGAGGATGTCCCTTGGAGTGTACGAAAACAACAATTCGTGTGGACTTGCTATGGTTGTAGAATATTTTGCTGTGTTTAAACTCCACTGAATCGATCGAAGATGGCAAGCCCAATCATTGCCTCTTTCGTTGACATGAACACACTTGAGCGATGAGAGAATAGTGCGGTTGCAGCGTTCCACCTGGCCGTTTGCTCTTGGTGTTCTCACTGCATTCTTCACATGCAAGTTGTCATTTTCTTCGCAGTACTGCTCGAACAATTTGGCAATTAAAGCTGTCCCGCGGTCAGTTATGATTTTGCGAGGGACCCCAAAATACCCCGTAACTTCACTTAAAACGTTGAGGACACCACGAGTGTTTGTCTTCCTTACTGCTTGAAGTATGGAATATTTTGTGAAGTTGTCCACAATTGCAAGTACGTAAATGGTCCCTCCCTTTCCAACAGGGAATGGCCCCAGATGATCCAGATGTACGGTGTTGAATGGCAGTGGAACTCTTTAGGGAGGATGTAGTTCTATCTCGATCAATCCGCCCTTACGTTTTGCATATGCGCACTCTATACATGACTTTATGTACGACCGCGTGTATCCCCTCATCTTGAAGAACCAATACGTCTCCCTTAGCCTCAAAAGCGTCTTCTCGTCCGCGAGATGGCCCACATAATCATGACATAGCTTCAGTACCTGCCATCTGACTGCTTTTGGGACTGCCCACCTTTCTTCACCCTTCACGAGTCGGAACAATCGATATCCTTTCACTCTGTACTCCTTCTTCAGTTTTGTCTTTTCGGGTGTTATCTTGGGAGCCTGTAATATGTTGATGATGGAACGTAGCTTTATGTCTTGCCACTGCATTGTGGCCAGCCAATCGTCGTCGGTAATGTTGACATTCAGTACAAACGATGATGCTTCTTCAGGATCCAGTTCGTCTTCGTTTGGTTGTCGGCTTAACGCATCAACATAAGCAGCCTTGGTCCCTGGCGGATGAACTGTTTCGAAAGAGAATTCCTGGAGCTTCAACCACCAGCGCCCAACTCTCGGAACGATCTTTTGTTTGTTTCTGGTTGCCATAATTGCCTCACAGTCTGTAGCGACCGTAAAATGTTTACCTAAGAAGTAAACTCTGAAGCGTTCAAGAATCGCCACTATGGCGAGCACTTCAAGTTCATAAGAGTGGAACTTTTTTTCGCTCTCCGTCAGCTTCCTACTGAAAAAGATTACTGGTCGTAAGTTTTTTTTCTTGCTTTTCTTTCTGCATGAGAATGCCAGCTAGCCCTACTGACGATGCATGGGTGTGGACTTCGTGATTGCATGCTGGGCTATAGAGAGCTAAAACTGGGGGATTAATTAAAAATTCTTTTAGTCTTACGAAAGCAGATAGCTGATTCTCAGTCCATTCAAAATTCCGATTGACTTGTGAATGTGATTCTGAATAAAACATTTTTCATGGTTTCCATATTTAATATGTGTTATATGTATCTGTGCATTTGGATCTATCTGTCACTTACATCGAGTGTATGTATCTGTGTATGTCTCTCTCTCTAGTCTCACTTTAAATTTCAGTTCAGTTTCAGTTTAGTTTCGTCTTTCGTTCATTTATTTCAATCATTCTCTATCTCTGGCCTGGTTCTTTGTGTATTAAGTATTCTGTATTGCATTCAATGATTGATTGAATTTCAGTTTCGTTTTCCGCATCGTATCGTTCTCGTTCATTTGAAAAGTATTGAAATTGTGAACGACCGACTTATGGAAGTGTGATTGCAATCATCAATACTTGTTAGTGAACGGGTCGTAAAGACCGAATCAATCACGATTGACACAGCTCTATAACGTATCGGGAATTGTTGCCTTTTGAAAGGTATTGTAGATTCGGACGGTATCATAGGTATTCGAGGTAACAGGACAACTTCTCCTTTAAACTTTAAACGTACTTTGCTTCAAGTACGTTTGCGGTAATTCTTCTGATGACTAATCCTATACCGTTGCATAATTTTGGTGGACTTAAGTTGCGCAAAAGAATTTTTAGACAAAGCTTTTGTGGCAGCATTCCTGGCATATCCAGCGAATTTAAAAATTCAATTGGAAAATTGACGATAACATTTTCATCAATAATAGTGTCAATTGACTTAAAAGTCATCAAATCACCCGGAAATAAATTTTGTATTTGACAGACGTCCATCGGGTAAGTGATTGCAAATTTTAGTTGCGCCAAATGACGTCATCTGGAAGCAGGAATTAAATTTGCATGTCATGCGTACAAATAATTTTGAATCAGCTGATTCACCAGCTAGAAGTGACTGCAAATTCTCCGGTGGAGTGAGAAGAGGTGACAAAACCACTTTTCCTGATGAACAACACATGCCTGATGGTTCATTGCGAAAGGCCTGACAGTGTACACATATTCGGTCTATTAGACCGATGGCAATTTTCGCATGCGCAGAGTAATTGATGTCTGGGGAATGCGTCTTTCTGTAGCGTTTGCTTCCAAAGCATTATTTGTTGATGTAGAGTGCCTCACACGGTCACGCGGTGCATGACGGCTACTTTGATTGTTGAGGTTAGATTTTGTTGGTGGCATTTTCCTGAAAATGATGCTGTTGCTCAGATGAATTTTATAAGTTTTTTTCTGGCGTGCCTTAGTATTTATTTTTTTTTTTTACTTATTTTTGTATTAATTGCAAAACAAAACCACCTATTAATTTGTATATTCCATGCTTTACACAACAAAATAAAAAAGGAAAAACGTTTCCTGAAAATGATGCTGTTGTTCACGATGAATTTTATGAGTTTTTTGCTGGCGTGTCTAAGACCTATATTTGTTTTTACTTATTTTTTTATTAATTAATTGAAAAACAAAATCACCTATTAAATTGTATATTCCGTGATGCTTTACACAACAAAATAAAAACAGAAAAACGTCAAAACATAAGAAAAAAAAACGTTATCCACGCATTATAAAAATGAATTCAAGCGAGCTACAGGCAAAAGTTAAGGAGCTGCTAAATAACTTCGAAAAGAAAATTTCTCATCATAGTGAGAAAGTAAAAAAATTTAAAAGAATTAATTTGATGTCAGAAATTTACATTTTGACGCTGGATGAGGACGATGCTAATAAGAAAACCCAACCAATATTATGCTAATATTTTTCTTTGATTACAGGGTGTTCTAAAAGAATAAAAAGTATTCGTTCTGAGGATGAAGCGAGGGAAGCTTCTTAAATCTTCAGCGAAGAAATGGATGATTTTGAAGATACTACATCCACGGAGTATATCCGTAGGATAATAGAATAAAATAAGGAAAATATAAAAAATGAGATTTTCTATGAATAAAATAAAAATATTACAAAAATGCGATTTTTTTACTGTTTTGTTCTGGCACCCTTTAATGATAATATTTGTATGTGTGTTTTTTCTGTTTTAACTTTATTGGTCTTTTTGGCGGAGTTTTGCAAACAACTTAATGAAACTTTGAAAACTGACATATTTTTCTTGAAGTAACGTCAATTTTTTTTTTTACTTTTTTCATACACCCCACACAGGTTTTCCCATAAATTTACCAATAATTGTTTGAAAACTGAATTTCGCTTCTAAGATATATTTCTGGTTATTCTCATTATGAGGCCAGAAGCCAATACTCAAAATGTGGTTTCATTTTTATTTTTGTTTTTAATAACATATGTAGTAAAATAAATAATGAAGTGGTAACCCTGAGGAACGCCAAGAATCGTATATACTTTTTGTTTCGACATTTCCTTTTTTTGGTGTAATGGAAATTAAATAAAAGTTGAATTTTATATTAAATAATAAAAAATAGGGAAAATTATTATTATTATTATAATTTATTAACATGTTATTAAAATTACAATGCTAATATAAGAAAAGGAGCACAAGCTTCTATGGCCTTGATTTTTCAAGGCCATAGAAGCTATTTTTCATATAAATAATTATTATTAAAATAAAGAAAAATTAACTTGGGTTATATAAATCGAGAGAAAAGTGGAAAAGCTACATATCTATTTTACGTTTTTTTTTAAAGTTGTAAGCTTTAACTATATTTTCGTGACTAGGGTTTTTTAAGGCTTCACTGATGGATGTTGACTGTTGTTGATTAGGTGTAGTGGTTGGACAAGTTTTGAAGTTAAGAATGTGGTTAATATCGAATGGACAGTTGCAAATTGGGCATGTAGGTGGTCTTTCTCTACGGAATAGATGTTGGTAACTGGTGATAATATGACCAAGGCGCAATCTAATGAAGCATGTATTCATTGAGTTCGAAGTTGTTGTTGGAAATGTGGGTTTTACTTTTTCTTGGTTGACGTTAGAGTAATGATGACGGTAATTGTTCCAGTCCGATAGAGAATGTAATTTTTGTTTATTGTTGATGTCGTGAAGAAGATCAAGCCGTGTGTCCATGACAAAATTATAAATTTGTGATCGGTGGGCTTGAATAGCAGCGTCATCAGTAAGCTCATTTCCCTTAATACCCATATGACTGGGTACCCACATTAGTTTTAATTTGTTGTGGGTTTTGATTAAACAATCCCGGATTTTGGATACAATATCTGTATTGTGATTAGGGTTTTGTACTGCTTTAATTACAGATAAGCTGTCTGACACTAAAACATGTTTTCCAGTTTTTGCTGTGCAAGTTCTTATTGTCTTAAGAATGGCGAAGGCTTCTGCAGTAAAGATGGATACTTTGTTATCGAGAAGTCCCAAGCATATAAAAGAATCATTTTCCAAAACTGATGCAAAAGATGTGTATTGTGCGGTTTTAGATCCATCGAAGAAAGCGAAATTCCAACCATCTTCTTTGAGTACAGATGCAACGCTAAGGAAGGCTTGGCAAAATATTTTGCTTGCAGTGTTATTTTTGTTGTAATTTGACAACTGCATTTCAAAAGAATTAGCTTTTATAGACCATGGTGGACATTTTGGAATATATTTTCGGATTTTTTTAACGGTAATTCCTAATTCACTCGCCGCATTTAAAGAGATGGATATAGCTGAAGGTACACGTTTCAGGTCTTTCCTCTTCAAAGCCAGAGCAACGTCTTTATCGATAACAGACCCATTCGAGTAGGAAAGTTTTACATAGAGCCTTGTCTTTGTAGATGCGATCCGTTCTTCTAAAGTGGGAAGACCAGCTTCAACCAGCATGTTTTTGATCGTGCTTGTTGGAAAAGCATTGAGGTTTCTCCGAGCACTCTGATGGTAGGTTGGTTTAATGATGTTGAGAGTTGATTTTGGTGAGTTGCCGTATATAAAAAGCCCATAGTCAATTTTACTTAATATTAAAGACTTTGTTATGTTACATAAAGTATTAACGTGTACATTACATTTTTTGCTAGCTTAGAAACTAATGATATTAGTTCTTTTAGTTAGACTCTTTTTTAACTCAATACAATGCGTTTTCCAATTATATTTTTTATTGAATGTTAAGCCTAATATATTTAAATTATCAACATTATCAATGCTTATAGAAGTAGTTTTACTACATGATGTCTTACGACAAATATGTAGGGTCTTGCATTTTTCTAAAGAGAGCTTAGCTCCAGACCAAGAAGATCAAGATATATCCTTTCGAACATTTGTAAACAATACATTTGTTGTTATTAGGTTGTTTTGTTTACATAGAATGTAAAAATCATCCGCGTAGCATGTGTGATCAAGTTCCTGAGATGACTGTGCTGAGGTTATCAAATGCTATAATAAATAACACTACGGATAGTGGAGATCCTTGTGGAATACCATTGGACAAAGGATATATAGATAAAAAAAAATTGTTTGTTTTAACACAGATTTTTCTGTTGGTAAGAAACGCTTTAATATAATTAAAATTTTTTGGGCCTATACCCCAAGTTTTTAATTTCCTTAGTATAACATGAAGAGCTATCCTATCAAAAGCTTTTTCAAAATCTAAAGAGAGAATTGTTGCATGGTTGCGTGCTGAAAGTGCATTTGTAATATAAGAGTCAATGTGAAGAAGGGCGTCGGCACAGTCTTTTTTTGCCTGAAATGCTACTTGGTTAGGTTTTATAAGATTCCGAGACTCCATCATCCACATTAACCTCTTGGCTACAATTTTTTCTAACACTTTAGCCATACATGGTATGAGAGATATTGGCCTGTAGCCATTTAAACTATTTATAGCATTGTTCGGCTTTGGTAAAGGGAGCAATGTTGCTTGTTTCCAATACTGAGGAATAATACCTGTTTCTATAATACAATTGTAAAGTTGAATAAGCCTGGAGGTCGCTATTGAGGGAAGATTCTTTAGCATGGGATATGAAATCCTATCTGCTAGGGGTTTTACCTTTAAGTTTGCTTATGCAACTTTGGAATTCCAAAAAGGAAATTTTAGCTTCTATAAGTTTTGCTGTAACGGAGATATCATTTTCATCGACACTAGAGGTGAGCATTCGTTGTTTTTGAGTAATGTAATCAAGAGGAAAGTTTTTGTCTTTCGAGCTGTTAGACCAAGTTAATGCAAAGTGGTTGCTAATATGGGATGGTAGTGAAATTGGCCCTGTCGGAGTTACAATAACTTTTATAGTTTTTTGTGCGTACTCACCAGTTAAAGAGCGGATTTTATGTCAGACCTTTGTTGTAGATGAATTGGGATTGATGGTTGAGGTAAAAAATTTTAAACTATTTGATTTCTCAATTTTGAGCTTATATCGAAATTGGTTTACCTGATTAGGGTGTTTTTTAAAAACCCTCCGTGCTTTGACTTTATCGTTCCGTAAGGTTTCAATTCAGTGTTCCACCATGCAACTGTTCTCTTTGGGGCTTTGATATTGCTCTGAGGGATCGACATTATTGGCTGCTGAACGAATCGCTTTAAGGAGAAGAGCAGCTTCCTTATTGATATTTGTTGAAGGTTTCTGAACTGACAAATGTTCTGAATGGTGATTGCGAAAACAAGCCCAGTAAGCAAGATCAGTTTTATACTTCAGGTTCGCTGAAGTCTGGGCATGTAAAGAACAAACAACTGTTATGAAGATCATCCAAAATTTGCCAAGAAGTTTTGCTTTGCGATTCAGGAGAACAGCATGTTACGTCAATATGCTCTTAGTGAGGTCACTGATTGGTGCAGCCCAGTGAGCGTTGTCCTTTACGTACTTTCTAAAAAATCCCGTGAGTCCGAGAAACTGGCGAATCTTGTGAACATTCCGAGGTCTTGGAAAGTTAGTGATTGCGTCTGTCTTTCTCAAATTTAGTCGGAGACCCTCTATGCTGACCTGGTACCCAAGATCCTGATTGCTTTAACACCTTGAATAATCTCTCTAGCTTCTTAAAACCTTCTTCGACTGTCCTACAAGCAATGATCGTGTCATCCATGTAGATCTCAGCGTCCCCTTTCTCCAACTTGGCTTTGATGTTGTTCATGGTTGCTTGGAACATGGCACGTCCATTGACGAGTCCTTATGGCATTACGTTGAACTCGAACAAACCGTCATCTGTTAGGAACGCTATAAATTTCCTGCTCTCTTCTTCCATCGGAATTTGGTGATAACCGGATGTGAGATCTAACATGATGAAATACCTGTTGCCAGCTAATGAAGACAAAACTTCCTCTACCACAGGCATCGGGAACCTTCTTTTTACCGTCCCCTTGTTGAGCGATCTAAAGTCGATGCAGAATCTGTCGCTTTTATCTTTTTTTTTGGTTAAAACGATGGGAGAACAGTGGTCGGATATCGATAGTCTGATAACGTCTCGCTCTAAAAGTTCTTTAACTTTTTGTTTTACGACTGCTCGTTTCGCCAATGGTATTTCATACCGGTGTACCTAGATAGGCTGATTTGTCGTTAGCTTGATTCATTTGCCAATGTTGGATACTCCCAATTCGTCAGCATTTTGTGCGAAGCATCCGCGGTAGTTAGCAATCAATGCCTTTAGCTTTCTCTTTTCTTCGATGCTAATTTCACCAACTTGTACTCTGTCAAGGCTCAAAACCTGCTTTTCTTGGCATGGTTGTTCTGTTCCACGTCAAAACGGAGTTTTTTGTGAAATATTTGATCACGAGTTTTTTTGTAAGACTTGTGAATTTCGACTTGCGGTTGGTCCAACAGCCTACGTCCAATCATCATGGGATATGATTGGCTTTCATCTGGCACTATGAGGATTTCACACCATGACACTAAATCATCCACCTTAACCTCAGCGTAAAGACGTCCCACCGTGTAGCAGCATCCGCCTCCAAAACCATTAAGGCTTCGCTGACTTGCGCTGCATTGGATACCACCTTCGTCTGCTATGGACTTGCGCATTGTCACACAGTCGCTCCCCAGGTCGATGAATGATTCTACCTCGACCCCATTCACGTATGCTGCTTTGATATATTCCGAATTTACCGTGAATTTACCACTCCAAAGAGTCCGTTAGTTGTGGACCCAGAATAAGTAAACAACAATTTGGCCCTTTGCTCTTAGCAGCTGTGTGTCCAAATATGTGTTGTTTGCTTCTTTTTTTCTTATAAAGCTGCACTGCTAAATCCGCTATTTGAGGACCCAGAATAGTCGAATGCAGATTTGGTGGTCGATTACGGAGATGTATCGATGCTATTTGGTGCGATTATGCCACCTGAGTATTGAGCTCACGAACGAAAAAAAAACTTCGAGGAAAGGGGCTACTATCACACTTCTGACTTGTTAAATTAAAAATCAAGATGTCGTTAAGGTTGATATCAAGATGTTTATTGCCCTATATTCTGCACACAACTATCTTATATAACAATATAGGCAGAACTATTTACAGCTCTACAGATGTTAAAAGCTTCTTTCGCACTCACCTGACCATTTAAATTGTCTACCCTTCTCAGTTAGCTGATGCAGACATTTTGCGATTCCGACAAAATTCTTCACGAACCTCCGGTAATATGTGGCGAGACCGAGAAAGCTCCTCAGCTGGTGTTTGTCTGCGGGATCTGACCAATTTTTCACGGCTTTGATTTTCTCCGGGTCAGTTTTTACTCCATTTGACGATATCACATGTCCCAAATACTTCACCTCAGCTTTGAACAGAGCACATTTCTTTAGATTTAGATTCAAATGTGCTACTCAAAGTCGTGTAAACACCTTCCTCAAGTTGTCGCGATGTTCAGCAAACGTCTTTCCCACAACGGTGACGTCATCCAAGTACACCAGGCAGGTTTTCCATGACAGACCCTGTAACACACGTTCCATTAAACGCTTAAAGGTGGCTGGAGCGTTACACAAGCAAAATGGCATAACGGTAAACTGCCATAGTTCGTTTCCCGTTGTAAAAGCGGTCTTTTCTTTGTCTTCTGGATGGATCCGTACCTGCCAGTAGCCAGTTTTCAGATCGAGGGTGGAAAACCATTTTGCTCCAGAAAGGGTATCCAATTTGAGGCAAGGGGAAGCTGTCCTTCTTGGTGACATCGTTGAGACTTCGGTAATCCACGCAGAATCGAGTGCTGTCGTCCTTCTTTTTCACTAGAACAACGGGTGATGCCCACGGACTTTTTAAGTTTTCGATTAGACCGTCTTTTTCCATGGTCGATATCATCTCATCGACTTCTGCCTGTTTTGCCATTGGAAGTCTTCTAGCAGGTTGTCGGATCGGTCTGCTATCGCCGGTGTTTATGTGGTGCTGTACTAGTGTTCGACCATAGTCTCCATCCTGCGATGCAAATATATCAGCAAACTCACCAATGAGATTTTCGGCTATGGTTTTCTGCTCCTGATTTAGCTCACAATTTCCGAGGATAGTATTACATACCTCCGCCAATTTCGTTGCAGAAACAGGACTCACAGATTCACTCCCAGATGTTGTCGATTTAGCTGCAATGGGTACACATCTTCCAATCACCTCTCCTTGTCTGAGCTTGACGGAGTGTTTGTTCGAATTCATCAGCCTTACCGGAACCATGTTCTTCTTTGGTTCTACTAAAATTTTTCCAACGATATAGCTTGGAAAGTCCTCTTTATCATCTGCTTCAACGAAATAGAATCGGTGGTTCCTAGGATCATCCTCTAAACGCGTCCAAAGAACTGTCTCTGAAGATGGTGGTAGAACTTCATCTCTCCTTTTTTTTTATAATTAACGCGCGAGTTAAGGTTGGAAGCTCCGCGACAAATAAAAAAAAACAAATTTCTTACTAAGAACAGCATAGAGCTGCGTTTATTAACAAACTCAAACTTATTCTATAAAAATTACAGTTCTTATAATGGTTTATTGATGACTAAGCATTAAAGTTATTATTTAAAAAGAGAAATTTGGAAGTGATTGAAATTAGATCGTTAATAACAAAATGTGGGAAAATGCTGATGACTGTTATTTTGGTTGTTTAATAAGATGTGGGAAAGTGCTGAAGGCTGCTATGTTGATAGTTGGTGCCAATGACCGGCGATGAGGCATGTGTAAGGTGAGATATGTAAGTCTTCCCCCATGGAGAGAGGTCAAAAAGGCTGTATGCTTCTTTTGCCGGAGCTAGCATTAAGTTTATTGCCGCAATTGACTGTTGTTGCCGAGTGCTGATGCTGAGGGTTTGTTAACCTTTTTATATAGTTGTATGAGGTGTTTTATGATGACGATTCCAATTAACGTTGATATTGTCGAGATGATGGTATAGTTCAGTATTATGTGTTTGGTGGGTGCGTCTTTCCAGATAACGTATTACTTCTTTATTTTCGAAGTGGAAGTTTTGTAGTGATTGGAGGTGGAATGATTGAAGTTGGATAGATGTGGACGTCTTCAAGATAAATTCTGTTCGTGCTTTCATATGTCATTTGGTTGACATTAACACTGCAGTTCGATAAGTGGATAATGAATGCACCCTTCAGGTTTTGGATTTTGGGACCACAGGTTGATGTAATATTTGTCTCTGGGCTGTTTGTGAACAAAATATAGTTAGGTTCCGGCCGGTATATTTGATTTTCCCGGTTTACATTCTGCCGGTTTGTTTTCCATTAAATTGGCAATGCAGCTTGTTTCCACGTTAGAAGTTTGGATTGTTCTTTGTTTACAGTAGAACGTCTTCTCTATTTGTTCACATTTCTTGTCAAAACATTGAATTCATTTTGGTTAAGGATACAAAAGGGTTTAATTTGGAGTAATTTATTTTTAACTGGAATGGGTATTAAATGGAAAAAGGAAAATGATTCATTTGTATATTAAATATTATATCTGAATGATTATAGTAAGCCTGAAGCTCCAATAACTCGTATATGTTTTCGTTTGATTCAATTTCTACGGACTGATTTTTTAAAGAAGTGTAGATGAATGTAAATTCTTTAGGATTTAATATGTGTTTTGAAATGATATTTAGTTTCGCAAGAATAATAGTTCCGCGATGTTGGACTAATGGTTGTTTAAAAGTTGAATATATCTAATTGAGTTTTCTTCTGACCTGATCCTGTTTCCCAATGACTTTTCGGTATTAATTAAATATTTTTGAATAATATTTTGTTGTATGTTTATATGATTTGTTATATTGTCAAATCTTTTTATCATTTGTTTGTTAAGTCTAACCTGGTCGTCTTCCTGTGTCTCGATATCATTTTGTCTTTCGGATAGCTCTTCGATTTTTTTATTTATATCCAGAGCATCGTCAGCATCTAAATTTCCTTTTATACTCTTTATGACTGTACCTAAACCGTTAATAAGTCCTCTTTTTTTCTGAAGCTAGGTGTAAGTCTTTTAAGTTTGTATTGCAACTGTTCAAATTGTTTTTTAATTACTTTCAGGGAGTCATTGAAGCTGTCTATTTTATTGAAAATTGCCAAATAGTTGCCTATAGCTTTTACGTTTTCCTGGTATTTTTCTAATCTGATGATGTGGATTAGACTCCTGTATGTTTTTATTATTCTGCCCGTTCCTAGTTTCAAAATTAGGAGGCCGTGAGTGGTCATCAAATCATGTATCTCGATTGTTTGTTCTATCGTCATCGTTATTAGCAGGGTGAGGATTGTGAATCTGAAATTTACGTCTTCTTTTAATTTTTGATTTATGTAATTTTTGGTTATTAGTAGTAAGGATCGTTATTTCCCTATAGTTTTTGACTTTTACTGAATCTTGGGGTTAATTTATTTCTTTTATTTTCTTTTCTATAAATAAATGATCCTGTCTTTATGCTACATGGCCTTTCCCTATTATGGTTTAATTTAGTTAAATTTTTCTCTATCCGGTTTTTCGTTTTATTTTTAATTGATGGAAATAATTCTGCTTGAAAGTCGTTTAATCTAGTGAGGTGGTCATGGAAGTTATTATATTTTATATTCTTGAATTTGTTGGTTCTACAATAAAACAGTTCATAGGGTTATCATAGTTTCGTGGAGTATGTCGTCGTGATCTCTGTCTTTATGTTTCGTAAATATAATTCTGTATATTTCAGTTAGTGTAGAGTGAAGTCTTTCGAAGGGAGAATTGTTATTTGATTGTTGTAGCGATGTTATATGTTGATTTATATTGTATTGACTGACGAAATCTTTGAACATAGAAGAAATAAATTCTGCGCCTTGGTCTGTAATTATTTTGCTTGAAATGCCGTGTAGACTCATGAAATGCAGAAGAGATTTTATTATTGTTAGACTATTTCTAGCTAGAACTGTGTATGCTGGTGCGAATTTGGAGAATTTGTCAATAATCGTGAGAATGTTTTGATTATTAATACTATAGATGTCAATATGTACAATAAACAATAAACTCAAACTCCTTTCAGGATTTTCTGGGATTCAGAATTCTATTTTTTGGGGTTTTCTGCCATACTTAAGTGTTTGGCACAATTCGCAATTATTTATTATTTTGTAGATTTTACATTTCATAGAAGAAGAAAAGAATTCAAGCTTTAGATGCAAAAGCGTTTCATGTATGCCTCTATGGTTTTTATTCAGGTGGTAATCGTTAATCAGTTTATCTTGATCGTCTTTTTCGAGTAAATCTATAAATAATTCTGTACAGCGAATTATTTTGAATGCTTAGTTGTTTGAAAAGTAACTCGTGTAAACACATTGTATGATTTTAAATGTGTCATCGTCAGTATAAATGGCGCAATATTAATTTGGGGGTACGTAGTTTTTGAAAATGGAAATAATATCGTTCTCTGAAAAAATTAGCTTCTCTAATGTTCGCCTCTGTTTATTTTTAAATGACATTTGTAACTGTGTTGGCTTGTCTTTTTTGTTTCTTTTTAGTATGAGTTGAATGCTGAATTCATTCAAGGGACGTTCGGATATGTATACGTGGTCATTCATACTTATATTCAAGAGCAGAGTGGATTGTGGATCCACTAGAATTGGGGATTGGTTGGTCAACCTCGTTCATGTTAAATTCAATTTTCTCGTTTTGATTTTCGATTTTTATTCTGCTGAGTGCATCAGCGTTCAGATTTAATGTTTCTTTTTTATAAATGATTTCACAGTCGAACTCTTCTAATTTAAGTCGCCACCTAACGAGTTTAGAATTTGAATCTCTTAAATTCATCATCCATTGCAATGGTCTGTGATCGGTCACAATTTTGAATTTGTGACCAAACAGGTAGGGGCGGAAATATTTCGTTGCCCAAACAATGGCCAAAAAGCTCTTTTTTCAATGGTAGAGTATCTACATTCTGTATCGGTTAGGGTTTTGCTAGCGTAGCAGATTGGCTTGTCGCTACCAATGGTGCCTTGAGATAGGCTTGAGATGCAAGTCACTATGCACCTATTGCATCCGATGTTAGTATGAATGGTCGAGAGAAATCGGCTTTGTCTAAGTTGTACTTTAAAATAAAATTTTTGCAATCTTCAGAAAACTTTCTTCAGGTTTTCAAGGTGTTCCTGTATCGAGGTTGAAAAGATTACTATATCGTCTAAATATACTAGACAGACTTTGACCACAAGAACATTTAGTACATGTTCACACATAAGTACATGGTCAGACGTTGAAAGGTGGAGCATTTTTGAGACCAAACGGCATTCGCACAAACTCGAAGTGACCTCCTTCGACTGTAAATGCCGTTTTAACTCTTGTATCTGTTTTTGAACTTCCATACATATGGGTATCTGCATAACCGTGTATATATTGGAACATCGTCATTGGTTGCTATTTTATGTTTGACAGCGGTAGTGAAGGTAAGAGGTTGGTTTTTTTGAAAAATATTTTCGAACTGTTTGCACAATTTAATTATTGATCTCTTTTCTTCAGCATTCAGATGGTTAAGCTTCAATTAATTTACTATTTCATTGTCGGGGACTTTGCTATCTTGTGATTCTGAGTATGTTTCTGTTATATTAACTTCGCAGAACTCAGCATTTGAATATGGACAGACTTTCATGGGTTGTTCCAAGAAAATAGTTTGTTCTTTGTTTGAAGCAAAAGTTACTTCAAGGATGCTATACCAATTCCGGGCGACATATAATCCTTCTCAAATGAAAACGCTTGGTTTAATTTCAGTTGGTCTTATAAAAGCGTCACCATTTCGTATGCTTACGTTGAGTCTACAGATCATTTTTGTGTATGGGGAAATAATGTATTGCGATGATGTAGAATTTGGTTTGAAAAGCAGGGAATACAAGAATTTTCTGTAATCAATTTCTGTTTTTCTAAGTCTATTTTTGCTTTGATTTGGGTCAAAATATATAAGCCGATAAGACCATCAAAGTATCCATGAAATCTAAACACTAGGAATCTTAATGTACCCTGTGTTTGAAATACTGAAAAAGAGGGAAATATTACCGCTCAATTTATTGTGTGTTCTTTAAAAAAAAATGTATAACTGTTTTATTAATGGGGATTTGAAATTGAAGGTCGGCAAACTCCGGATAGATGAAAGACGAAAACGCATCAGTATCTATTAAGAATCTGAGTGCCCTTCCAAATGGTGAAGAAATATTTATGTATGGTAAAATATTTCCGTGTTTATTGATGTTTATATATCCGATTGGCTCCCAGAGGCTGTTTCGTGAAAATTTTCAGTATCCTCTGGATGGTTCGTTTCGTGCAACGTTTCGAGGTCCTGTTGGTATTGTTCATTATAGTACCTCTCCAGATTTTGGTACGGGTTTTCGTTCTCAAAGTCCAGGTTGTCGGCGGGTTCATTTGGATACTCGTATTCAAAATGTATTGAAGTTCCTGGCTGCTCAATATTGCTGTTTGTTTGAAAAAGTTGCTGGGTGTTCTGGTGTTTTGTAGACTTAAATTATGTTGGGTTGATGGTTGAAGTTTGGAGTAAGTGGTACTTGCTTCCATAGGTTCGGGTGGGGGTAACTTTTGTCTATTTGAGAATTGACCAGAACTGGGGTTGGTTTTAAATGGTCTGTTGAAATAGTGGTTGCCTTTTCTTGTCATAGGGTTTAGGTGGTTAAAAGGGATTTGTTGTTTTTGTCTTACTTGTGGGTTGAAAAGGTTAGTAGAATTATGCATTTGTTGTCCAGGTCTGTAATGTGAGTTGAAGTTAAAAGAGTTTGGTGTTTGTGGATTTTTTCTCGGTTAATTGTTAAAAGGGTAATATATTTGGCTTTGGTTTTGCTGAGGATTTCTATAAAAGACATTAAGTTGTGGGTTGAATTGGTGAATGGGGGAAACTAATTTCTTTTGTTGTTGCAGATATGACGGTTCGTGTTTCATATATAAAATATTTTGTTCTTTTGTGCAATAGCTAAAGGCTTCCGATAGGGTTGAAGGTTTCATTGCCCTCACTGTCCAACTAAGAGGTTCTCTAAGCCCTGTAAGAAAAGTATTTTAGCACATTTCCTGGAATAAACTATTCTTTGCGATTATAACGTTAATTTCTTTTTCATGTATCTGTATATGATTATTCATAGCTGCTTGTATTTCTATCACTTCGCTATAGAATTTTTCTAAAGTTTTGTTGTTTTGTCTTAAATTGTAAAGGTCACGTATAAGTGACGTCTCGTTCCGTTTGTCTGAGTAGTGAGTTATAAGGTTCTCTTTAATAGGGCCCAAGATAACGTAGTCCCAAATACATTGAGGAATTCGTTGGCCGAGCCAACAACTTTGTTCCTTATGGCTCGGAGTATGACTCTTCATAAATTCGTGCCAGCTATGCCTTTCAGAAGACTGCTGTCGCATCAACTTCTTGATCGTTCAGCATAATAGTTCTGTTTGTTTCACAACTACTTAAATAAATTTTACTATCTAAATAAGTTTCACTATTTAATTTAATGTTGCTATCTAAATGTTTGTTAGTATTTTCAGTCAAAGTTTCTCTTTCAGATTTTTCAATATTTAAATTTATTTTGTCAAAGTTAATTTCTTTACTTATTTCTATGCTGAAATTATTGGAGCTGTTTAGTTTTTTCTTTTGAATTTGATAGGGGTTGTTTTTAATTTTTGGGATTTTAAACAAGTGGGCATAGGATGAAACTCGTTATTTTGACTTACGTGACATAGAATTTCATGTTGTTCTTATACTGTTGAGACGTGTTGAGATATTATCTTCAAGTTATTGCTGCTTCTGATTAAAACAAGTTCCTTTCACCAAGATGTCTTGATAAGTGTCTTTTGCACTGGTGTGTATATGTATGACAATATTTGATTTGCTTTTAAACATAAATTATCTTTTATCTCGTACACTGACACTGTTGTTTATTATTTCGATTTGCCTTAGAAAAATGATTTTATCCCTTGCACTAAACTGTGATAGATTGACTATTTTTATTGTTCGCGTTGGTATAATTTTCCGATTAACCTTCGAAACTTTAACCGATCTTCCACGTTTATATTTAAGCTCTTTTCGGAGTTGATTTTTCGATAAACCTTCGATATAATCTAAAACTCGTTCCGTACGACTGCGCCAGTTAAGGTTGGAAGCTCCGCGACAAATAAAAAAAAGAACAGCTCAGAGCTGCGCTTATTAACAACCCCAACTTATTCTATAAAAATTACAGTTCTTATAATGGTTAATTGATGACTAAGCATTAAAGTTATTATTTAAAAAGAGAAATATGGAAGTGAATTGAAATTAGATCGTTAATAATAAAATGTGGGAAAATGCTGATGACTGTTATGTTGGTTGTTTAATAAAATGTGGGAAAATGCTGAAGGCTGCTATGTTGATAGTTGGTGCCAATAACCGGCGATGAGGCATGTGTAAGTGAGGTATGTAACTCGCGCAAAAGGGACTATTTGTTTCCCTTTTAATGTAAAACACACTGCGCGGGCATTAGGAAGAAATTGAGGGCAGAGATAGAAGGTGTCGATTAACATTGGTTTTGAATGTTTGCAGATCAAAGTGGCAAGGGAAAATCGCGCCGGGTAAACTATTCCAAATTCGTGTTGTTCGGCTAAAAAAAGAATCCCTATATTTCACGGTACGTCCGGAATTGGGCTCAGAGGTGAAATGATGAGCATTCCTTGTGAGATGAGTATTACGGGAGAAACTATTAAGGGGAGGAATGCAAATGGCTACTTCGAGTGAACATTTTTTGTAAAAGAAACGATAAAATAAGGAAAGACAGGAAACATTGTGTCGGTGTTCAAGAGGGGCAATTGTTTCAGCGGCAGTTCTATTTCCTATCAATCTTAACGCTCAATTTTGTATTCTACAAAGCAGGTAAAGCGATGTTTGCGAAGCAACTGCCCAGAGGTGGGAGTTATAGTCGAGGTGAGGGCGTATAAACGCTTTATAAATTGTAGCCAGATCAGATGGGAAAAATACTTTTTACTCCGATACAGAAAACCTAAGCACTTAGCAGCATTCTTAGCGATCACAAATATATGATCGTTTTAACGGAAGTCGTCGTTAACACACATACCGAGTACTGAAAGCTTTTCGGTTTCTTCGATGTAAGTGCCATTCATGGACAATGGCATTGGGGGTATGAACAGAAGACAGATTAAGTTTTCGAAGCATTAAACTCCACACGATTCCTATTACCCCATTTGATTTTAATAAGCTTGACATACGGTACCGTTGCAATTGTACGTCCGAAGGCAAAGGACGTGAATTATCGAACGAATATGAAAAGCTGAGGGTAGAGTCGTCAGCAAAACAGTTAAGTGGGTTAGAAGAAACAGACAGAAGATCATTTATAAACATGAGGAAAAAGTCGGAGGCAGAACAGAGCCCTGGGCACACCAGCATTTATTTTGTGGGAATCAGACTTGAATCCGTCTAATACAATTTTTATTGAACGGTCCAGAAAATAGCTTCTAATCCAGCGAACAAGAGTATCATTAATCCCAAAAGCACGCATTTTCGGTAAGAGAGCTTCATGCCAAACTCTATCAAATGCCTTAGAGATATCAAGAGCAATAATCTTACTTTCACCAAAGCGATGTAAAGATTTGTTCCACTGTTAGGTGAGATATGCCATCAGATCACCAGTGGAACGGTGACTGAGAAGCTTACGATCTTCGAGATTATTCTTAAGCTGACGGTTAATCAGCGTTTCCATAAACTTAGAAAGAAGGGATGTTAGTGCTATGGGTCGGTAGGTGGAGGGGGAGGATGGGTCACCTTTCTTAGGGACAGGCAGGCCAAATGCTGTGTTCCATCTTCTAGAAAGATTCGAGAAGGGTAGGAGCGATGGAAAAGCTTACGCAGTGACTTTTCCAGTGTGGAAGAACACCTCTTCTGAAGAATCGGGGGTATACCATCTGGGCCAGCGGATTTGTGTATATCGAGATCTTTGAGAACTCTTGCAACTGCACGAGTGCGGAAAAAAATCTGTCCCATGGAAAAATTTACATTTTCAAGTACAGGAGGGGAAACGTTGCTGTGAAGCAGCTGGCAGCGAAATGGGCGGCGAGCTAGTTTGCCTTCTCTGAAGAGTAAACAAAAGTTAGTTTACAAAAGTAAAACAATGAGCGTTGGAACCGGAGATGTCAAGGAGTTTTTAATATTTTTTACAAATGACCAAAAATTTTTACTGCCTTTGGGACACTGCAGAATTTTTTGCCGTAATTTTTGGTCATGCGAAAATTTGGTTCTTTCAATAACGGAGTTGCATGAGTTCCTTGCTTGTTTGTGCTTTTTCCGATTTTCCTCTGTAGGGTTGGCTTTGTAAGATCGGAAAATTACTTCTTTGAGCCTGATAGCTTCTTTACACTCAAAATTAAAACAGGACTTTTCTTTAGGCTTGATGCTTTTAACTCTGTTAGGAATAAAAGCACGCATCCCTAGAAGAATCACATTTGTGATCATTTCAGCACTGGCATCAATGTCACCATCGAGGAAGCATAGTGACCAGTTAAAGTTTCGGAAAAAAATATTCAGGCCGTCCTGGTTGGCTTTCTCGTATTACCAAACGGTCCTGGTGGGAAGTTTTCTTTAACTGGATGGGTGGAGGATTAGAAATTAGCTGAAATGACACAATGGTCTGATGTGCCAAAGAAGAAGTAAGAAACAAGTCAAGTGTATGGGTGGCTTGCCCAGCAACATCCGATATACGCGTTGGCACATCGATCAGTTGGGTAAGGTGATATAACCCAGCATAGAGCTCGACATACTTTCCTTCGGGTCTTGTCTGACCAGAATAGTGGAGCCAATTGCAATTGTGTACATTGAATCGCCCGCAATAAAGATTTCAGTGCGAGGACAAAAGGAAACAGTCTTCGATATGGAATCAGACAGTGCAACAAACTCGTAACAAGTGAATTTGAGCCATAAGTAGTTAAAGTCCGTATTGGAACATTGCCCATATTGGAGAAGGCTCTGGCAAGCAATATCATTCCTAACATATATCACGAGACCATGATGGGAAAAGAGTAATGGCACCAAGCTATACCCATGTAGAACAAATTCTGATAAATCAGTATGTACTCCAACCTGAGATTCACTTAATGCCAAAACAGCTGGCTTGTATTGAACAGTGTAGACGTGCATGTGAAAGAAATTCTTTCTTAGGCCGCGAACATTAAAATACACGACACAAAAATCACTTACTATTTAAAAATTCATACATATAAAACACAACTCCGATTAAGTCTGCAATACACAAACTGTCTTAGGTGCTATGCCCATAAGACAGCTTGTATAAAAAAAAAACATTTAAACATTCAGCGCAATAGGACAAACTCAAATGCCCTTATCCATTTACCGCAAGCATTAGATGGCCATACGATGCCTACAGCAGATAAGAGAGAGGCAGTTAAGAACAAAGGTCTTGGGATAGATAAGAGGATATTTGCTGCGCGAGTATGTGTTGTTTTATTTATTTTTTTTCCACAGCGCAAGTGAGCATCTTATCTTTCATTCAACGACGCGGGTGGATATTATTATATTCTTTACAGCACAAGCGAGGGGGTTTTTCCAATTTCTCAAACGAGTGTTTATTATTTTTTTAAAACACTCGCTATAACAATGCACAGTAATAATTTTTTGACTTTTGTTTTAATTATTTATGCGCGCACCTCGACGTCCGGCTTGCACGAGCTTAAGATCGACACACTGCTTATAACCGCCTGAAGATTCGCAGCGTTCTCGTTTCCGTATACCATAGGGATACCATACGTTCGATACCTTAACAATTGCATTTGTAGGTCTATGATTACCTCATGTGCTTTCATAATATCCACTTCTATGATGCATTCGTCGCATATGTCGGCTACCAAAAATGCATGTGGGAAGGTCAACCCTGCCAGTTGTATGCTTAGAAATACCTCCCCGTATACTTTTGCTGCTTCTTCGGTAGCTGTCTTCAGAGTGTAGCAGTTGGTGTTATGTAGCCAGGACGTCTGAACAAGGTCTCTTCTGATTATGGAGGCTGTGGCACCCGTGTCAATAGTGGCCACGCATTTTCTATTTCTGAAGACTGTATCCACTGTCAAGCTCTTGCTGCAGCGTTTAGTTTGCGAAACTTGGATGATGGTCCTGGGGACGTCGATTCGATCAACCAACTTCAACCACACGAAGTTGGTTCTTAGGCGTTTCCCGCCTACTGTTGATCAGAAGCTTGTCCAGCAGTGTGAGTGTCATTTTTGCTAGATGCTTCGTCATTCTGCCTCCTCCTTGCGCAATGTGGGCAGCTTACTTGTCCAGGTGGAGGTCTGTATTGTCGCTGTAGGTGTCTTAGCTTTTTGCAATTCCAGCATCTTATTTGACCTCAAGTATTGTTCGGGTTTTGTCTTTCAATGTCGACGCGTTGACATGAGCACTCTAGCGTAGCCATTTCCCTTACGTGATGCCTACCTTGCAAGGCTTGGTCTGCTGCTTCCATTGTCAGGGCAAATGCTAAAGCCTCAGCGAGCGTTTTCTTACTTGTCATTCTTACAGCCATTTGTAGTTTTCCATCTGCAATGGCATTAGGCATCAAACTGGTGATGCACAGTTGCTGCAACTATCTCGTACACATCAATTGAGCTTATTTTACCTCCCCGCGGTAACCACCGGGTACTGGTATGTCCATCCGGACATTCCTGCTAAACTTATAAGCGCGAGTGTTGAACACAGAAAAATAGCAACACTATAATGCTCTGATTTAATGACTGTTCTGATCGATTCGCAGAAGTCTTGCACGAGCCCCTCAGAAATAGGACGTACGGCGGATGAGCCCAACCATATTTGGAGATTAGGTCATTTGGACAATTCAATGCAAGTCAGGGCATTGAAATAGAGATGGTGGCGGATGAAACCTTAATGGGCCAACGGCAGCGCGAATTTAATGCCAAAATAGGTAAAGAGGAAATCATTGGTAGGATTGTCAGAAAACATAGCCTACACAACACAATGTCTGAAAACGGATTTAGGCTAATTGACTTCGCAGCGGCACATAACGTCACCATTGGAAGCACACGGTTTCCTCATCTCGATATACACACCCAGATCAAAGAACCGTCAATCAGATGGATTGATCACGTTACGATCGATGCAAGACACGCCTCTAGTATCTTAAATGTTCGCACCTTCCAAGCAGCTAACATCGACTCGGATCACTATCTTGTTGCAGCAAAGGTAAGAATGCGAATAACCCGAACTCCACAACAACGGAGTAATACTGTGAGGAAGTTTGACGTCGGAAAGCTGCAATCGCAAGAAACCGCCAAAACCTATGCCGATCGAATATCCCGAAATCCAGTACCGCCAGCATCAAGTGCCGAAGACCAGTGGCAACACTGCCAACAAGCCATCAGAGATGCCGCAACTGATGTGCTAGGTTTCACCATACCACCACCATGAAACCTCTGGTTCGATGACGAATGCAGGCAGGCCCATGCAGCCAAACAAGAGGCATATAAAGCGGCGCTGCAAAGAAAGGCGAGAGTTGCTCGCGAGCTCTACGAGCAGAAAAGACGGGAAGAACACCAGCTTCCAAAAAAATAAGAGAAATTATGAGAAGCGCGCGATCGAGGATATTGAGAGATGCTACTCCAGAAACCACGTGCGGAAGTTTTACCAACAGGTAAAAAGAACGTGCCAAGGAAAAAAACCCGCACAGAAGCCTGTAGAGATAGGAATGGAAACCTCGTAGTAGAGTCACAGTCGGTGCTGAGTACATGGAAGGACCATTTCTCCAGACTGTTAAACAGCGATGAAGACCAAAATCCCGCTGTCAGGCAGAATGAACCATTCAACATGGATGATGACAGACAAAACTTCCGTCCACCTGACCAAAATGAAGTAAGGATAGCAATATCTAAACTAAAAAACAACAAAGCTGCTGGACCCGACGGACTACCCGCCGAACTTTTTAAAGCGGTCGGAGATGACCTGGTCGAGTGCATACACCAACTCATCTCTAAAGTTTGGTCAGAAGAAAGTATGCCTGATGAATGGAACCTCAGCATCGTTTGCCCGAAACCTTTCGTCAGCAACCTGATTGGCCCCTATCAGTGTGGTTTCAGACCACGAAAGTCCACAATCGATCAAATGTTCACACTACGGCAGATCCTGGAAACTACCCAAGAATTTCAAATCGAGACCCACCACCTCTTTATTGATTTTAAGGCCGCGTACGATAGCATTTATAGAGACGAGCTATACAGAGCCATGCCAGGTTTTGGCATCTCCACAAAACTCTTCCGACTGTGCAGAATGACGATGGAAAACTCTCGGTGCTCCGTCAAGGTTGGTAATGACCTCACAGAAGCTTTTGACGTCAAAAAAGGATTCCGACAAGGTGATGCGCTATCGTGCGATTTCTTCAACTTAATACTTGAAAAAAATATAAGAAACTCGCAAGCCAATTGTAGTGGAACTGTTTTTTTCAAGTCTGTGCAATTGTTAGCATACGCTGACGACATAGACATCATTGGCAGAACTCGGCGAGCTGTCACTGGAACGATTGCTAGCATTGACGTTAAAGCGGCTAAGATGGGACTAGCAGTCAATGAGGCCAAAACGAAGTACCTGCTATCCACATAAAGGAACACACAACACCGGCGGATTGGACAAAACATCACAATAGACAGGTACAACTTTGAGGTAGTTAGAGACTTTGTGTACCTCGGGTCCGCTATAACATCTGACAACAACATCTCGTCAGAAATAAAGCGAAGAATTACTCTTGCCAATCGCTGTTTCTATGGGCTAGGAAGGCAATTGAGTAGCAAAGCCCTCTTTCGAAAGACAAAGGAGACTCTGTATAAGAACTTAATCATCCCAGTCCTGCTCTATGGCGCCGAGGCATGGACTCTATCTAAAGCGGATGATTATATCCCTAAGCGTAAGATTCTTCGGAGGATTTTTGGCCCTATCTGCGTTAACGGGCTTTTGGAGGAGAAGTTCAACCAAGAACTATACGAGCTGTACAGCGACATTGACCTGGTCAAAAAAAACGCATATCACGTTTAAGATGGCTAGGTCATGTAGAGCGAATGAACAACAATGCTCCGGCTTGCAGGATCTTCGATTCCATCCCAGAGGGTAGACGCAGTCAAGGAAGACCTCACCTTAGGTGGCGCGTTCAAGTGGAGGACGACCTCAACCAACTTGGAGTGCAAAGCTGGAGGCAGCTAGCCAAAGACCGAGCTGGCTGGAGAGGCATGTGGGTCGAGGCGAAGGTTTGTCCCGAACTGTAGCGCCCCCTAAGTAAGTAAGTAATGGCCAGTTCGTTTATTATTTCCCTGATGGTATTGGGATAAGACAAATTCGCTAGGCGCTCGATGTCAGCTTGTAATTGTTGTAGCGTTTCACCTCTTGTCTGGACCCTTCGGCGCAACTGGACTCGGTAAACTTGCTGCATGTGGTCGTCACCAAAGCTCATATCGATTGCCTTGACCATGGCATCATAATCATGATGTTTGTCTTCAGGAATGTTCTGCAGCAAATCGGCAGCTGTTCCTCTGAGCGCAAGCGTAAGAGCAATTGACTTGTCTTCGTTGTCCCAGTTGACCATCGAAGACAGTGGGCTGCATTTCCTTTCGTCGTGGACCTTCGCTCGAATATTCCCGAACCTTCTGCTTCTTCGAAGAATCAAATACCTTAGCCAGATATTCGTACTGTTGCTCTACACTTTCTACTTGCTTTACGAACTTTTCTTCCAAGTTTTCTATTTTGGCTTCAAATTTCTCATCTATTGTTTGAAGTCTTTTGTCGAGCAGAACTTTCTGTGTATTGATTTTATCACTTAGTTTTTGCTGGAGAATTTCCAACGAATTCTTCAGCTCATTCTTTTGTTCGTCAAATTTACTTTCGAGGACGGTATTTTATTCTTCGAGAACGTTCTTTTGTTCGCTTAGTTGCTTCTGAAGAACTTCTAACGAATTCTTTTGCTCATTCTTTTGTTCTTCGAGAACGTTCATTTGTTCTTCGAATTTCAACAGAAGCAACTTCATGAAAGCAGGCAGTTCGTCTGCTATACTTACTGTGCTTTCTCTCCCCTGTTCTTTAACATCGAAGAACTTGGTATCGGGGTCTCCACCATCCTGAGTAGCATTCTGAAGTCGGAGCAATAGTTCCTTTTTCAGCCCTGAAGATTTCTTTTTCCTAATTCTTCTTTCAACTCATCTGTTGTCAATTGTTCTAATTTGCGACCCATTTTATGTAACCGAAACACAATTTCCGCCAAACAGTCAGTTTTATTTTAATATCTCTTCTAGAAAATCTTTTTCAAAAACAATTTTTAACAAAAATATTCGCTATTCACAGTTTTATAGCACAATCAGTTCAATAGTTTCTGGAAAATTACACTTTCACAATTATATGAGTCACCGACACTGTTTTAGAAAATGTCACTATGGAATCTTCTACCACTTTACTGAGTCTTATCCCACTTCTGACACCAATGTGAAGTTTTGGCCTGGGGTTGAACAAATAAAACTCAATAAAAATTTTAAAATAATACAACAAATCTCTTTATTTTATGAAACACAACGTCTTTCAATTTAAATAACACCAAATTTAACTTATTCCACTTATTCACAATTCAAATACGTTTTTTATAATCAAATACTTTTTATTTAATCTCAATTCAATTACTTTTTACTAACGCTTGCAGTTGTTAACAACTCCACTTTCGAAAACAAACTAAACTCTCTATGCTATCTACTCTTGTATTTAAACAAATTTACAAGCTTCAGGAAGCTTCCGTCTGGTTCTGGCACAATCTACGCTTTCAGTACTAATTCGAGTCTGGAATTAGTACTTCAAGTTCGATTTAGTACTCAGTCAAAACATATTACAAATATGTAGCATACTTTTAGGAGTATGGTTGTTGTACACAATAAATGTTGGTAGTTCTACACAATGAATCCGAATATCTAATCATTTTGTTGCCACATCACAGTACTATCAAGATGAGTGTTTCACCTAGCGTCATCTAGTTTCGCTATCTTGCCATTTCCCATTGTAGACTTTTAGTCGGGGAGATGAATTCAACACATATACAATGTTAGAAAAAGACAGAACGGGAAAGATGTATTTAAAGTGTTAGCAGTCAGAAGAAAACAACCCATCGACTCTTTTTCGTGTTATTTTTAAATCTTTTGCTTGTCGCAGAAAACTGGTATTGAGGGATGACGAAATATTCACACAGGGAAGGAGTGCAAAATGGTTGACATTGCACTAAGCGCCTTAAGGGAAAATATTTTGATTTTTTTTTGCCAAGGAAAATCTGAAAAATGCAATCAAAAAAATAAAATTAAATTCTTACATACCTTCTCAACATTTTGCAAATTTGTAGAAGGGAGTATTTGCAAACTAAATTTTGTGAGTTTGTTTATTTTACGCAATAATGTCGCGTTTATTGTGTGTACCAATAACTCAACTAAAGAATAATATAATTAAAACCGAGAAACAAGGCAACACTTTACATAGTTTGAATTAAAAAAAATAAGGGATCGACCAAAAACTCCTTAAGAAAATAAGTCCTTATAACGGGCGCCCTACTTATTGAAAAAGAATGTGATTTTACTGTCATCTTCGCTAGCAGTATACACCACTTACACTGTTTGTATGTATAAATGTATGTACGCAACTCGTATTCTGTATCTGTTTAATTATTATATCACATTTTTAGGCTGCAAAAATTAAATTTGAGTTAAAGTAACTACCTAGCTACTTATTTTATAAATAAAACACAACGTTTGCAGATGATTGTACCTATGCTATTGCTTTTGAGTATCTTCAAAAAATCATTAACATTTTTCGAACCCTAAAATAGAAATTTGAAAAATAAAAAATATTTTCGGTGTTTTTTTTTTTTTTTTTTTTTAAGGGACGTTTATCTTATGAATTAAAAAAAATATGAATAATAGTTAATAAAAATAATTTATTATTACTTATTTTTAAATCTTTTCGTATTTTCCATTTCTTTCCTTGTAATTTGGCAATTATTGAAAAAAAATGACAGTTGTTGGCTTTATTGCGTTCAGAAGCATTCAGAGGCAAAAATTTCAATTTTGAACATGAAAATTTGAAAATTGTTGTTAAAACGAGAAAAACTGCTCACCTGAACTATGGAAATTATAGGGACCTCCAAATGCAGAAGAACCTGCTATAATCAAGATGAACATGTTCTTGTTCACCATAATCTTGATCTTGATTTCACCTATTTACTCTAATCTTGAGTTATCAAGATGTTCTTGATTTTTATTTTCCCTCTCTATCGAACGAGTATGATTTTTATATGTTATATCCTACTTTCTGGCAGAATTCAAGTTGCAGAATAGTGAAAATTCACCATTACTAGTGTAACTTTTTGAACCTTTCACTCTTACTGATTATTCATTATTCCTGCAAATGTTTGTAATCATTCTAACTCATACGTTTCTGAAAATATAGCATACAACCTACTCTTTCATCATTATATTTCATTCTACTCTCCAAAACCCATACAAATGCATATCAAGAACTACTGCAGCGCTATTACGGCAGTATCTCGCTAAACTAGATGCTGCCTGATGGTAGTACTATAGATTTCATATACAATAGGGTGGGACATTTTTTTTTTTAATTACGGGTTCTAATAGCGAGAGAAAATATGTTGTCAATTGGGGCTGATATTACATGTATAAGATATTATTGCAATCGGTTTGGTATAATTCAATTCAATTCAATTTATTAATAAAAATAGAGTAACATTTATAACATATAATATTTAATTCAAATAAAAATTTAAGCATGGCATATAAGCCGTCTGCCGTATATGATATCGATTAAGTTTTATTTTTAAAGAGAATAAAGTTAAACAGTTTATACAATTAAAATCTGATGGTACAAATATATACTAACAAAAATAAATAAACAGAAATAAATTAACGGAAATAGATTAACAGAAATAAGTACCTTTATAAAACACAATTTTTATATTTATATTTAAGCAAAAACAACGATTATTTTATGTAGGAAATATTTAATATTTACACAAGATATTACGGATTACATTCAAAAAGTCAAAGAACTGCAATAAGACGAGAAAAAAAAGAAAACGTAAATGAAAAGTTAGAGATGGCATACTTGGGCTTCTAAAAATGGTCTTTGTATATAAAATAACTAAGAATAGTCAAGTCAAAACAAATTCAAATATGAATTCCTGTAATTGTTTGCGTGTGAAACAAATCGCACAAGTATTTTCCAACCTCTTTTACCATTTAAAATACTGATAAGCTCATCGAAAGACAAGAAGCTTTTGCTTAAATAAAGCCTGCGTATTTCTTGAAGAATAGGACATATTGCAATGAAGTGGCATACGTCTTCAATTTGGTTAATATGTTGTCAATTGGGGCTGATATTACATGTATAAAATATTATTTCAATCGGTTTGGTATTATTCAATTCAATTCAATTTATTAATAAAAATAGAGTAACATTTATAACATATAATATTTAATTCAAATAAAAATTTAAGCATGGCATATAAGCCGTCTGCCGTATATGATATCGATTAAGTTTTATTTTAAAGAGAATGAATAAAGTTAAACAGTTTATACAATTAAAATCTGATGCTACAAATATATATTAACAAAAATAAATAAACAGAAATAAATTAACGGAAATAGATTAACAGAAATAAGTACCTTTATAAAACACAATTTCTATATTTATATTTAAGCAAAAACAATGATTATTTTATGTAGGAAATATTTAATATTTACACAAGATATTACGGATTACATTCAAAAAGTCAATGAACTGCAATATGACGAGAAAAAAAATAAAACGTAAATGAAAAGTTAGCGATGGCATACTTGGGCTTCTAGTTTAGCTAAAAAAATGGTCTTTTTATATAAAAGAACTAAGAATAGTCAAGTCAAAACAAATTCAAATATGAATTCCTGTAATTCTTTGCGTGTGAAACAAATCGCACAAGTATTTTCCAACCTCTTTCACCATTTAAAATACTGATTAGCTCATCGAAAGACAAGAAGCTTTTGCTTAAATAAAGCCTGCGTATTTCTTGAAGAATAGGACATATTGCAATGAAGTGGCGTACGTCTTCAATTTGGTTAAGGTTGCATAGAGAACATATAACGTCTAAATCTGTTCTGTGTGGCCTATAATTAAGTTCAAGGGTTTCAGTTCGAATCTTAAAGATTAAACTCATATCTGAGTTTGAAAGTTCCTCCCTAAAATAATTATTATCACACAAGCTCAGATTCAAACGTCTATACGTAACCCTAGAAGTGAAATTTTTGTTACCCTTTCTAATTGTTGTTGATAGATTTTATCATCTACCAAAGACATCTAACAAAGACATCTATTAACCGTTGCATTAAAAACCTTAAACTTTGACGTAGAGTCAACAAATTTATTAGTAAAAAAATTTTACCACAAGGTATTAATTGCTGATTTTGCTACGGAAAGTTTTTCTTTAATATGGGCTTTCATACTTAGATTGTGAGTTATAATTAGGTCTAGATACTTAAACTCACTAACTACCTCAATATTTTGACCATCTAAATTCCAGTTCCTTGTAAGGTTATCAGATCGGTTTTGAGTTCTGAAGATCATTATTTTAGATTTATTAATATAAATTTTAAGATCCCATGTATCACAAAATAGTTTCAGTTTATTAATTTGAAGTTGAAGCGTCATAGGATTGTCTGAAAAGATCACCAGGTCATCCGCGTAGAGCAGGAGCTTTATTGACAAATCGCCAAAGGTTACACCACCTGGTAAGTAATTTTCAATATCATTTATATATAAGGCGAACATCAACGGACTCAAAACGCAACCCTGTGGGACACCTGTTTCTGATCGGAAAGCGTTAGACTGGTGTTCACCATTGCATACAGTCGCAGACGTGTTCAAAAGAAGCTGTTCATAGACTTTAATGAACTTTGTTGATACACCAATAGTTGAAAGCTTATATAATAGTCAATGCCTATTGATAGTATCAAAAGCAGCTTTGAAATCTACAAAAAAAGTGTTCAATGGTTTCTTTATATCGATAAAACGTCTTGCGATGGTTGTAAGAGCAAATATTTGATCCATTGTTGAGAGATTAGCCCGAAAACCAGCTTGGAAACAGCTTATAATATTATTGCTGTCAATCCATCTTATAAGTCTACAGTATAAGATCTGAGCAAAAACTTTTCTTAATGAACACAAAACGGATATACCTCTGTAATTTTTAGGAAGATTTGGATTACCTTTTTTTAAATAAAGCACAAGCAAAATATCTCGTCAATGAACATTTGAGTTAGCAATGCTAAAATGCGTTCCAGAAACTCAGGGGTCGAAAACTTGTAGAACTCGATCGGGTTTCGATCTAATCCCGCAGCCTTATTATTTTTCATTTTATTAAGTGATGATAATAATTCAAGCATTGTAAAAGGCGAGTCTAGCTCAGGTATCGAAATGTATTGAAGGGCGTAGCTTAAAGAGTTTTGGTTTGAGTCTGAGAGCAAGAGGTTTTCAAAATAGTTTGCTAGTTGATCTACACTTACGCTCAAAGACGATAACTTGCTCCTTCCACCTAAGATCCACACTTTGCACCAAAAAGACTGGGAATCCCTACAGTTTAAAAGATTCCTAGCAGCTTTCTTTAAGTACAATTGCTTTTTGAAACTGCATAAATCCTTATATATTTTATTTTGTTGCAAGTAGAGTCTTTTGAAAGCTTCATTTGAAGACTCCCTGAAAAGCTTTAAGTAAGCGAAGGATTTTTTCCTACTTATTTTACACACTTCGTCATACCAATTTGAATTAAAAGATGATTTATTCGGACAAGAACTAACAACTGCTGAAAACTTAACTAATTCAAAAACAGATTGTGTTGAAGATTCTATGCAAATTTCAAGCTGCTCATTAGAAGAACCCATTTGTTGATTTAAGTTTCGCCTATACAAACTAGCCTTACTTTCGACCCATTTAAGTTTCTTAACAGCATTAGATACTTCGGCTCTGTTGTGGATATCTTGAAGCGTACATTTGCACGACACTACAATAGGCAGATGGGTTGAATAGTTTGCCGGATATACCTCGAAATTTTTAATCATATCAATCCAATCGCCCTTCACAATACAAAAATCAATTACAGAACAGCCTTGGGAAGATATAAAAGTATAATCGCCCCTGGAATCACCATTTCCATTTAGGATAAAAAAAACAAAGTCTTCGAACAAATCTATCAGTAATTTGCCGTTTGTGTTCAAGCAATTATCCAGTGAGTTTCTTATATCAGTAAACTGACCATTATTTAGAACAGGAGAGTTTTGGAAATCACCAATACGACCGTTAAAGTCACCAATGATCATAAGGTTCTCGTACTTATAATTTAATAATATACTCTGCAATTCTTCGTATTCTGATGACCAGGAATTAAAGTTCAAATATACAGGAATAATATGAAAATGTTTTGAATCACATGCTACATCGATTAAAACTGTGTTACTATAGTTCCTTAAAGTTACATTATTAATACTATTTTCTGAGCGTTTATTTTTGTAGCCACATAATATTCCACCACTAGCTCTCCCGAGTCTGTTTTTTCGAATAGCCGGAATACATTTAATGTTAAAATTTTCAAAATATTTATAATATTACAATTCTTTTCCTTCTTCTAAAAAAGTTTCTAATAAAATAATTATATCGTATTTTTGAATAAGTTTAAAAAAATCAGGCGTGAGTAATTTGTTTTTAAGCCCCGTAATGTTATAGCAGAAAATTTAAAAAAAATATATTTTTTTGGCAGACGGCAACCCTATCCTATACTGTATGATGATTATAGTTGGTACATGAACCATCTTGATTAGATATTCTTCGACTACCAGACGGCTCTGCTGCTGCTAAGTTGGTTTGCTTGTAGATGTCAAAAAGCACATTGCGTCTTCTCCAAATGCCGTTTTGACGTACTGTTCTGCTCTAAACAATTCACTTTTAATATTTTCCAATCTCAACTAAAAAATCTCTCAAATAACTATAATTAAAAATCTCTCAAAATAAAACACATCCGTACTTTCTGTATAAAAACTTCCAGTCCCATTTATTAGTTGTCCTTCATATAACCTTTTAATATGACATTTTACTTCTTCGTTAAATAAATGAATGAATGAATACAGTCCCCTTATTCTGTGGCAGGATTCAACATTCTCCCCCACCAGTGAACAAAGTAAACGACCTTGTGTGTATGCTGCTTCTTCTATTAATTCAACTTCTATGTGGTCACCGTTCTAACATCTGCGTGTGTAGTAAATCTCACATGCAAAGAGAAATATATTTAGTATTATTTGATTAAGAAATTAAAACTACATATATATATTATTGTTTCTAATTCAACTTTAATTTGGAAGAATTTCTTTATAATTATCAACAATCAGATCGTTGATCTCTTGTGACGTCACAAACTCACAGCCCACACAGTGTAACATGGGCTCCAAAACGACATTCCAGTTCAGTGGAATATGGCTGAAATTGCTGGCTGTCAAATGTCACAGTGACATTCTCCTTTGTTTTTCTTCGATTTTAATTAAAAAATATTTTTGTCACTTCAATGGATATACGTTTTCTTTTTTATATATATTTTGCATGCGTTTTTAGGGGTGATATAAACAATTTCAAATTAAGCGCTAGAGAAAGAGGTTTTATTTTGTTTTAAGGATAAACCACAAATAAAATAAACAAACATTTAATTACATATATGCGTACGATTTGTGTCTACTCTCAGTATTTGGCAATGGAGTGGTAAGTAGTATTTGAGTTTCCTAGTGCTTTTATATAAGTAAAAATTGTATAAATGTATAAAATACTATTTTTTTATTTTCTCTTAGTTTATCTGTTGTGCGGATGTTTTTTTTTCTAATTATATTGCAAGGGTATCCTCTTAATGCTCGTGAAATTATAATGATAATAATGATTATAATGATGACTCTCGAAGGGGGCATTGGCTGATTTTGGAAATTTAAAATTCCAACTGTGTGGCTGTGTCGGTTCCGTCTTCAACTAGTTTGAATGCACCATTTTTGGTTGCACCAAGATATTTACCATCCAGAGTTCGAATGCTCCAAGTAGAAACCATCGACAGGAATGTCAGAGTCAACTGAGATGCCATTGCCATCAATTCTCCAATATTTACCGCTATGTGCTTTAAGGTGCACCAAGCCTTTCTGTGCCCGTTCAACGAGAATTGTCTCATAAGTTGCTTTATTGCATTCGAGTTTTAGATTGCCGGGTGTTCTATAGTCAAGGAAACCTTGTTCGCATTTAAGTACTAGAATTGGCCTGTTGATAAGATAGAAATAGAATTTTGTAATTTCTTCAATTGCCTCGGAGGTTGCAAACAGATGACCGGAACGCTTTGTGGTCAAAAACTTTCCATTATTTGCTCTAAGCGAAAGAGATCCATCACCGTGCCAAATTAACTTAAAAAGTGCATCAGCACATCGTCTATTGCCAGTTGCTTGTATTCCGGTCGATAAACACCAGTATCTATCTTGTGTAGTGCGCAATGCCCAGCGGTGTGCTGACCAATCGAATTCTAATTGGAATGTCTCATTTTCACCAACCTCATCCTGATTAGCTGTAACATCGACACCTTGTTTCACAGAAACATAACGTGTATTCAATCCAGCAATGAATGGAGCCTGAGGCAGGGAATCTTCCAAAGAGACCAGTTCATCACTCGATGATCGAGACTTAAGTACAGCCTTCGAACCAATTGGGGAAAGATATTGACTTTGTTTATCACGAAGAGCCAAGTGCCCTCCATGGTACTCGGCGCTAAATAAACATTCTTCAGTGCACTGCACCTGGAGTTTTCCATTGGCATTCAAATACTTGTTGTTGCATGTGTGTAGTGCATAGCGACCCCCCTCATCGGCACGGAACTCCAAGGTGAACAAAGTATCCTCACCCCATGGAATGTTAGCGTCCACATGAATCTCATCTTGTGTCTCGGACAAATGTGCAAACCGTTTCCTTCCAATTGAACGCAGATTCACCTGGGGTCTGGCTGCCAAATGAACTGTCCAGAATTCGTGTTTGAGACGGAGTCGTGTTGGGTTCATTACCGCAAGTGTCTGTTATTTTGCTCCTCAATTTTACAGTTGGTCTATTCAGTTTAATTTTTTTTGTTATTTGTAGTGTAGTATTTGTGTAGTTAAACACAAAGAAGAACATACACAAGAACTAAGTGACTAAGTTTTGGGTGATGGTTTTTTGAATGAATGTTTGAATTTTGAATGAGTGTGTTTAGTGATTGGTTTTAAATGAATATTTGAATTTTGAATGAGTGTATTGGGTAATTGTTTTGATAGAGAGTTCGACTTTGAATGAAGGGATAAATTATATGCTTTTATGAGTGATTTGGTTAAATTTGTAGATTTTTTTATTTTTATCTTTTGTGTATTGTATGTTTTCTTCGAGTGGACTGTAAGTTTTAATTTTAATTTATGTGTGAGTGAGTGCGTGACTCTTGAACAAGTGATAATGTGTGATTGAGTGAGTGATTTGTGAGTGAGTGAGAATTCATGGTTTCCTTTTTCTTTTGAGCGTATGAGTGATTGATTGTATTATTATCAATGTCTTATTTTACTGAATTTTGTTTTTATTTTACTTTTTGTAGGTTTTATTTCATTATTTTAAATAAGATTTCAATTTTGTTGTTGGATTTAAAATTTATATTTTGTGTTGTGTTTGAATTTTTAAATCAATGATTGTTCTGTGCTGGTGTTGTTGGATAGAAGTGGACATATTTTGGTGATTGGTCGTTTTAATTCACCATTTTGAGTTTTCACCTTTAGAACTCGGATAAAGTTGTCTGTTCCTGGGTATGTTTCGATGATTCGAGCTAGAGGCCATTTCGATGGTGGAAGCCGTTCATCTTTTAGAAGCACAAGGTCTCCTAGCTTGGGTTGTTGCTCCGTTTTTAACCACTTTGGATGGTTTTGGAGTCGGGTTAAATACTCTCCACTCCACTCTTTCCAAAATGTATGCAGGGATGATTGTAGTCGTTTCCATCGGTCGATATATCCAATCCTCTGAGTCGCTAGGTCTGCTTCTGGGATTACATGACTTGAAGTGCCTATCAAAAAGTGCGCAGGTGTCAATGCATAAAAATCGTCGAAATTGTCGGTTAACGGGCAGAGGGGTATCGAATTAAGACATGCTTCTATTTGAGCTAGAAGCGTGCTGAGTTCCTCAAATGTTAACGCTTCATTTCGGGTTATTCGTTTTAAATGGTGCTTAACCGATTTCACTCCAGCTTCCCATAATCCACCGAAGTGAAGTGAATGAAGTTCCATTTGGTTCCCAAATTGTTGATTGAGTCAGCTATCTCCTTGAAATCATGTTTCGCAGCTTTTAACATTTTCATCAATTCCGTGTTATCTCTTTTGAAATTGGTTCCGCAGTCACTGTAGAGATGGCAACATATTCCACGTCGCGCTGTAAATCTACGAAATGCAGCAAGGAAAGTTTGGGTGGTCATGTCCGTAACAACTTCAAGATGAATAGCCTTTGTTGCTAGACATATGAAGATGGCAAAATATCCCTTGAACATCTTTGATCCTCTTCCTTTCCAAGCTTTTACTTCCATGGGTCCAGCGTAGTCAACCCCAGTGTGGGTGAATGGCCTCGATATATTTACTCTGGGAGCTGGTAGGTTTCCCATGAGTTGCTGCATAGGTTTGGGTCTATACCTATAACATATGACGCATTGGTGTATATATTTCTTCACCGTTCTTTTTATATTGAAAATCCAGTAAAGATTTCTTATATAAGTAATCATCTGTTGCAAACCACCATGAAATGTTCGCTCATGCGCATTCCTCAAGATCATTTTAGTAAAGTGATGATCTGGTTTTAAAATAATTGGGTGCCTTTGGTCATACGACAGAGTAGAATTTTTTTCTGCCTCCTATTCTTATAATATTGCTCCAATCCATCATGAGATTGAGCGATTTGTATTGCTTGGATGATTTTGTTTTCCTTAACTCTTTTAAAATGTCGGGAAACATTTCTTGTTGCACTGTTCGTACGACAATATACAAAGAAGATTTTAGTTCCATGGGTGATAAAACGGATTTTCTTCTCAAGAAATTTGCCCTTTTATGGCTGTTATAAATGAATCTTCTTACTGAGATAGCACTCGCAAAAGTTTAATAATGTTCGAGTGTCTATGAATTAGTTTTAAGATTTCGTTATCATTGTCGAGAGCGAGGTGAATTTTGATTTCTCTTTTTTCCTCCTCCGTTTCTAATTGTGTGGGTTGTGTTGGAATAGAGAATTTCCATTCTTCTCGTAGAAATGGTGGTCCCTCCCACCAAAGAGCATTGCATGCTAGTGTCTCTGGTAGAACACCGCGTGAAGCAAGATCCGCTGGGTTTAGTTTAGTTGGAATGTGTCGCCATATGCTTATATTCGTCAGTCGTTGTATTTCGGCTACCCTGTTTCCGATGAAGGTTTTCCATCGCGTTGGGGGTGCAGCTATCCAGCAGAGAGTTATTGTAGAGTCCATCCAAGTATAAGTTCTTACACTCTTGAAGGGCAGAACTGACAGAGTGTAATTAAGAAGCTTTGCAAGAACAACTGCTCCACAAAGTTACAACCTTGGCAGCGAAACTGTGTTGAGTGGTGCTACTCTGGTTTTGGATATCAGCAAATGAGTGTGTATGACGTCATCTTTATCCAGAACTCGGAGGTATACTACTGCTCCATAAGCTTTGATGGACGCATCGCTGAATCCGTGGAGTTCTAGCTGTCTGTTACTTCCTTGGGTGTGAATCCATCTTGGGATCCGGATTTCTTCCAACATGGCCAACTCTTCCTGCAAAGAAAGCCATTCTTGGTGTAATTCCACCGGAACAGTTTCATCCCATGACAATCCTTGGAGCCATAATTGCTGCATTATTATTTTTGCTTTTATGATACATGGCGAAATCCATCCTAGAGGGTCGTATAGACGTGCAATCGTGGAAAGGATTGTGCGTTTTGAAACCACTTCTTCAACAGCGATTTTTTGAAATGAAAATGAATCTGCCGAAGGATACCAGCTGATTCCTAACGTTTTTGTGTGCTCCGAAGTTCCTATGGTAAGTGAAACACTCGTCTCTCGATCTTCTTCCGGGATTATTTTCAAGAAATCTTGGTTATTACTCATCCATTTCCTTAGATGAAAACCAGCTGACCGCAATAATGTTGAAATTTGTTTAAATTTTTCCTTAGCTTCATCGAGTGAGTCTGCTCCAGATACAAGGTCATCAATGTACATGTCTTCACGAATCATCTGAGCTGCTAGTGGATAGCCATGTACTTCGTCACTTGCGAGTTTCTTGAGTGTTCGATTGGCCAGATATGGAGCAGGAGCGGTTCCTAACATCAAGACTTTTACCTTGAAAAGTTTGATTGGTATTGTTGGATCCTCCGGCCAAAATAAAAGTTGGTAATACGCATCGTCTTTATGGATTTGGATCTGCCGATACATCTTTTCGATGTCCGCGGTAAAGGTAATTTTGTTAATCCTCCACCTTAAGATTATCGATACAATATCTGTTTGCGTTTTAGGTCCCGTCATCAAATGATCGTTTAAAGAACTTCCGTCCGAAGTCTTAAACGCAGCGTTGAAGACCACTCGCAATTTAGTTGTCGTGCTGGACTCTTTGAAGACTGCGTGGTGAGGCACAACATAGTGGTATGGTGACCTGAATATGGGGTCATGGTTCATGTCAACTTCTTCCATCTGGTTGAGTTGAAGGTACTCCGATATACAGGCATTATAGTCTTTGTGTAGTGTAGTGTTGTTCAATAACCTTCTTTCCTGTTTGTAAAACATTCTGAGAGCGCTTTGTTGTGTAGATGAAAGAGCTGGACGTTTGTTTTCTTAAATGGGAGTGATACTTCAAAGCGCCCTCCCGGCAACCGCTTGATATTCTGAAAAAAGTGTTGCTCGCATGCAATATCCTCTTCATCTTCCATTTTTTCGAAGGGTGACTTCAATTTCCCAAAATTTCCTCAGTTGTGTGTCGATGTCGAAAAATTGGGCATATACTTGTACTGTGGGTGATGTTTCGATGGGAGCTTTACCTAATATCAGCCATCCTAATTGTGTCTTTTGAGCTATAGGGGCAACTAGCTCTTCTCCTCTAATAACTTCCTTACAATCCCGTAAGTGTTTTCAAAATGAAGCCCCGCGTTGCAATTTCAAAGTCCGAATATCTGGAGCCTAAATTCAGATCTACATAGTTTTGACAAGAACCACTTTAAACTTGTCCTAAACCTGAAACATCAAAGAATGTGCGATGTTTCCTCAAATTTAAAATTTGTGCAGCTGACTCTGTGATCAACCAGAGCTCGCATATTGATAAATCCACCATTAGCTGATTTGACTTTGACTATCGCTGTCGCTAATAAAATTTGTGCATTAGTGTGGTGATTCGTGTGGAAACAATTAGCCGAAGAGTTCAATGGTTGTTCTTCAGAAGGGCGGAAAGATGATGCGTTTGGATTTACTTGTGTTGATATATGGTGTGTTTAAGATTGGAATTGATTTTGTGAATTTTGAATGGGTTGAGTAAATGAATTATGGTTAATATTTGAGTGTGTATGAGTGCGTGAGTGCGATAATGTTTGATTGCGAGAGAATGGGTTAGCGTTATTTGAATTGGATGGAAATTGGTTAGAGTGAGAGAATGATTGTGTGTTAGTGTTGTGTTGCAATGGGTTCGAATGGGTAAATAATTGTATTTGTGAATTGTAACCATTTTTTATGTAATTATTACCATAATGAAGTAATGAGTTGTGTGGTCTTTGGCAAAAATGACATACTTTATTACTTGGGCAGCTATTTGTGCGATGACTGTACGCTAAACAATTGAAACAATTTCCAAACTCTTTCACTACGCGCTGCCTTGCTTGGATATCCATTTTTAAAAATTTGCTATATGTTCGCAAAAAGTGTTTACCTCTATTGCATACTTTGCATATAAAGTTTTCTGTTGGTTCGTTGTTTACAAGAAAAACATTCCTCTGCTGCCTTTTATGTGTCGATGTTTGTGGGTTAACCTTTTGCTGCTGATCAACAATCTCCAATGTTCGGAACTTTGTTTCCAAAAACTCGGAAAAATCTTTGAAAGTGGGAATTTCCTTTTTTGTCCCAAGGTGATTTTCCCACAATGATTGAATTGTTGATGGAAGCTTTTTCAGCAGAAGAAAAATTATAATTGCATCCCAATGCTGGACTGGCAAGTCTAAATTCTTCAAGGCGTGTAAGATTTTTGTTGAATTGTCCAACAATTCACGAATTCCTTTGGCACTTTCTTCACGAACTACAGGCAACTCGTAAAACAACTTCAGCTCATTGTTGACTAAAATACGCTTAAAGTCGTAACGAGATTTTAAGAGCTCCCAGGCATTATCGTAACTTGCCTCGTCTACGTTGATATGTTCAAGCAAAGTGCCTGCACTTTCCTTACAACATGATTTTAAATAATGTAATTTTTCTATGTTGGAAAGTGTTTTATTGTTGTGCACTAGTGAAACAAATTGGTCGTGGAATGGACGCCAATTCTGATAATCACCAGTGAAAATTGGTGGCTGAATTTTCGGAAGTCGGACATCGTGTTGCCTCTGCTGTTCCAATGTGTTTTGTGGCAAGGACGTTTTCTCATTAGCAGCTGGTTTTTCATTTATTTGCGTAATCGACGAAAACTTGTCCAACTCATCTAAAAGTTGAGATTTATATTGAGTGTAGATCTCTTTTGTTTCGTTGTAAGACTCTTCGAAAGTTAAAAGAATTTCTTCTTTCAACCCTTCATCGCAAAGAATGTCAACGTAAAGCTTTTCAAAGTTCGACAAATGGCTTTCGAGTGAATCAAGACGTGTTGAAACGTAATTTTTCGTCCGACGATCTGGATTCACAGTCTTTTTAAAATTCTCGAAATCCTTCAAAATCTGCTTGCATGTATTTTTAAAAACCTTTCCGGCACTCATTTTGTTAATATTATTTTACTTATGAATTTTAAAATAAAATATATATTTAGTAAGTAAATATACTCACTGTGATTTTCCTTTTCTTTCAGTGTACCAGCTGGCGCTCCTCAATGGGTTATGTTGGTGGTTGATTTTACGAAATATTTATTTCACTTATTATTTATTTAAGTTTTGTTATTAATTTTAAATTAAACTGTTTTTATTAATTGATTTGTGATGTATAATTTATTACACTTTGTTTAAGTCTTAAAATAATGTTTGAAAGTTTCAAAATAAATTGAACAAGACGACAAAATGTCGGCACACACTGTGTTCTTATTTATGTTAATTTTCAATTGATAAATGCTGATTCAACTTCGAAATGACTCGCGAAGGACCAAAATGTTCTGCTCTAAACAATTCACTTTTAATATTTTCCAATCTCAACTAAAAAATCTCTCAAATAACTATAATTAAAAATCTCTCAAAATAAAACACATCCGTACTTTCTGTATAAAAACTTCCAGTCCCATTTATTAGTTGTCCTTCATATAACCTTTTAATATGACATGTTACTTCTTCGTTAAATAAATGAATGAATGAATACAGTCCCCTTATTCTGTGGCAGGATTCAACACGTACTGAACTTCCTCTTTTGTTTTTGTTTGTAATCCTTGCAGCGAATCATAGTGAAAAACAAACTTTTCAATTTGCAATTTGGCACCTTTTAAATAAACTTTCGCGTTCGGTTTGATTGACAAAAGTTTACTTTTGATATTGTTTAGTGCGCTTCTTCTTTTGCGATAGAGTAAAGATTGTTCTTTGTGTACGAAGACTCCGGTACCCTTTAATTTTGGTGCGGCCACAATGATTTTATTTGCCATACCAGCGTTTTTAAAATTTAGAACCATCGTTGTTTTTTTTATTGTGTTGGTTGTTAAATTCCCGAGTGTTTTCGATAATCATGTCAGCGTTGTCCTTTAGATCAAGTAGGCCGAGACAAGTTTGTTTAGCAAACTCAACCTTGTTTGGCTTATTATCTGATGGAAAATGCATTACAACAGTTTTATCGTTTGCTTTGTTGGACAAAATTTCGAGTTGCTTTTCAAGAGTTTGGCAATAATTTTCGACGAAGGATAAGCGCTCTGAGAGTTGGGCATTTTGAGACCGTAATAACTGAATATCTGTTAATATGGCGCGGTATCACCATATTGTCCGTTTTTCCGAAATTAATGGCAACCATTATTTTCGAAAGGATAAAATCCAGGATCAAATCTACCCTCAAGAGGCACCAGGCGGGATTTCTTAGTGGTCGGTCTTGTGTCGACCACATCAACACCTAGCGAATCGTACTCGAACAGTCGTCTGAGTATCAATAACCGTTGTACCTCATGTTTGTGGATTTTGAGAAGGCATTCGACAGGGTTAATCGTGTATGCATATGGAGATCGCTTATTGCGAGAGGTATCCCTGAGAAAATTGTCGCCATTATTAAAGAATCTTACAACAACGCAAGGTGTTTCGTTTTGCACAATGGACAGCTTTCCGATTCCTTTGATGTGCGTCAAGGAGTGAGACAAGGAGATGTCCTGTCACCAATCCTGTTTTTACTGGCAATTGAAGATGTGATGACTGCCACAGTGGGTGAAACTGAGAGGCATGGTATCCAATGGAGTCTGTTTGACAAACTCAGCCACATAGACTATGCTGACGATATACGATATATGTCTCATGGCGAACAACACGGTTGGCCTAAATCAAATATGTCATTTGCTGCAGCTAAATGGGGAGGTGGCTGGCTTAAGGATCAACACAAATAAGACCAAAATAATGACTACGGGCCAAAGCACACAACAAGTTACTCTAAGGCAGGGACCCATCGAGGAGGTCACGCAGTCTAACTACCTGGGCAGTTTCATAGCACTCGATGGCGGAACGGACCTGGATGTAAACAATAGAATAAACAAAGCCCGTAGTTCATTTGGAATCCTTTCTCCTGTGTGGAACTCCAGCAAAATATCGCTACGCACCAAGTTGAGACTTCGAATCCAACGTAAAATCTGTGCTGTTATATGCTTCAGAAACATGGAAATGCTCTGCAATCATCTCGAGCAGGCTGCAAGCCTTCGTTAATCGTTGTCTGCGGTACATTCTGAAGATCCGGTGGCCGCAAACCATATCGAACGCTGAACTGTGGAATAGGACTGGACAGAGAAAATTGGACGCCGACATCAGACAACGGAAGTGGCGTTGGATAGGCCATACACTGAGGATACCTTACGAAAACATAGCGAAGCAATCCTTCGAATGGAATTCTCAGGGTAATAGACGCGTTGGAAGACCGAAAACAACTTGGAGGTCATCTGTTTTGGGGGAAGCTCGATCTCAAGATTTTCAATCGTGGCCACAGCTAAGGTCAGTCGCGGCGAATCGGGACAGATGGAAGGATCTTGTTGCTGCCCTATGCTCCAGAAGGAGTTGAAGCGCTGCATTGCAGCCGGATAACATATATATATACATTGCAACATCAGACTCTGTTAAACTGTTAAACTCTCTTCTTTGGCAACTTTTGTTATCAAAGCTTGTCACTGAAGCCCGTGAAGGACTCATTAAAGCAAAAATTGAGTCTCGTAAACTTATGTCGAAATTTTACAGTAAAAAGGATTTTCGTGTTAAATAAAATAAATATCTCAGAATTGAAACCAAACATTGCATTTACTGTGTCTTTAACTTAAATATTTAATATTTAAATTAATGTAAAATTTGATAAATTACGTTTTCCCATCAATGAAAAATAAATAGAGACAAAATCTTTTAGAGATGTGAATTTTATTCCATTTTTTAAGAATTTCAAGTCCAATCCGGAGGCAGAAGGTAACATCCATTTTTTATATCAAACTTTCTAAATTAGTTTATTGAACCATTTGGCACATTTTAATTGCTATTAGAAGTCAAAAGAAAAAAAATGTTCCATACTAAAGTGAACCACCCTAATATACAATGACGTTACCTTATCTTGTACACGAACCAAACGTAACGTCAAAGCCAAAGCAACATTGTGATAATGGCTAAGACACAATCACGCTTAAGTTTTGGCTTCGTCACGTTACATTTCACACGCTTTTTGTCCGCTTTGAATGACATTTTCCAAATTTCGGTTTTTGTTTTTGCTTTTTTCTGTCAAACCGAGCAAAAGTTCAACCTGTTTCTACAGGCCAAAGCCACATTGTGATAAGATGTAATGATTTCCCATGGTTGAACTTGTAAACGTCAGGCGATACCGAAGCTAAAGCGTGATTGTGTTTTAGCCTTTAGTGGTCAGATGTTCTCGACGATACCAAAGTATATATCAGTATATTTTTTGCGCTAGATTGGTTTCGACTTGGAAATCATATTGGAAATCAGCTGTTTACACATATTACAACGCCAACGAACGTATTGCACAGGAAAGTTTGCGACCTCGAACGCACTGAATATTAATGATTTGACATTTCTTTCGTTTAATTGAAGTATTTACTTTTTATCAAAAAATTACTTTCATCGATTTGAAAAATTATTTTTAATGATTATTATTATTTATTTGCAACTGCATGATTTTCATTTATATTTTAAAACTGTATTAAAACATTGTATTGGTAAGCAAAAGAGTATAACTACCCAAATCTAACTGTGGGTATGGTGACAAATAAAGCTGACTTACATATGAACTTACACCACAATATTTTTTACTTGAAAAAAATTAATTAAAACAAAATTTTAATAATGAATAACAAATGTGAACATATCCAAATATTCAACACCTCAACAAATGACATACAAAAATTGGAACAAGTATGCTACGGTTAACGCTAAAATAGTGTAATTCTAATGTTTTTTTTAATTTTTTTCAGATAGTTTCATGCGCTGAATGTAAAAGCACGGGTCCAAACCTTTGGATATGCCTTCAAAGGAACTGTTTAAAAGCAGGATGTTCAGAGCAAGTCAAAGATCATAGCACTGCCCACTTCAAAGTATTCTTTAATATAGATATACTAAACAAATTTCAATTTCACATGTTTTTTCTTAAAGGCGAACAACTTGCATTGCGTCCATATGAATTTATCTTCTCAGCGCATTTGGTGTTATCTGTGCGAAAAAGAAGTTTTTATTGGCAACGAAAAAACAGCAATTTTAAATAATGGATTAAATTTTGATCGTTATGATGTAGACAAAAGTAATGATATACTCGGATTAGGTGACAACAAAGAATATGGAAACGAAACAGCACAAGGATTAGTTGGCCTACAAAATATTGCAAATACGTGCTACATGAATTCAGCATTACAGGCTTTGAGTAACATCCAACCCCTTACGTACTATTTTTTAGATTGTGGGGATATAATCGAGCACTACGTAGAAATTGCGACCAATAAAAGCAAAGCAGGCTTAGCTAAAAGCTATTACAGATTAATCAAAGATATTTGGTGCAGTGAAAACCGTAGTAAAGGTAATTGTTAAACGATTTTTTTATAGCTAATAGAAATACCTACCAACTCCTAAATTTAATATACATAATTAAAAAAGTATTATAGTGAAAAGTAAAAAGCAAAACAAAAATAACATCTTGTGCACAGTAATAAATCTTATATCTTAAAGTTTGAAACCGGTTTTCCCCCAGGTTGAAGCAGGCCCAATAACAATAACAGACTTAATAACATTAGAATGTACATATATTTATTTATTTATTTGCCCATTTTCTGAACGAGTCCTCCATGCACAAATTAACTGGGTGAACCTGATTTACGCAGTCGCAATACGTAGACGGTGCTGTAGAGAGCTGACCTAATCAGTTTGTTCAATGAAGATTTGAGCAGAGTAGAGTAGCGTAAGGAAGCGTATAGCAGAGCAAAACAGCTCCTAAATGTCAAAGCAAGTAGAGCACATATGTCATTCATGATGTGACAGATAAAAAAAATATTTTGCTGAAGAAATTCACTATTACTTATTAGCTCAGGCTCATTGAACAAACTGAATATGTCATACGGCTTTTTCAAAACTGCCCACAATCTGGGCGTTATTTTTTAACATTAGAGATTTTATTGATGTTATCTGACTGAACTGAAATCTGTGTTCATTTTAAAGCTTTGTGTTTATGCTTTTATAGTTTTTATTACTAAAACCCCATAAAACACTGCCTCGATAATTTTTTGTCCGCGTTTATTTGTTTTGTTTTGACAACCAAAAATAATAATCACGCAAAACAAAGTTAAAAGTTAACCAACCTTGCGGCTCCGTATTGCAGTTCCGTATGCAGTTGCGTTTCATTGTATTCGCAATATTGAATTCTTATGTATTCAATATTTGACAGTTGATGCAGTTGCGTCTGCGTATGCACTTCCGTCTTCATTGTGTTCATCCTTACTTACTTACTTAGGTGGAGCTACAGTTCGGGATGAACCTGGGCCTCAACCAACATGCCTCTCCAGCCAGCTCGGTCTTTGGCTAGCTGCCTCCGGTTTTGCACTCCAAGTTGGTTCAGGTCGTCCTCCACTTGAGCGCGCCACCTAAGGCGAGGTCTTCCTTGACTGCGTCTACCCTCTGGGATGGAATCGAAGATCCTGCGAGCCGGAGCATTGTTGTCCATTCGCTCTACATGACCTAGCCATCTTAAACGTGATATGCGTTTTTTTTGACCAGGTCAATGTCGCTGTACAGTTCGTATAGTTCTTGGTTGAACCTTCTCCTCCAAAGCCCGTTAACGCAGATAGGGCCAAAAATCCTACGAAGAATCTTACGCTCGAAACGACTAAGGATATCTTCATCCGCTTTAGATAGAGTCCATGCCTCGGCGCCATAGAGCAGGACTGGGATGATTAGGGTCTTATACAGAGTCTCCTTTGTCTTTCGAGAGAGGGCTTTGCTACTCAATTGCCTTCCTAGCCCATAGAAATAGCGATTGGCAAGAGTAATTCTTCGCTTTATTTCTGACGAGATGTTGTTGTCAGATGTTATAGCGGATCCGAGGTATACAAAGTCCCTAACCACCTCAAAGTTGTACCTGTCTATTGTGATGTTTTGTCCAATCCGCCGGTGTTGTGTGTCCCTTTTTGTGGACAGTATGCATTCCACCAGGTCATCTCCGGCCGCTTTAAAAAGTTCGGCGGGTAGTCCGTCGGGTGCAGCAGCTTTGTTGTTTTTTAGTTTAGATATTGCTATCCTTACTTCATTTTGGTCAGGTGGACGGAAGATTTGTCTGTCATCATCCATGTTGAATGGTTCATTCTGCCTGACAGCGGGATTTTGGTCTTCATCGCCGTTTAACAGTCTGCAGAAATGGTCCTTCCATGTACTCAGCACCGACTGTGACTCTACTACGAGGTTTCCATTCCTATCTCTACAGGCTACTGTGCGGGTTTTTTTTCCTTGGCATGTTCTTTTTACCTGTTGGTAAAACTTCCGCACGTTGTTCCTGGAGTAGCATCTCTCAATATCCTCGATCGCGCGCTTCTCATGCTCTCTCTTTTTCTTTTGGAGAAGCCGGTGTTCTTCCCGTCTTTTCTGCTCGTAGAGCTCGCGAGCAACTCTCGCCTTTCTTTGCAGCGCCGCTTTATATGCCTCTTGTTTGGCTGCATGGGCCTGTCTGAATTCGTCATCGAACCAGAGGTTTCGTGGTGGTGGTATGGTGAAACCTAGCACATCAGTTGCGGCATCTCTGATGGCTTGTTGGCAGTGTTGCCACTGGTCTTCGGCACTTGATGCTGGCGGTACTGGATTTCTTGAGAGGTTACGGGATATTCGATCGGCATAGGTTTTGGCGGTTTCTTGCGATTGCAGCTTTCCGACGTCATACTTCCTCACAGTAATACTCCGTTGTTGTGGAGTTCGGGTTATTCGCATTCTTACCTTTGCTGCAACAAGATAGTGATCCGAGTCGATGTTAGCTGCTCGGAAGGTGCGAACATTTAAGATACTAGAGGCGTGTCTTGCATCGATCGTAACGTGATCAATCTGATTGACGGTTCTTTGATCTGGGTGTGTACACGAGATGAGGAAACCGTGTGCTTGCAATGGTGACGTTATGTGCCGCTACGAAGCCAATTAGCCTAAGTCCGTTTTCAGACGTTGTGTCGTGTAGGCTATGTTTTCCGACAGTCCTACCAAAGATTTCCTCTTTACCTATTTTGGCATTAAAATCGCCTAGTACGATCTTTACGTCGTATTTAGGGCATTGCTCATATGTTTTGTCGAGGAGCTCATAGAAGTCATCCATGGTGGCGTCATCTTTGTCCTCTGTGGGGGCATGAGCGCATATTAGGCTAATGTTGGCGAATTTAGCCAAGTCGCTCACTTACGTGTCGAAAGCCCAAGACTTCTTGCCTAAGTCTACCGCTTATGACGAATCCGCACCCAAATAAACGCTGTGGTCTTCTTGCACAATCACCGTAGTATACGTCACAGTTTTTCGTCCTCCTTTTGCCCGGCCCATTCCATCGCACTTCCTGGATGGCAGTAATTTCTGCTCTGTAGCAGTCTAGGGCCTCCGCTAGTTGTTTGGATGCACGTGATCTGTTAAGAGTTCTAACATTCCACGTGCAGATCCGAAGGTCGTTGTCCTTGATTCGTTTTTCCGGGTCGTCAACAGTAAATCCGTCCTTTTCCGAGGCTATTGGTCGCTTCGCAACTTTTTCTTTTTTCCGTGGCAATCCGGAGTCAGTAACCCACTTCGGGGATATGAGCGCTGCCGTTGGCCCATTAAAGGTTCATCCGCCACCATGTCTATTTCAATGCCCTGACTTGCATTGAATTGTCCCAATGACCTTATCTCCAAATACGTCGAAGTAGCTCATTAGGGCGTCTGCTTCGTTGACTGTTGACGCCACCGTTGGTCCAATTGGTTGGGCTCATCCGCCGTACGTCCTCTTTCTGAGGGGCTCGTGCAAGACTTCTGCGAATCGATCAGAACAATCATTAAAGCAGAGCATTATAGTGTTGCTATTTTTTCTGTGTTCAACACTCGCGCTTATAAGTTTAGCAGGAATGTCCGGATGGACACATAAGTACCCGGTGGTTACCGCGGGGAGGTAAAATAAGCACAATTGATGTGTACGATATAGTTGCAGCGACTGTGCATCACCAGTTTGATACCTTTCAGTGACTACCCTATTCATACAGCACCCAACCAGTAAAATAAAAAAAAAATCAACATTGTCTTTTGTCGTTAAAGCTTTAAATACCCTTATCCTTTTATACATAAATGTGATACTTCGATTAAGAGCGACAAGCACTACTCCTACTATATTGGGTTCCACGGGATATTATAAGTCCCAGGTAATTACCCCAGGCCTTTCGCCAAGTTCAGCATTAATTGGTCTGTTAGATAGTGGGGCCAGTGTTAGTATCCTGGGGAAAAATTGCATGTAGTTTGTGGAGAGGGCAAAGCTACCAATTCTTCTATATAGTTCAGGCGTAAAAACCGGTGATGGCAAAAATCTGCCTTCTTACAATAATATCTGATAGCTTTTGGAGAAGTCTAGTTTCAGGGAGTTTAATAGCGTGCTGAATGTACTTGAAGTAAAGTGTTGTGATGTGATGGATGCTTTAGAAAGTTCTGTTTCTAAATTGAGCGAATAGTTGGGAGTGTTGCTTGGTAAAAAAAACATCTTTATAAAAAAAACGTTGAAAATTTTCGACCTCGGCATGTTGAGCATAACCCCAAAGTTAGGCGCAATAGTTCATTATTGATTTTAAAAGGGCTTCGTAAATTTTATATTTTGATGAATGCAATATTTTTTTTTATTTTTCATAAAACTTGACCATGTTGCATTAATTGATTTTTTTTGCCATTTCTAATCTTTGATTTAGATAGTCTTTCCATGACATGTTTTAGGTAAAGGTTACGCCTAGATTTTTGTATTTGTTTACAATTTTGATTTCGAGATAGTTCATGAACCACTGCTCCCTAGCCGCTCGAAGTCCGCCGTTTCTGAGGATTACTATCTCTGATTTATTCAGGTTTACACAGAGACTTCATTTTCGACAATTGTTTGCAGAACCGTTTATTATTTCTTGCAAGGAAGCTAGAGTGTCAGATAGTATTACGATGTCATCTGCGTTGAGCAACACCTTTATCGATAGGCCTTCAACATCTACTCCATCTGGTAGTTCTGAGTCGAGGGCATTGTTGTCGTTGTTGAGTACTTACAGGATCGACATCATTTTAGATGATATGGCTGCAACCCTAAACTTGTAAAATAAAACGTCTCTTTAAATGTTATCAAACGCTGCTTTCAAATCTATGCTAAGCTTAGGAGGCGCTACAGTTCAGAACGAACAAGGGCCTCAACCAACATGTCTCTCCAGCCATTTCGGTCTTTAGCTAGCTGCCTCCAGTTTTGCACTCCAAGTTGGTTGAGGTCGTCCTCCACTTGAGCGCGCCACCTAAGGCGAGGTCTTCCTTGATTGTGTCTACCCTCTGGGATGGAATCGAAGATCCTGCGAGCCTGAGCATTGTTGTCCATTCGCTCTACATGACCTAGCCATCTTAAACGTGATATGCGTATTTTTTTGACCAGGTCAATGTCGCTGTACAACTTGTATAGTTCTTGGTTGAACCTTCTCCTCCAAAGCCCGTTAACGCAGATAGGGCCAAAAATCCTCCGAAGAATCTTACGCTCGAAACGAATAAGGATATCTTAATCCGCTTTAGATAGAGTCCATGCCTCGGCGCCATAGAGCAGGACTGGGATGTTTAAGGTCTTATAAAGAGTCTCCTTTGTCTTTTGAAATAGGGCTTTACTATTCAATTGCCTTCCTAGCCCATAGAAACAGCGATTGGCAAGAGTAATTTTTCGCTTTATTTCTGACGAGATGTTGTTGTCAGATGTTATAGCAGATCCGAGGTACACAAAGTCCCTAACTACCTCAAAGCTGTACCTGTCTATTGTGATGTTTTGTCCAATCCGTGGGTGTTGTGTGTTCCTTTTTGTGGACAGCAGGTACTTCGTTTTGGCCCCATTGGCTGCTAGTCCCATCTTAGCCGCTTCAGCTTCAATGCTAGCAAACGTTCCAGTGACAGCTCGCCGAGTTCTGCCAACGATGTCTATGTCGTCAGCGTATGCTAATAATTGCACAGGCTTGAAAAACACTGTAGCACTACAATTGACTTGCGAGTTTCTTATAATTTTTTAAAGTATTAAGTTGAAGAAATCGCACGATAGCGCATCACCTTGTCGGAATCCTTTTTTTACGTGAAAAGCTTCTGTGAGGTCATTACCAGCCCTGATGGAGCAGCGAGAGTTCTCCATCGTCATCCTGCACAGACGGACGAGTTTTGTGGGGATGCCAAAATCTGACATGGCTCTGTATAGCTCGTCTCTATAAGTGCTATCGTACGCGGCCTTAAAATCAATAAAGAGGTGGTGGGTATCGATTTGAAATTCTTGGGTAGTTTCCAGGATCTGCCGTAGTGTGAACATTTGATCGATTGTGGACTTTCCTGGTCTGAAACCACACTGATAAGGGCCAATCAGGTTGCTGACGAAAGGTTTCAGGCGTTCACATAATACGGCAGAGGATCTTGCAGGCGATATTCAGGAGACTAATTCCTCTATAGTAGGCGCAGTTAAGAGGGTCTCCTTTCTTGTGGAGCGGGCAAACGATGCTGAGGTTCCATTCATCAGGCATACTTTCTTCTGACCAACTTTAGAGATGAGTTGGTGTATGCACTCCACCAGGTCATCTCCTGAAAGAAACTTGCCGAGAAGGTAAAATCTGCAGCCCAAAAACAAGAGAAACACGCTTTTGCAGTCCAATCAGCAACCAGAACTATCGTTAGCAGTCTTTCTTACGCCAACAAAGCAGCAGCAGTCGGGCCAGCCCCCAAATCCGTTGGACCAATACCTACGAAAACAGCTTAAAAGCCAGGAAAAAAGCCCTCATCACAACTCCCAACTTAAGCCTTACAGAAGCCAACACCTTCGAGGATACCGAAAGACTGTTTGGAGCAGATCTCTTCTCCCTTCTCCATAAGGCAAAATATATAATTCCAAGCAACTACAGTACTTTGTATGATGAAGATAAGACAACTTATGTTCAAATTATGTATATAAAAACCCAACTTTCAATTATAACATATAACGTTAATTCTATTTATTCCACAGCCAAACGAATTTCTCTTTCTCTGTTTTTAAAATAAAAAAAAACAGACATTATTTTCTTACAGGAAACCAACATCACAGCGAAGAACAACTTTAACCCAGACCATTACACATCCTACAGAGAGGACAAAGGAGGCAGCGGCAGAGGAACAGAAATTCTTCTCAAATCGGACCTTAGGAGCGAAAAGAAAAGAATAACTGGACTTAGATGCATGGAAACAACGACAGTCGTCACTAAACTGACCGAGTCTGAGACGCTTCTGCTGGTCTCAGTATACATCAAGTGCAACTCAACAAGAAGCGACATACATCACGATCTCCACATCATCAACAGCATTGCTAATCGGCTAATCGGCACCCTCTATGGAGGGCAATTGTTGACTGGATACAAGGAAATCACGAGCATCACTCTTTTGCTGTCGTGTCTCAACCAAAACCAACATTCCCTAGAACTCCATCTCATTTGGATTTCTTTCTGGTTACGTCGAACTTCATCAACATCCTACCTGAACTACGGAACTACAATTGCGTAGCACACGATAGTGATTCCGACCATCTGGCAGTAGAAGTTAGGGTAAGACCTAATCAAAGGATATTCTGCGAACAACCAGAAAAAGAGCTCAACATCAGGTATAATAGGGTGAACTGGAAAACATTCCGTACCGAAATTGAAAGAGATCTCCCGGAAGTCCCAACCAGCAGCAATCTCTCAAACAGCGAAATTGATAGTGCCATACTCCAATTCGAGACAACCAACGCCTTGGAAAAGCTCAAGACCGCAAAAACCAGCAGAGACCGATATGCGAATATACCGGAACATATACAGGCCATTTATGCTCACAGACAGACTCCGCAAAAAGCTTCACCGGATATACCACAGGTTGTTCAACAGAGAGAATGAGGAGTATAGACGCATATACTTCGAACTCCAATGCACCAACACCATGTTCAACCAGGCAGTGAAACATCACCAGGAAGATGAATTCAGGAAAAGACTTGCGAAAATCAAACCGGGACCCGATGCCTTCAAGAAAATTAAGCAGCTCGTTGGGAAAAAGAGCTCGATGCCAGATACAATAACGCACGGGCAACATTCTGCAACAAAACCAATCGAAAAAGCATTTTGAAGAGACCTTCAAGGATCGCCCACCCAATCACCTTTCTGAATTTATCGAAGAAGTTGAAAACAAGTTTGAAGAAGTTGCAGCCTCTAATACTTCAATCACCAACTTTAATGAGGACAATCATGCACTCGGACTAACTGGAGATGCTTTTACTTCCATCGAGGAAGTAACTCACATAATCCACGTAGGAAATTCTAAGAAGTCAGCAGGAAATGATGGGATTTCTAACTTTCTGCTTAAAAAGCTACCAAATCTCGCCATCCTACTGCTGACGATCATCTTCAATAACTGCCTTAATAACAGCTTCTTCCCCGAAACATGGAAAACGGCAAAAGTAGTGCCCGTTCCGAAGAAAATCAACAGGACTAGCGTCGAGGGATATCGGTCAATTTCGCTTCTATGCTGTGACCTTCAAGGATCCCCCGCAAAATCACTTTCCTGAATTCATCGAAGAACTTGAAAACAAGTTTGAAGAAGTTGCAGCCTCTAATACTTCAGTCACCAACTTTAATGAGGACAATCCTGCCATCCTGAGAAAGCTTTATCATTTCTTCAGGGAAAGGGAATTCATACCTGAATGTCAGTATGGTTTCCGAGCAGGACACTCCACCATCCATCCGCTTCTTGGACAGCACTCCGATGTGATACACGGACTGAACAAGAAAGAGACGACAGTCGCCTGTTTACTGGACATCGAAAAGGCCTTCGACACAGTTTGGATAAAAAGACATATTCAATAATGTCAAGTCTAGGACTACTTACTTGGTAAGATTAATCAAAAATTTTCTAACACATAGAACCTTTTATGTACAGGTAAACAAAGAGTATTCACAAAGAAAGAAGATCAGCGCTGGAGTTCCACAAGGTTCCAAGTTGGGCCCCATACTTTTCAACCTTTACACAGCTGACCAGCCTAAGAATCCCAGGGAAGAAAACGAAGCTATATGCCGATGACTCCTTAACATATGCAACATCCATTTCGCCAGAAATCGCAGCCAGGAGAGTTGAAGGTCATATAAGAAACTTGTGGGACTACTACCTTAAATGAGGACTAAAGATAAATAGCAATAAGAGCGAGCTTATCTGCTTCAGAACCCCAACAACAGCAGCAAGAGTTCGGAGACGTTTCGCATCACGCTGTGATAATATAAGTATCAAGCTACCAGACAACACAGTGATAAGAACAAAGACAACAACAAAATACCTTGGAATGAATTTCACTAACCGCTTCAAATTCAACAAGCACGCTTCATGTATGCTAAAGAGAGCCAACTTCTCCCTACATCTGGTCCAACCGCTTCTTAGCAGAAGAAACGGACTAAGCACTAATACTAAGCTCCTCATCTATAAACAGCTGATCCGTCCAGTTCTGACGTACGCTTGTCCTATTTGGTTCACCATATCACCAACGTATGAAGAAGATCAAAGTTTTCGAAAGAAAGATACTCCGTACTACATTGAAACCCCATTACAAGGAAATATGTCCCAAACAAGAAGCTATATGAAGACAGCAAAGTGATCCCAATAAATCAGTTCATGACACAGCTCTCCAAAAATGTTTTGAGGAACTTGGAAGACCACCCAACTTGGAAATCCAGCACCTACCCCAGCAACAACTAGAGCCCAGCCATCGCTACCTCAACATTCGAGCCATCACAGACGACCGATTCGAGGTCGAACAGTCGAAAGTTGCGTCTTGACAAAGGTACTCACTGTTAACTGATGAGTCTAAGTGAGTAACCGCGACGAAACGCTAATTTTTGGTGTTCCAAGTGCTGAGTCTTCTACTTAGTTGTTTTTTAATTTTATTTTCTTACAACGTAGTATGTAGAGTTTGTATTAAAACCTTCAATTCATAAACTCAATACATACAATAATAAATACAATTGAATACATAACTGCGCCTCCAGGAGTGGATTGTAGGGTCGCGTGTTAGAAAATACATTTTTTCACTCAAGCTTCCACATGCCTATACCTCGTTATGTGGAAGTAAAGGTTGTTTTTTGAGAGGTATAAAACTTTAAGTTGGCAACACTATTTTAACTGGCGGCCATTTGTCAGTTGTCCAGTGATTTATTTTTAGTTTGGTTTGGCATTTCAACATGAATAGGCTGACACCTGCACAACGCTTCCAATTTGTGCAAATTTGTTTTGAAAATAATGGTTCTGTTCGAAATACGTATCACAAACTGCGTCCATTCTAGGGTCAACGATTATCCACCAGAGCAATTAATTAGATTAACTATGGAACGTTTTCGTACCACGTTTACTCTGAATGATAATACGCATCAACAAAGACCTCGTACTGTGCGTACAGAAGATGTCATTGCTGCTGTAGAGCCTAGCGTAGAGGAAGACCCGAAACAGTCTATTCGCCATGGTGCACAAGAATCGGATATGTGTCCATCCATTTATGGATGATCTTGGTTTGCGTGCTTACAAAATCCAGCACGTGCAAGAGTCGGATCACAGGATTACTTAGCAAGGCGTAGATTCGGTGAATGAGCCCAAAACAAGATTGCCGTTGATCCCAATTTTCATAAGTGAATTTTGTTTAGCGATAAAGCTCACTTTTGGTTGAATGGATACGTCAATAAACAAAACGGCCGTATTTGGAGTGATGATAATCCTAAAGTGTATGCTGACACACCGTTACATCCACCAAAACTGACCGTTTGGTGTGCTTTATAGGTTGGTTATGAATAATTGGTCCGTACTTCTTTAAAAACGATGCTGACCAGAACGTTAAAGTCAACGGTGACCGCTATAGAGCCATGACTACGGACTTTTTCGTTCATCAATTGACAAGACGGCGCAACATGTCACACGGCTCGTGCCAATATTGATTTATTGAAGGAAACTTTTGGTAACCGCATAGTTCCACGTTACGGACCCGTGAATTGGATAGTGCGATTTAACACCGCTTGACTATTTTCTGTGGGGATATGTGAAGTCGCTAGTCTACGCCGATAAGCCCGAAACGATTGACCACTTGGAGGAAAGCATTCGCCGCGTTAATGCCGATATATGGCCACAAATGTTGGAAAAAGTCATCGAAAATTGGACCTCCAGATTAGACTACCGTCCGAGCCAGCTGTGGCGATCATATGCCATAAATCATATATAAATTATAATGCCAGAAAATTATCTTTCGAATAAAGTAAATAATATTTCAATTTAAAAAAATCATCTTTGCTTTATTCCATTTCAAAGTTCTATACCGCCAAAAAACACCCTTTACAAGCTGGTAGTCTAAGAGCTGGCTACATAAAAAAGTGAGTATCAGCTACACGAATAGCTTCTTCTGTAAAATGATTGGTCGGGTTAAGTGAGTATAAATGTTTGAGCGCAGTCGGGAAGCGTTTGGTGAGGGCGGGGGTTCAAAGTTGCCATTTTTGATAAATTTATTATAAAAGCTACAAGGGTAGATTCGACTTAAATAGCTTCTACTTACCCTAAAGAGAAGTAAAAAAAAGTTGGTTGTCTGTAAAGTGGGTTTACGGACGATACTTACAGCCCATTAACTCACACTTACAAACCCTCTCGTTAAATCCACACACCCACACCCCAATATCTACATCTACTTTCTATTAAAAAAAACTCCGCCTTTTTGAATTTGAGTAGAATTATTTTGGTAATTTGCGCTGTTCTTTTTCATGTTCGTCCGGTGCTCAGAATACGTTTGCGATCGAGTTCCAATCACAAATGATGCTGCGATTTCACAAAAAGTTTTTTGTTTTTAATTGTATTATTGTATATAGTTAACTCACACCCACAAACCCTCTCGTTAAATCCACACACACACACCTTAATATCTACATATTCTTTCTACTTTAACAAAACTCCGCCTTTCTGAATTTGAGTGGAATTATTTTGGGAATTTGCGCCTGTTTTTTTTCATGTTCGCCTGGTGCTTGAGATCGATTTTAGTGGAAAGAACCACAGTATCGCGATTAACATCAACATGACATCAGCATTACATCAGCATGAGTCATGTTATTTCAGATGTGTGTCATCGATTTATAAGACGTTACCACGTCAAAAATGGTTGGAAGGCAGCTATATGCAAATTGACTCGCGGTATGTTATATTTAGGTATTAAGAATCCCCAAAATGTGAAATGGCAAATAAAATAGCGGGTATATCATCGTGGCAGACGGCTTTAAAAATAGTGATATCGTATGCGAGCGTTCGAATAATATCAGTTTTCTCGCTTATGACTCATAAATTTTTGGAATTTTGAAAATAAAATATTTTTTTAATTTAATATCTAAAAAACTGGCTACTGAATTCAATTGGAATTTAGAATAAAAACAGACGAAAATATATCCTTATCGCCCACAGTTTTTTAATGTTACAATTTGAATATACATATCAAACATTTTTCTTTTACTCTAAGATAACAATTTACTTTTTTACTTGCGATTATAGAAACTATAAGGCAAGTTTAAGATTCGTGAATATAAAAAAATGAGATAACAATCAAACATGATATTACGAAAATACAGAAGCCTACAAAAGTCATTGGCAAAAATGTCCGTCTGTCTGTCTGTCCGGGTGTATATCGAGCTGCAGCCTAAACGGGTTAAGCGATTGCCTTCAAATATGGTATATGCTTGTCAACGGCCTTGGCTCTGATAAAGCATCGCTTCCCGTGAGATCAGAGCATCGTTGCGCGTAGTTAGTAGAAAGATGGGGGACCGTCCGAAAACCAACTGCGTGCTGTTGACATGTGTTATGTGTTTTCTGTTTTCCGTTCTCCTTCTGTCTTCTCTTCTGTCCTGTATCAATGTCGTCTTGTGTGTTGTCTTGTAATTGTCTGAGCCGATGGCCTCAGTAGCCAGTGCTCGTAAGTGTGTCTACTTTGTAGATTTATCTACGGAGTAGATTAAAATGTAATGTAATGTAATGGTATGTGCTTTTCTCTTGGCATTTCTCAGAGGGAAATTGAAATTTTATTTTTAGGGCTAAAAATAACGGTACTTGCCATACGACCGCTTAGGAAAAGCTTATTTCTCTCGAAAACGGCTCCAACGATTTTGATGAAAACTTTTGAGAATTTTTTGTGTTGGTATTGGCTACCATTTGACGAAAACCACATACATATATGGGAAAAGTCTATTAACAGGACCTTTCATATAACGGTAATAAAAAAACAGAATTTTATCAAAATCCGTCCTACAATTTTTCTAAATACAAATTTATTGGCGCGACAGCTCCTTAAGGAGCCAAGGCCTAGTGACTTATACTCTCAACCATTCCTCTGTGTGTGTTGTTAATCTGCAAGAATGGAAAGGACCTACAGTTTACCGCCGAGTCCGAACGGCTACATGAGATGCACTTTTTCGAGACAAATTTTACTCTTGGAGGCCTTGTCAGTTCCTCGCAAGAGGCAGTACCCCGGAAAAGAAGGTAGCTATGAGACGTGTGGTGGCGTACTTCATTTTTACTTAAAATCGTTAAGTATTGTGGTTTTGATAGTTTTTATAAGATAAGTTCAATATGTGTTACCTTAAGCGTAAATGTTATTTGTTTTTAGAGTTGATATTATTGGGCTTAGTGATCAATTGGTAAATTATGCAATTAATTATTAAAAACTAATTCATATTTTCACCCTACGTTTCGCTCGGTTGCTTTCTGGCTTTCTAAGGGGTTGTTTATTAATAGTCTTTTAAAATACAAAAAAAATAGTTATATGTGGGAATAATTTAAATGGCATCAAGTGACTTACTTGAAGTATATAGTGTTAAGGTATTTTAGTGTTGTGAATTTAAACTTCCAAATTTAAATACAAAATAATTTAAGATTTAAATAAATAATTAAAAACACTAAACAGAGGTAGTGCCTCGTGGCTTAGTGGTTAGTGTGTCGGACTGCTAAGCGAAAGAACCTGGGTTCAAATCCCGCTCATAGCCACCATTTTTTTCTGGGGTACTGCCTCTTGCGAGGAACTGACAAAACCTCCAAGAGTAAAATTTGTCTCGAAAAAGTGCATCTCATGTAGCCGTTCGGACTCGGCGGTAAACTGTAGGTCCCTTCCATTCTTGCAGAGTAACAACACACACACAGGAATGGTTGAGAGTATAAGTCACTAGGCCTTGGCTCCTTAAGGAGCTGTCGCGCCAATAAATTTATTTATTTATAAACAGAGGAACAGAAATATTCTTTAAAAATAGTATCAAATCTTGTTAATGGCAACACTGCATAGAGAGCTTATGTTGTCGATAACTTCCTTATGGTTCTTTGTCAAATTTATTTTTTGTTTAATGTATAGGCTATCCAAAGTATACCTTATGTTAGTGTGTCGATCTTTATCTAGATCAGCATAGTGATTGTGGTCCATTATATGTTGAGAGAGTGTAGTAGCGGTTCGTTTGTTTCTTATACCAGCTTCGTGTACACAAAGTTTAACTCCCAAGGCACGTTTTGTAGCGCTAATATAGACTGCAACATGTTTCATTATATTTATTGCATGGAATTTGATATACTACATCATTTTGTTAATTTTTTTTTTAACAACAATTACTTCAAATATGACCATACTGTTTACAGTCAAACCCACCATTGCTGATATTGTGCTGGATGACCTTCTAGACGAAACTATAGATAAATTAAAAAAGTACAACATACAAATTAAATGTATTACTAAATATATTGATGATCTATTTGCAGTAAAATAATACCCCACCAAACTAATTTTTACAACAGAAACCGAAACTGACAACCAGCTTTCTTTTTTGGATGTCAAACTAATAAAAAACAATAATAAAATTGTATTTGATTGGTACGCTAAGCCGATTTCATTAGGCCGAATGTTTAAGTATATGCCTGACTTACCAATGAAATATAAAATTAACACCGCAGTAAACTTAATTAACAAATTTTTTGTTTTGAGTGACCACTTGTTCTAAAATTATAATAAAAATAAAATATGCACGATACTACAGATGAACAATTATCAAAACACCATAGTAAAAAACCTTATTAATAATAAAATTCAACAAAAACTAAATAATAAAAACACACCAAATAAAATAAAGGAAAAACATGGCAACCCTAAATATTTTTCTGTTACATATATCATTTTTTTTTTGATTAGATTATTTTTATTATATTCGTTAGAATTTATGTACAATTGGTCTTAAACTAACTTATTACTAAAATAAATCATGTCGGCTCAACAACAGGGGCCCGACTTACTTCAGCTGACTCTATACAATGCTATATTTTTACTTATATCATATTGTTGTTTGCATAATCTTTTAATTGAAATTCTTAATTATAATTTACTGTCTTTGGTTTTAAAAAATTGGGGTTAGGATGCGGTGTTGCTTATCCTGTGTTGTGTCCGCTGCTGGTTCTCTCGTAGAACGGGGCTCCGTCGTTGTTCATAATATCCTCGAATCGAATCGAAAGCAGAAGAAACGGACTAAACACTAATACCAAACTTCTCATCTATAAGCAGCTGATCCGTCCAGTTCTGACGTACGCTTGTCCTATTTGGTTCACCATATCACCAACATATATGAAGAAAATCGAAGTTTTTGAAAGGAAGATACTCCGTAGCTGTACAGGCCTACACCGAAACTCCATTACAAGGAAATATGTCCCAAACAAGAAGCTATATGAAGACGTTTGAGAAAATGAAAAATACCCCTCGCGTGTGCTGTAAAGAATAAAGTAATATCTACTCGCGTCGTTAAAAGAAAGATAAAGACGCCCACTCGCGCTGTGGAAGAAAAAAAAAATAAATAAAACAATACATACTCGCGTAGCAAATTATCCTCTTATCTGTCCCAAGACCTTTGTGCTTAACTGCCTCTTTCTTTCCTACTGTAGGCATCGCATGACCATCTAATACTTACGGTAAATAGATAAGGTCATCTGAATTTGTCCATGTGCTGAATGTTTAAACTGATTTTTTGTATGCAAGCTGTTTTATGGGCATAACACCTAAGACAGATTGCTTATTACAGAAATTAATTATTGCAATAACAGCTCTCCATTTCCTCGATCACGCGCTTCTCATGTTCCCTTTTTTTCTTTCGGAGAATGCGGTGTTCTCTTTCCTCTTCTGCTCGTAGAGCGCAAGTGTAGTTCTGGTCCTTCTTGTTTAGCTGCGTGTGCTTGTCGACACTCATCATCAAACCAGGGGTCTCGTTGTGGTGGCCGTTTAGAACCCAGCACTTCTGTGGCAGCTTCTTGTTTAAAACCCAGCACATTTCGGCAATATTGCCACTGGTTCTTACTTGATGCTGGCGGTAAAGGACTCCTTTGGAGGTTATTTGAGACTCGATTAGAAAAGGACCTGGAGATTTCTTGCGATTGCAGCCGTCCGACGTTAAACTTCCTCACTGTATTACCTCTTCTTGGCGTTGGTCGGGATGTCCTCAATCGTATCTTGGCTACAACGAGGTAGTGGTCCGAGTCAATGTTTGCCCCTCGGAAAGTTTAGACATCCATCATACTGTAGTAGTGCCTTGCATTGATCCCAATGTGGTCAATCTGGTTGACAGTGGATTGATCAGAGGATCTCCATGTCCCTTTGTGAATGTTGAGGTGTGGGAACTTGGTACTAGCTATTACAATATTTCGCCCCTTGCAAAGTCAATTAGCCTGAATCCGTTATCGGAGGTGGTGTTGTGCAAGCTGTGTTTTCCGATTGTACCACCAAAGACATCTTCTCTCCCTAGCTTGGCGTTAAAGTTGCCTGGAACAATTTTAATGTCATAGCTAAGGCACTGCTCATATGTTTTGTCCAGGAGCTCAAAAAACATTTCTTTGGTGTCATCATCTATTTCCTATGTGGGGGCATGCGCGCAAATATAAGGCTAATATTGGCAAATTGTTTTTGACATGGCCGGGAAGTTGTCCCGACGCAAAACCCCCAACCTGGAGGACCAGGTCCTTATTGTGACTCCAAGGATGCAAGCAGTAGTGCCTTAGTGGTAACACTCTTCCCCCACTCGTTTGATGCCATCAACAACCTTCCAAAGGGGTTGAAACCCAATCTCCAGTTGAGGTACTAGGCATCCGATGGTCACCACGTAAAGGTGAGAATAGGAGTTGATAGACAGGGGTGTTTTGTGGGTGCTTGTACGCACACATATCTACCCTTTGAACATCTTTGTTTAATTTACTTATCGATAAAAATTGGGATATCTTATTTTAAAATTTAAGTTAAGATCAAAAGATTTCGCGTTTTTATGAAATTTTGTTTGGTTGCTTCTTAGAAACTATCTCATTACGAAAACTTAGAGGCTTTAACAGTAATCCGCCATGGTTTGATTTTTTTTAAATATTTTAGTTATGTGTCTGTGAGGCACAATGCCTTTTAGAATACAACCGGTAGTTGCACGACACTAGTTAGAAAAATTAGAGAGATAGGAAATACTTTTTCGGGCAGTAGATCGAGAATTAGGTGAGCATTTTCTCACTTAAGACCCACGGACACGGCTCCAGTTTGCACTAGGAGTTAGAAAAATTGCTTCCCAAACTGAGAGTCGAACTTAGGATTTCTCGCTTAACAAGCAAACATCTTTTCTACTGCACCACTGCCGCCCGCATATAAAAACTTTAAAAAATAAAAGAAACAGGGCCTGGTTGAGGTTTAATTTATCTAAGACTGAAGAGACCCATTGCCCGTTGCGAAATTATCCGCTATTCCTAAATTGTTTTCATCGTTGGTCTGTGACGTTCTATCTTTTAATTGTTCTTCTGTTATATGTGAAAACCAACATGGTTTTGTAAGAAAGAAATCAACACTCACTAATTAATTGCAATTTTCCACAATTTGTATAAATGCTTTTGAAAACCACTTGCAAGAAGATTGAATTTAACAGATTTCAGTAAAGCTTTTGACAAGTTGAGTAATGAAATACTTTTACACAAATTAAAAATAATTGGCGTTAACGACAGCTTTGTCTTGTGGATGGCTTCATTCCTCAAAGATAGGTACTACAGCGTTGTATTTAAGAATAACCGCTCACGTCAATTTAATGTTAATTCTGGTGTCCCTCAGGGGAGCCATCTTGGTCGTCTTTTATTTGTTTTACCTATTAACGATCTCCTTTCTATTTTTAAACATTCAATGATATTAATATATACAGATGACGTAAAAATATTTCGAGCAATTGACACAGCGCAGACTGTCAATAATTGCAGCACGATTTAAATACATTTTGGGAATAATAATGGTTTGTTTCTAAATATTGACAGGTGTAAGACAATGCAATTTACTTATTTATAACTGTGTTGAATTCGTCTAATTGGTGAAGATTATCTAGTTTTTCTAATAGGAATCATATTAGACCGAAAACTGTATTTTATTGATCACTATAACTACATCATAAAAAAAATCAAACAAAACACTTGGTGAAAAATAATAACGAAAATTCTATTAAATAAAACAAATGTTTACTTTTTAATACGATTTTAAGTTAAAGTATATATTTAAACATTAAATTACAACATTTATTTATTAATTATTAAAATTAAAATCGCGGCGCGCGTTTCGGACTTGCGTCCATCATTGGGCTAATAAATACTTTTTTGCCATTGTTTTAATTTTCTTTGTTTACTTATTTGTTGTTGTTCGCTATGATGTGGTATAATTTATTTTAATGTTATAAAGTGTTGTCTTCTTTTATCTTGTATTTTAATTGGTATGTAATTGCAGTGTCGTATAATGCGTTACTTTTAATGGTTAGTTTGTCGTTAAGCACTTTGTCTTGTTCCATCTGATATGCCTTGTAAATGCAAAATTCTTCTATTGTGTCCATAGTTGTCCCTTTTTGCATATGTGTAAAGGTATTAGGTTACTTTCAAAGTTGCTATAGTTGTGGTTTTCGTTAATTAAATGTAAAGCGAAATTTGATTTTGTGCTTATTTTAGGTTTATGTTTTTTGAATCAAAAACAAAACCTTTCATTAAAACATTTGGGTTCATCAAAAGATTTTCTCGTGAGTTTCGTGATCCATATGTTATCAAAACTCTCTATGATTTGTAAGGCCAATCCTTGAATAAATTTGCGTTTTATGGGCGCATGGAAAGCATCCGTGGAAGATTTTTAAGATTTTCTCTTCATTTTCTTCATTGGTCTGAAAGAATTATATTACCTCCATACATTCAAAGACTACAATTGATAAACCTCCCATCGCTTGCTGTTCGTAGAGGACATTTGCTGTTCTGATTTATAAGTAAAATAATTAATGGATATATATATATATAATATATTTCATAACAATCAGCTCTGAGTCGAATAAAATTCAATATGAGTCGGAAAAGTTTAAAAAGAAATCTGCTTCTTAACACAAATCAAATTATGGTGAGAACAGCCCTCTTAATCAATTAATCAAAACTTTTAATGAATTGGCTAATCTTTTTTTTTCTCCAAACGACAATTTTAAATCCGAAGGCTTTAAATATATAATTTCTTTTTTTAAAGGCATTCAAACTTTGTATTCAAAATTTTCTTAGAATTAAGATTGTATTTAAGTATATTAAAATAGGTAAATATTGTAATGTTAACGTTAACATTTAACGTATTAATAAACAAATCGAAATCCAAATGAAAGACAAATCCCTTGTGCGCGTGCAAAGATTTAGACAAGGTGATGCGCTGTCATGGGACTTTTTCAACATCATACTTGAAAGAATAGTGCAGAACTCTCACGCCAACACCAGAGGCACGATCTTTCAAAAGTGCGTTTAATTACTCTCATACGTCGACGTGATTGACATAATCAAAAGAACACAGCGTGATGTCGGTAGCACTTTTGTGATTATTAAGATGGAAGCGGGGAGATGGGCTTAGCAGTCAATGAGGGCAAAACCAAGTAAAAAACATCTTGATAGACAGCTATATTTTTGAGGTAGTTAGGGACTTTGTCTACTTGGGCTCCGCTAGACAACAACACCAGCGCTGAAATCAAACAAAGAATAACTCTTGCAAATCGCCGCTTCTTTGGGCTTAGAAGGCAATTGAGTAGCAAAGCCCTCTCTCGGCCAACTAAGCTGTCCTTTTATAAGTCCCTCATCATCCCAGTCTTGTTCATGGACACTGTCAAAAGCGGACCGAGCTGGCTGAAGAAGCTTGTTGTTTGAGGCCCAGGTCCACCCCGGACTGTAGCGGTACCTAAGGTAAGGTTTAGGGTAAATATATTTTCGTTTATGTCAAATTTATTTGCTTTTCGATAAAAGTTATTTGCTAAAGGAAGGGCCAAATTAATTTGCGTTTATGTTAAATTAATTTGCTTTTCGTTTAAACTTTTTGCTAAGGAGTTAAAGTAATTTGCGTATATGTTAAATTAATTTGCTTTTCGGTTAAACTTATTTGCTATTGTCTTACTTAAATGTTCGAAAATACAAGCATTTTTCAGATTTCCGTACGTAATGTACGATTTCAAGTGAAAACAAAAGTGAACGAAACTTAGCAAAGTCATTTCGGGTTGGGTACACAAATCACATGTATTTGCACTATTTCGTAAGGCAACGTACATACGTTCAATATCTTCAATTATGGTTGGGTCTTAAGCATGAATGAAAGAATACATGGGTCTTAAGGCCTACATTCAAAACCAATGTAAATCCATCTCTCCCCTCCCTATCTTCCTAATGCCCACGCAGTGTGTTCTACATTAAAAGGGAAACAAATAGTCCCTTGTGCGGGCGTTTATTATAAAAAAAACAGTGTGAATACCTTATTATTGCGTACTATACACGTTAAAAAAACACCTTAATTTTTTTTCAATATCACTGCAGATTTTATCGCTCCTCGTGGAATTTTGTATGGAATAAGAAGTGTTCACTCGATGTTTCGCGGATTTCAACAGCATGATACACAAGAATTTTTGAGGTGCTTCATGGATCAACTACACGAAGAACTTAAGGAAACCAACCAAATTCCATTAAAATACAACTTAAGAAATCAAGATTTTTACCAAAAAGATGGAGATATCTCAAACTATTCGTCAAGTTCAGCTTCTCAGTCAGAAGGGGAATATGAAACGTGCGATAGCGGAGTTTCAGAACAATCGAGTTTGTTCGAAGACTCTTTTACGCAAAATAAGCATTATTCAAGTTTGTCATTTTTATCAAATTCTTCTTTAAGTTCAAGAATGTCTGCTCCATATGGTTACCTTACAAAAGTAAGATCAAATAATTACAACGCAAGCAATGGCACTGTTGTTTCTGTTGCCCAAAGATCGATTATAAGTGATGTGTTCGATGGAAAGCTCCTGTCATCAGTGCAATGTCTAACGTGTGATAGGATATCTACTAGAGAAGAGACATTTCAGGATCTTTCTCTTCCGATTCCTCATAGAGATTATGTCAATCTCTTACACAACGCACAAAATATAAGCAGTCATAACACCAAACGATTACATTCAAGTGCAATGTGTAATGAACCACTTAAGTCAGACGGATGGTTTTACTGGGTATGGAATGCAGTAAGATCTTGGCTGTGGGGTCCTTCAGTTACACTCCACGATTGTATGGCATCCTTTTTCAGTGCTGATGAACTGAAAGGTGACAATATGTACAGGTAAGTCTAATTCTGATTATTTTTGAATATATTGCATTGTCTATATTCTAGTTGCTCAAAATGTAATAAATTACGGACAGGGGTTAAATACTCCCTTGTACTTGAACTACCTGAAGCGCTATGCATACATCTGAAGAGGTTTCGACATGATTTATCATACAGTTCAAAGATTTCTTCGTACATTCATTTTCCACTAGATGGATTCGACATGAGGCCCTATCTTCATAAAGATTGTAAATCGAGTGTATCACTTTATAACTTAGTGTCGGTTATTTGCCACCATGGTACCGTTGGTGGCGGCCATTACACCTGTTTTGCCAAAAATGATCTGACCGGGAATTGGTATGAATTTGATGACCAACATGTAACAGAGGTGTCAGCTGATGTCGTTCAAAATTGCCAAGCCTATGTGCTTTTTTACCGAAAACACAACCCTCTTATGGACGTGGTAAGAACACAAGCCAGAGAGTTTTCCATACTTAGTATGCCACAATTCTCAGACATACGTTTCTTTGTTTCGAGGGAATGGATAAACCGTTTTAATACTTTTGCCGAACCTGGCCCCATTAATAACTGGGCTATATTATGTCATCATGGAGGTGTCCCACCCCATAAAGCATCTCTTATTAATAAAATAGCTGTCCCTTTGTCTCAGCCGCTTTGGGATTTTCTTTATACAAAATTTGGAGGTGGACCTGTTGTTAATCGTCTCTCCGAATGTGAAATCTGTAAGAGAACGTTAGAAAATCTTCAACGCAGACAAAAACAGGAGCTAGTTATATTTACGAAATTTCATGATGACTTTCAAAATGAGGACGACTCTAGAACAGTCTACGCAATTTCAATGGCATGGTTTAGAAAATGGCAACTGTTCGCGAGGGGAATCACAAGCATAGAACCTGGTCCAATAAACAACTTGATAATCGCTTTAAAAGCAGACACAACTTCTGTAAATGTTTTACCCGGATCAGACTATGCTCAATTAAACACTAATTTGTGGGACTTTTTTTATAACATTTATGGTGGAGGACCCGAAATAGTGCTACGTCAATCACTTAAAGATGAGGTGGGTTTTTACTATTGAATGTAGACGGCGTTGATTAAACATTTTTCTTGTATATATAGTCTTCAGATGACGAGCACATTATTGGAGTTAATGATGTGATAAGTTCTGTAGATGAAGGATTGCTAAAAAATTCTGACACTAAAGAAATGTCAAAAATGAAAAACGTCACTTTCGAACCAGAGAATACAAATTACGATAACGAAAAAACTAATCTAAATTCCAGAAGAACAGAAATAGAGAATGCAGGAGATAAACATTTAAAGGCACCTTCAACAAAAAAAAGGTCAAAGGTGATTTCAGTTACTCACAGTCTAAAACGTAAAACAAAAAGGAGTCGCAACGGATTGAAATCAGCAGGTCTCTTTGGGTTGAAAGGTAACTTTGTATTTCTAAATCAAAAATATTATATTTATGTATTATAGAAAATATGTGTGTGCATAGTTTATTTCAGTAGATATGCTACAAAATACAAAAACGTATGTATATATTTTATATTTATTTACGCTTAATACAAGGCTACTTAAATCTTAATGTATATATACAATGAGAACTTAAAAATAACTAAACTTAAAACTATATTTATAAATGTTTAGGGATTAAAAAAAAGAGTTTCATGAACAGTCGAATTAAGGAATTGAATTTTGTTGTAACAATAATATTAAAGAATTGAATTCTCTTAAAAATAAAATAAAATATTAGATAACGTATATTAAAATATACATACATACATATAACATTAATTTTCAAAATTAATAGAAATGGGAGAGCTTTTAATTACTGTAAGTGGGAGACAAGATTTTTACGAAGGATTGATTTAGAAGTTGTTAACATGACGTAGCATGTAGCATTCATAAAAATTGCATACAAGGTCTTATTCGATGAGCTACTGTGTGAAATTATTCTGGAATAAGGCTGCTAACGTGAGAACTTGCAAACTAATCGAAAATAGGAAAGTTTGTATTTTGTCTGGTGACAATTTAATTTTGTGACAATTATTATTCGTGATGTATATCCTGGGAAAATGCAAACTAAGGAAAAAGAGTCGGAAATACGAGTCGTATTTTGTCTGGTGAACCATTTTTTTTTATAATTAACGCGCGCACAAGGGACTATTTGTTTCCTTTTTAATGTAACACATTGTGCGGGCATAGGAAGATAGGGAGGGGAGAGATAGGAGGTGTCGATTAACATTGGTTTTGAATGTTTGCAGATCAAAATGGCAAGGGAAAATCCCGCCAGGTAAACTATTCCAAATTCGTGTTGTTCGGTTAAAATAGAATCCCTATATTTCACGGTACATCTTAATTGGGCTCAAGGGTGAACTGATGGGCGTTCCTTGTGAGACGAGTATTACGGGAGAAATTTTTAAGGGGAGGAATGCAGCTGGCTACTTCGAGTGAACATTTTTTATAAAAGAAACGATAAAATAAGGAAAGACATGAAACATTGCGTCTGTGTTCGAGAGGGGCAATTGATTCAGCGGCAGTTCTATTTCCTATCAGTCTTAACGCTCTATTTTGTATTCTATCAAGCAGGTGAAGCGATGTTTGTGAAGTACCTGCCCAGAGGGGGAGTTATACTCGAGTTTAGGGCGTATAAACGCTTTATAAATTATAGCCAGATCAGATGGGGAAAAATACTTCTTACACCGATACAGAAAACCTAAGCACTTAGCAGCATTCTTAGCGATTTCAAATATATGGTCGTTCCAACGGAGGTCGTCGTTGACACTCATACCGAGTACTGAGAGCTTTTCGGTTTCTTCGATGTAAGTGCCATTTGTCCATGAATGGCATTGGGGGTATGTTAAGCTTTAACGACAGAAGACAGCATTGAGTTTTGGAAGCATTAAACTCCACACGATTCCTATTACCCCATTTGACAATGCTGTATAAATCGGAGTTTAATGAGCTTGACATACGGCACCGTTGCAATTGTACGTCCGAAGGCGAAGGACGTAAATTATCGAACGAATATGAAAAGCTGAGGGTAGAGTCGTCAGCAAAACAATTAAGTGGATTAGAAGTAACAGATAGAAGATCATTTATAAAACTGACGAAAAGGGTCGGAAACAGAACAGAGCCCTGCTATTATTTTGTAGGAGACTTCAATCCGTCCAATACAACTTGTATTGAACGGTCCAGAAGATAGCTTTTAATCCAACGAACAAGAGTATTATCGATCCCAAAAGCACGCATTTTCGATAAAAGAGCTTCATGCCAAACTCTTTCAAATGCCTTGGAGATATCAAGAGCAATAATCTTACTTTCACCAAAGCGATGTAAAGATTTGTTCTACTGTTCGGTGAGATATGCCATCAGATCACTAGTGGAAGGGTTGCTGCGGAAGCCATACTGACGGTCATGGAGAAGCTTACGATCTTCAACAAACAAACAAACAATTTTCGAAATGGAATCGGACAGCGCATCAAACTCGTTACAAGAAGTCGAACTACTGTCGAGATTTGGGCTCTTATAAATAAAACAATAATGAATGACATGCTTGCGGACAGTGAATTTGAGCCACAAGAAGTTAAAGTCCGTGTTGGAACAATGCCCATATTGGGGTAGGCTCTGGCAAGCAATATCATTCCTAACATATATCACGAGACCATGATGGGAAAAGAGTAATGGCACCAAGCTATACCCATGTAGAGCAAATTCTGATAAATAAGTATTTACTCCAACCTGAGATTCACTTAATGCCAAAACAGCTAGCCTGTATTGAACAGTGTAGAAGTACACGTGAAAGAAATTCTTTCTTAGGCCGTGAACATTAAAATACACGACACAAAAATCACTTACTATTTAAAAATTCATACATTTAAAACACAACTCTAAGTCGAACTGCGCAATGAAATTCCATAAGACAGCTTGCATAAAAAAAATCTATTTAAACATTCAGCACAATAGGACACATTCAGATGCCCTTATCTATTTACCGCAAGCATTGTATGGTCATACGATGCCTACAGTAGATAAGAAAGAGGCAGTTAAGCACAAAGGTCTTGGGACGAATAAGAGGATATTTGCTACGAGAGTATGTATTGTGGATTTAAATTGGTCATAATCAACAGTGCTTACCTTCAATGGGGGACAATATGTCACGGGTTCCAATCTAGTTGTTGATTCTAAGAATAGGAATGAACGATTTGGCTATGGTCGTTTTGTAGATCGAATGTCTGTTAATAATGGTGTTTTCGACCTCTAAGGTGCACATGTCTTTGAATTCAATTAGTCTATTGGCTGCTAAGGCTATGCTGCTCGTAGCTCCATTGCATATTAAAAGACTTTTTGAATTAGTGATCAAAGAAAATAACCAACTGTTAGTTTGCTTGAGTGCAATCCACCGATTTGAGGTGGTCTTTCATTCAAAATGAATTGTCAGTGAATTGTCTTATTGATTCAGTAGAGCCATTTCACAAACTTGCCAAATTGTGTTGATGAATAAGTTGCAGCTCGTCGCTAAGTTGTCTTGGTGTGATGAGCTGTAGAGCTGCTGGGAGTAAATGTTTGCATGATTCAAATCAAGTATAACCGTCAGTATGGCTTCCGCAGCAACCGTTCCACAGGTGATATGATAGCATATCTCACCGAACAGTGGAACAATTCTTTACATCGCTTTGGTGAAAGTAAGATTATTGCTCTTGATATCTTTAAGGCATGAAGCTCTCTTATCGAAAATGCGTGCTTTTGGGATCGACGATACTAATGTTCGTTGGATTAGAAGCTATCTTCTGGACCGTATCCTCTTTTGTGTTCCTGTTGATATTTGCCTGCAAGCTGGACAAAACCTTTGGTTGCTAGATATGGAGCACAAGCTGATCCGTAAGTCAGATTGTTGAGTTTATATGCTTTCAGAGGTTGATTGCTTTGAGGTCTCCAAAGAATGCGTTGAAAACCTCTTTCTTTTGGCCTTACTGGTAGCTGTCGGTTTATTTTGCTTATGTCAATCAATAATTTTTGGAAACAGGTCAGGTTGGATGCCGGTCCTACGCCTAGAAGACGAATTAAAGAATTGAATTTTGTTGTAACAATAATATTAAAGAATTGAATTCTCTTAAAAAAAAAATATTAGATATAGTATATTAATATATACATACATACATAACATTTTCAAAATTAATAGAAATGGGAGAGCTTTTAATTACTGTAAGTGGGAGACAAGATTTTTACGAGGATTAGTGTTGATGGAGATCAAACTCAGTAGAGAGGGACAATCGATGTTTCCACTTAGAAGGTCGTGGACGAATATTATATCTGCGATTTATCGCCTTTTTTAAGAGACTAGAGTCAATTAGTTGCAGACGATGACCAAACGGTGGCAAGTCATATATATGCTCCCAGGAAGATTGGGCAGAGCAAAGAAATGGTTTTGTGGGAATTGAAGAAAAGAAATTTGCAACCAATGGCTTGAAGGGCGGAATTACAATAGTTTGTTTCAATTCATAAAAATTGCATACAAGGTCTTATTCGATGAGCTACTGTGTGAAATTATTCTGGAATAATGCTGCTAACGTGAGAACTTGCAAACTAATCGAAAATAGGAAAGTTTGTATTTTGTCTGGTGACAATTTAATTTTGTGACAATTATTATTCGTGATGTATATCCTAAGAAAATGCAAACTTAAGAAAAAGAGTCGGAAATACGAAAGTCGTATTTTGTCTGGTGAACCATTGAATTGTTCACACAGTAGCTCTCGTTACAATTAAGAAATTCTGTACAACTATTTACGATTTTGTACATATATCCCTAGAAGCTCCTACCCTTCAAATATAATGTGGCTTGAAAGCGAGAAATTGTTCTTCTGGGTGTTGAACTGGCCGTCCTCGCCTTAGGCAATTAAAAAGTATCATTATCAATATCCAGCAGCAGCACGTAGCTCAAACCATAATGATGGTAGTCATGGATGTTCAATTGGGATTCTTCAGATGATGTCATATATTTCTTCAGCTCTTCGAACAACAGTCCTTACCTTCAATGGGGGACAAGGTCTGTTGATATGTTACGGGTTCCAATCTAGTTGTTGATTCTAATAGCGAGTTTCATTCAAAAAAAGATTTGCTCTTTCTGTCAAAAGATTTGATCTTTTTCTATTTCGAGAGTTTTATTGCAAGAAAAAGAGCAAATCTAGATAAAATCTCAACACGAAAGATTTGATCTCTGATGGGTTGGCAGATTTGATCTGAATGCACAAATACATGTAGATAGTCTTTCGGTCAAACGTCAAATGGAAAATAATTTTTTATTTGTTGTTTGTTGTGAACTTGTGCCAGCCCGTGCTTAGCGAAAAAATTAACAAATATCCATTAAATATACAAAATAACAAATATGTAAAAGTGTTTTTGAAGTGAGAAAATACAAATATGGCATTTTGAATATATCAACTGTTCATGCCTGGTATTTTTGTATGTGATATCAAATACTGTCAAATACCCGTCAGTGAATGACCAATACTAGGATTAAATGATAGAACAAGTTTCATTGAAAAGAGCAAGTCTCTATTTTCAGATCAAATCTTTAAAATTTGAATGAAACTCGCTTTAAGAATAGGAATGAACGATTTGTCTAAAGTCGTTTTGTAGGTCGAACGTCTGTTAATAATGGTGTTTTCGACCTTTAAGGTGCACATGTCTTTGAATTCAATCACTCTATTGACTGCTAAGGCTTTGCTGCTCGTAGCTCCATTCCATGTTAAATGACCTGTTGAATTAGTGATCAATAAAAATAACCAACTGTTAGTTAGCTTGAGTGTAATCCACCGATTATGAGGTAGTATTTCATTCAAAATGAATTGTCAGTGAATTTGTTTAACTCAGCACACACAGTAAAATAGTTTTGGGTTTTTAATATCGCACTTCTGAAAATGTAGAACAAGACTTAGAATCAACTCGGCACCGTGCCCGCCTGGATGGAAGGTTCGATCGAGACTGAATCACTCAAAGGACTATCCACCACAGAGCTACACGTGAATTATTCTGCCAGTAACAGAGAAAGAAGACCTTTTTCGTGACGGGTTTCTTTCATTCTACTTTATTCTTCTTTCGCATCATCTCATGAGGGACAGTAAAGTACAGTCTGTATGTTCCCTTCTTTTTTGTTGTAAGAATTCGTTTAACACTTTATATATTTATATATATGATATATAATTTTTTTTAATATTTTTTTAATTTTATTCTTTTACTTTAAGCTAGACGATAAATCTTTAAAACCAGCTAGCTGAAAACGAAATAAGAAGAGGCCCCGAACTGCTGCACGGCAGATATAACCGCCATCCAAAAATGCGATGGCAAGAGGTTTTAAGTTACAAATATGTCAACGAGCGCCTCGTGACAATCCACATCAAGGCTAAATTTGGCAATATAAGCCTTATATGAGAGCATGCCTCCACAGAAGAAAATGATTATGGCTTCAAATTAGATACCAATTTTTGCTGCATTTGATTCTTTTTTAGTTTGTTTTTGTAGCTACTGCAATAATGCTCTTCTTATCCATAAGGCATTTTTTTTATGTTGACTATTTTTTGTAAGAAAAAGCGATTTTAAGTGTGGCTATTTTTTGGGCAATCAAGCGCAGTAAGAAATTATGCAAAATAAAAAGCCAATTCTAAAATAATACATCGGAAGATGTGTCAATAACTTCAGCTGATGCTGTGGCGTCCTCAAAAAGGCGTAGGAATAAATAAATTCCCAACCTAGAAAGATTCTTAGAGCGTAATTCAGCCGTTGAAGGAAGAGCTGCTAAAACAAATGCTACATCTAAGACACGCCAGCAGCTTCAACCGAGTGGCTTTCCCACAGACATGGAGGTGTCGAACGTGTATCACGGAGGAGAAGGTCATTATACAACTTCAGACAAAACACAAATCCGAGGAGACGACCTGTCACAGCCATCCTCATACGAGTCAAAAGATGAGGATGAGGAAATAACTGCGTTGGAGGCGGAAATAATGGCCATCAGAGAAAAGCAGATGGCCAGGAAGGAGATGGAAAGGCTCGCCAAAGAACAGAAAGAGGCAGACAAATTACGGGCGCTCCAGTCTGCCTCCAACGATGAATCCACGTACAAATAAGCGCTAATAATAATATTGGCCGTCCCAGCTCATTTCTCGGATGGTGGTTATATCTGTTTACAGCAGTCCAGGACCTTCGATAGTTTTTCGGCTGCACGTGTTCAGTTAAGGGACCTAACATTCCACGTACATATCCGAAATTTATTGTCCTTCTTTCGTTTGCAGGATCCGTAATTAGTAAATTCTTCCGGCTTGTGATTGTTGCGCAACTATTTTTTTTTCATGGCCGGAATATTACAGCGACGTGAAGGCACAACCATGTCCTTTACTATAACTCCAAGGACGAAGAACCGGATAAACCGCTCCTTATAGGCCTGAGCTCCGAAATCGTCGTAGTTACCCATATAAGGTATTTACTAAGTAGTTCAGCCTGACTGGAATTGTTGACGCCACCGATTATTCTATCTAGAGAATTTTTCCGCTGTCGTCAGGATGCAAGGGCCAAGGAGTAGTGCCTTAGTGATAACTGTCCTCCCCCCTCTCGTTTGCAAATGAACAATCACAAGGTCATAAATTTAATAAAAAATGGCATGTAATAGATGCAAGTATGAAAGCACCCGCTGGAACTTTCATTTGGTAAATAAGTCCGATTGCTTTCATTGTTGCAATTCTTTATGTTACTCTGTCGTTTATGAATAATACGATATGGCGATAAAATGTAACGATTTTCTAAGGATGCATTATATCTCCACTGAATTCAGTTATCGAATTTACCAACCACATGCATTGTGTCTGTACTTAATTCAACAATCGAATTCGCTAACCACAGTCAGCGAAACGAAAGCACGAGAGCACGAAAGTTCTAGAATGTTCCGGAAATAAGAATATGTCAGAACCCTTCCAATACTTTTGCATTGGAACGGAGTGGAGAATATCCTAAATCGAAATTTCTCGAAATTTTTCTATTTGTATAAATGCACCAATAGGAGGGACAGTCGATTTTTATGCGTTAAAGTATGAACATCGATAGCGATATTAAAAAGTTGGACGAATTGAGATAAAGTAAAAAAGTTTTAAAAAATTAAGACTAATTTAAATTGTGAAGCATTAAAGTCAATTGTATTGCAATTTGAACTAAAAGAAGTTGTGTTCGATAAATACAGAAACTCGTTTTGTAATTTTTAACGTAAAATTGAGTTTTGTCAATGGACCCCGATAGAAATGTTACAATTTTTTTCTTATTTGTATCATTTTTGTTTGTAATTTTTTGCTCCATAAAACATTTAAGGTTATTTGCACATTACCATTTATAACCATTTATTATACTGACTCAGGAATTTTTTACTTGCTTTGCATTCTTCAGACTTTCGCAACCATTTATTTGCGAAGACAAAAATATGATTAGTGTGAGAACTATTCTCTTTCTGAATGTATAAATTAGAACACTGAAAAATTGATTTAAGAATTTTCTCTCTAAAGGAAAGCCACATAAGTTACTACATAAGTTGTTTTGTTTATTTAAAGGCACTTACAACATTAATGAAGGTAGTGATAATATGAGTGACTATAACGAGGATCCTGGCAAAAAGCAGCATTCCAATGAACCAGATTTTATGAAAAATTCGCAGAGTAAGTCATCCTTCCATTATGTTATACCGTGCAAAGATAAACCCATAAAAAAAATTGAAGACACTGTATTAAGACAACAATTATTAAAGTCCATTGACGGAAATAAGGCGAATGCAGACAGAAGTCCCAAATTAAAGGATTATGAATCCAAAATTTCAAAAAGAATACATAAAAAACAAAAGAAAGAAAAAACAAATGCAGCTCATAAATATAAAAAAGAAGAAAGCGAAGTTAGCGATATTTAAACTTACAAAAAGTATTGACTATTGTTAACACGTAATAATTTAAAAAAATATGTTATTGAATTTAATTGTAGCATTTTAATTTAAAGGTTTAAAAGTAACAACGGTGGGAATAAAAATGCATTTCAAATGTATTTTTGTTTGTTGGATTCATTTTAATACTGAAAGACTATTTTATTTGTATATGCTTTTTTCAGCGCTAGGCGAGGAAATCGAACCAAAATCCTGTTCTAAATCCTAGAATATAGTAAGTAAGGAAGTAATGTTGTTTATATCAATTTTAACAGGATTAATATACATTGGATTACATTCAATTCAAATAAATTCTCAACATGTTGCTAATGTCTTGACAAATTAATGTAATTTATTTTAACATTAAACAAAATTCCAATAATAAATTTCGTCGTCTGTTGTGATCAAATAAATTGTTAGTATACTACCCTTGACTTGCAGATAAATTATACACATTTTCTTTTTAAATTATTTTAAAATCAATAATTGAACTCCTCAATAAGTTGTTTTCTGTAGTTCAGCGCACACTTTAAGTATTTGATAAGAGCAGTCCCGCTCTAGCCATGAAAATCCCGCGAATATTTGCCACAACCCATTCATCCGACATGTGCTTAGTTTCTCCCAGTGTTATAATCGGGAGTATTATCGAAACTGTGAGATCTCGTTTGCCGAGCCGTCTGTAGAGCCTGTTCTTTACCGCTTGCAATTATGTTCCCCGCAACACCATCTACCAACACTTTGAATAAGTTTCTATTAGACACTATATCAACCACCCGCCTAAGGTCTTTTCCGCAGAACATATTTTTCCAATTTTCAAACCAGTACATTCTGTTTTGGATTACAAGCTTATCTAAGAGCTTTGGCAATCTGTTGTTCCCGTACGAGTTAAGGACTCTTCCTATGTAGCTCATATGGCATTTCATGGAGTATTAAAAAATAGGCCTCATTTGGCATTATGTAGTTAGCATCAAAAGATGTACTTGTGATTTCATGACGTGTTAACTTGTGCGGGCAATTAAAAATCTTTTTTTATACGAAGTTTTAAAGTAAAAATTATAAAAAGCTTCAATTATGGAAGAAAATTGCAAAAAGTGTACAAGGATATTAAGAAATCAACAAGTAAAATAAGATGTGTCGGTTTTTGCGGAAAATTATTTTATGAGAAGTGTACGGGTATCGCGACATATGATATTAATGTTGTGAGAACGAACAAAAACATCGTATTCATATGTGATTGTTTAGATAAACAAAATGCGATTTACAAACGTTTGGAAGATATTTTGGAATCTGTGAATTTAAATAAAGAAAATTTGAAAATATATGCAAATTGTGAAGTAAATAATGTAAATAAAACGGGAATAAACGGAAAAAAGAATATACAAGAAAGTGTGAGTGGCAATGGCAATGTGTGGTACTCCATCTTATGCAGATTTAGTAAAGAGAAAAGAAACACCTGCCATTCTTAAACCAAAACAAATGCAAGAGAACAAGAAAACAAATTATGACATTAAAGAGAAAATCAATCCAACGTCATTATCTGTAAAAGTAAATAGTATGGTGAATGAAAAAGATGGTACGGTTGTCATAAATTGTGATGATGTCGAATCCAGAGATGTTATTGAGAAAGAGGAAAAAGATAAATAGGGAAACGATTACGATATTTTAGTACCGCAGTTAAAAAAACCTTGTTTACTAGTATGTGGTATAAATAGTGAATGGGACAAAGAACAATTTGAAAACGCTATTAAGAAACAAAGTAAAATGGAAGGAAGTGAAGTGCTTAAAACTGTTTAATGCAATAAAGAAAACAAGAAAAATAAAATATATATAAGGCAATTATCGAAATAGAAAGTTTAGACTATAAAGAAATAATAAATAAAGGAAGCGTGAACATTGGCTGGGATAGATGTTTTGTTTTTGATTATGTGCCAGTAAAACGTTGTTTTGTTTGTTGGGGATTCAATCAAGGCAAAGAACTGTACGAAAAATGTAGTTTGTGCAAAATGTTCTGAACAACATGATACTAAAAACTGTGATAAAAATATTTCGAAGTGCAATAATTGTGATATAGCTAATAAAAACTGGCTACTTCGAGTGAACATTTTTTGTAAAAGAAACGATAAAATAAGGAAAGACATGAAACATTGCGTCTGTGTTCGAGAGGGGCAATTGGTTCAGCGGCAGTTCTATCAATCTTAACGCTCTATTTTGTATTCTATCAAGCAAGTATAGCGATGTTTGTGAAGCACCAGGCCAGAGGTGGGAGTTATACTCGAGTTTAGGGCGTATAAACGCTTTATAAATTGTAGCCAGATCAGATGGGGAAAAATACTTCTTAAACCGATACAGAAAACCTTAGCACTTAGCAGCATTCTTAGCGATCTCAAATATATGGTCGTTCCAACGGAGGTCGTCGTTGACACTCATACCGAGTACTGAGAGCTTTTCGGTTTCTTCGATGTAAGTGCCATTTGTCCATGAATGGCATTGGGGGTATGTTAAGCTTTAACGACAGAAGACAGCATTGAGTTTTGGAAGCATTAAACTCCACACGATTCCTATTACCCCATTTGACAATGCTGTATAAATCGGAGTTTAATGAGCTTGACTTACGGCATTTTGAGAACTCTTGCTACTGTACGAGTGCGGAAAAAAATCTGTCCCATGGAAAAAAATTACATTCTCGAGTACAGGAGGGGCAACGTTGCTATGCGGCAGCGTGGAGCTGGTAGCGAAATGGGCGGCAAACAAATTTGCCTTCTCTGAAGAGTAAACAATTGGTTTGTTATTGTCGATGAGCGTTGGAACCGAAGATGTTGAGGAGTTTTTAATATTCTTTACAAATGACCAAACATTTTTACTGCCTTTGGGACACTGCAGAATTTTTTGCCGTAATTTTTGGTGCAAAAATTTGGTTCTTTCAATAACGGAGTTGCATGAGTTCCTTGCTTGTTTGTGCTTTTTCCGATTTTCCTCTGTAGGGTTGGCTTTGTAAGATCGGAAACTTACTTCTTTGAGCCTGATAGCTTCTTTACACTCAGAATTAAACCAGGACTTTTCTTTAGGCTTGATGCTTTTTACTCTGTAAGGAATAAAAACACGCATCCCTAGAAGAATCACATTTGTGATCATTTCATCACTGGCATCAATGTCACTATCGAGGAAGCATAGTGACGAGTTAAAGTTTGGGAAAAAAATATTTAGGCCGTCCCAGTTGGCTTTATCGTATTGCCAAACGGTCCTGGTGGGAAGTTTTTCCTTAACTGAATGGGTGGAGGATGAGAAATTAGCTGAAATTATACAATGGTCTGAAGTGCCAAATGGAGAAGTTACACTAATGGTATATTTATCAGGGTGAGAAGTAAGAAACAAGTCAAGAGTATGGGCGGCTTGCCCACCAACATCCGGTATACGCGTTGGCACATCGATCAGTTGGGTAAGGTGATGTAACCCGGCAAAGAGCTCGACACACCTTCCTTCGGGTGTTGTTTGACCAGAATAGCGGAGCCAATTGGAACTGTGTACATTGAAATCGCCCGCAATAACGATTTCAGTGCGAGGGCAAAGGGAAACAATTTTCGAGATGGAATCAGACAGTTCATCAAAATCGTTACAAGTCGAATTACTGTCAAGATTTGGACTCCTGTAAATAAAACAATAATGAATGACATGCTTGCGGACAGTGAATTTGAGCCATAAGAAGTTAAAGTCCGTGTTGGAAAATTGCCCATATTGGGGAAGGCTCTGGAAAGCAATATCATTCCTAACATAGACCACGAGACCATGATGGGAAAAGGGTAATGGCACCAAGCTATACCCATGTAGAGCAAATTCTGATAAATCAGTATTTACTCCAACCTGGGTTTCACTTAATGCCAAAACAGCTGGCCTGTATTGAACAGTGTAGACGTACACGTGAAAGAAATTCTTTCTTATACCACGAACATTAGAATACACGACACAAAAATCACTTACCATTTAAAAATACTTACACACAAAACACAATTCTGACTAAGTCGAACCATGCAGTGAAAATCCAAATTAATTTCCGTAATAAACAAACTGTCTGAGGTGTCATATGATGCCTACAGTAGATAAGAAAGAGGAAGTGAAGCACAAAGGTTTTGGGACAGATAAGAGGATAAATAGCTATGCGAATGCGTTTTATTTATTTTTTTTCCACAGCGCGAGTGGCCATCTTTTTTTTCCTCCAACGACGTGAGTGGATATTATTTTATTCTTTACAGCACACGCGAGGGTTTTTTTTCGGTTTCTCTAACGAGTGTGTATTAATATTTTTTTAAAACACTCGCGATAACAATGCGCAATAATTTTTTTTTTGACTTTTGCTTAATTATTTGTGCGCGCACCTCGACGTCCAGCCTCTACGAGCTTACGATCGACATTGTTTGCTATCTTAATATTTGTGGTTTAATAAATAATTTCGACGAACTTAAAAATATCATATTTGATAAAGACTTTGATATAATAGTATTATCAGAAACGCATGTAACGGATGACATTTATGATAGTAAAATATGTGTAGATAATTATAATTTAATAAGGTGTGATACGAATTCTAGTCGAACTGGTGGTGTTGTTATATACATAAGGAAATATATCCAAACATTTAATGTTAGTAAGTTCGTTATAGAAGATAACATATGGTGGTTGAAGTGTGATTTGTGTTTTAATACTTATAAGTTTTTGCTAGTTGCCTTATATAAATCACCAAGAGTATCTAACAGACTTTTCTGTGATAACTTTTCGGATATAATGGATGAAATATGTGGAAAAAATAGAAATATTATAGTCGTAGGAGACTTTAATATAGATTGGTTTGCCACAGCAGGTACATATAGGAAAGACATTTATAAAAAAATATCAGATAATATCAGTTGGTAAGTGAACCTACAAAAATTATTAAAAACTTCGAAAACTTTAATCGATTATGTACTTACTAATAACAAAAATGTAGAAGCTAAAACAGTTAAAGAACTCAAAATAGGTGATCATGAGATAATTAGTATTAAGCTACCAATAAAAAAATACTATTAGAACTGTCCAGCGGAAAATAAAGTCTTTCAAATATAACAAAAATAACTTTCAACGTGAGCTTTTAAATAGTCAAATTTTGCATATTGAAAATATTAATCAAAATAACTTAACATCAAATAATTTTGTTAAAGAAATAGATCAAATAGTTCAAAAGTTTACAAAAGAATATAATATGCGATTAAATAAAAATACTTGGTTCAATAACTATTTACGTACCTTAAAACGAAATAAAATAAATAAACGAACTAAAGTGATTCTTTCTAAAACTGTGGAAGACTGGGAAAATTATAAGTCGGCGAGAAACCATTACAAAAATGAAATTATTTAAACTAAACGAAAATACATAAAAGAAAGAATAGACAATGAAACAAATCAAAAGGAATGTGGCGAAATTTAAAAAAAATATATTTAAAAAAAAGAAGATTCAAATATTACTTGTATTGAATTCAATAATGAACTTATAACAGATGATAAACTTATTGCGAGTAAATTTAACGATTTTTTCGTGAACAGCATAACTACAATAAATAACGAGATTCCGTTTGTGACATACAACAATTTAATTCCGTATTCGGGTAACACGTTTAAATTCAATTTTGTATCTTTAAATGATATCTACTATGTTCTTTTACGGATTAAAAACAAAACAGATAATACTTTTCTGACTCCGAAAATATTTTTAGAAAACTTTGAATATTTAGGACCAGCACTACAGACTATCATTAATAAATCTTTTCAGGAGGGTATTTTCCCAGACGCTTGGAAAGAATCAATGGTCAGCCCTACTGAAAAAGTTAAAAATACAAAAAAGTGTGAAGAATTTCGACCTATTAACAGTATGCCCCTTTACGAAAAAATCATAGAAAAGATCGCGTTCAAACAAATTGAAGACTACTTCGAAAACAATGCCTTGATAATTGAATCACAATCCAGTTTCCGAAAAGCTCCATCGTTTGAGATGGAAAGAGAGTGTATCAAAAAAAGAATATATATATCGTGCTTTTCTTGATTTAAAACGTGTATTTGAAACTATAGATCGATCGATCCTCTTAAAAAAACTAGAAAAATACGGTATTAAAAACTGTGAACTTGCTTGGTTTAAAACTTACCTCGAAAATAGAACTCAAAAAGTTAAAATAAACGGAAATTTTTCGAAGCCTAATTATGTAGACTTGGGAGTTCCTCAAGGATCGGTACTGGGTACTCTTTTGTTTATTATTTACATCAATGACATAGAACGTGTTTTAAAATATTGTAAAATCGCTTGTTTGCTGATGATGCCCTACTCTACATCTCAGGAGAAAACATTGAGGACTGCCATAGGAAAATACAAGAAGATCTTAATAGTATATATGATTGGTTATTCCAAAACAAACTGAAAATAAATGCTAGTAAAACTAAGTGTATGATTATATCAAGTAGAAATAGTCTTACTTTAAATTCGAACCTAGTAATTGAAAACAATATAATAGAAAGAGTCGATGAAATAAAATACCTTGGTATTATGATTGATAATAAACTTTCATTTGAAAATCAAATAGATTATATATGTAAAAAGATTTCAAAGAAAATAGGTTTTTTAAAAAGAATTAGAAAAGATGTAACTATGCTAACGGCAATAAATATTTACAATGTTATAGTGAAACCACATTTTGAATATTGTTCAACAATTTTGTTTTTATGCAATGATGGTTTAATTGCTAGACTACAACTGTTGCAAAATAAAGGGATTCGGCCAATTTTAAAATGTAGTAGATACACGTCAATAAATTTTATGTTAAATGCTTTGAAATGGTTGTCTGTTAAACAGAGAATTGCTATGAATATGCTAATGTTTGTCTATAAAATAAAAAATAAATTGATGCCAAATTATTTAACAAGATATGTTCAATATGTTCGTGATATTCAACCGCATACACTTAAAAATATGAATGATTTTAGATTACCAATTTTTTTAACAGCCAGAGCTCAAAACTCTCTTATATATAAAGGTTTTAAGATTTTTAATCAAATGGCTTACCATGTTAAATCTGAAAATAATGTAAATATATATAAAAAAAAGTGTTGTAGAATTTGTGAGACTGAAATATTAAAAATGTTAATGTAATAATTATAAAAAATTATAAAATGATTGTTATCTAAAGCTTATTAATATGCTTATAAATACCCATCTATCTTTCTATCTATCTATCTATGTAGTTGGGTGTTTCTGCAAACCTAGCATTTTCTTATAGAAGTACCTTTGCAGTTTTCCTGCCTCATCATGTATACCAATATTTGAGCTCCATGACCAGAATGGAACTCGTAACCGCATTGAAAATATCGATCCTGGAGTGAGTTTTATATCTTTATTTGATACGACCAAATTCCAAGTGTAATTCAAGCTCTGCCTTGCTTGTTTCGCTCCCCCCCAAATACTGATACTTCTTGACCAATTCAAATAGATCTCCGTTAGATTTCCAATTTTCCTGTTGACTCAACCTACCACATCTTTAAAAGACCACTTGGGGTACTCGGTAAGGGTTTGGTAAACATCCCTGGGGGCCTATTCCTATTCCTATTTTTAAAGATTTATGCAACTGTTCTGAGTAAACAAACCAATTTTGTTTTTTTGCTGCGAGTAATGGAACGCACATTTAAACATTTTCGACACATTTAACACACACATTACGATTGTGTTTACTTTTACAAATATTCTTGCCGCACACGCAGCAAACAAGCTCCGTTTTGTTTTCTTTTGTTTTTGAATTTTTGAACATCTGCCACGCTTTTTTGGCTGGGGAGAAGAAAATATTTGCTTTTAGCAGGTGGGTTCACATCTTCACTTTCATTGTTGTTCATGGTAGCCTGAAGAGTAAGCGAACATGAAGCGCGTGGTGGTCTTGATCTGTTCAGGATATAGTTTTTTGTCAGCTCAACACCTAGGTCGTGCAAAAACTTCTTCCGGCTTTGCTTGCCAAGCGATGTCTGATACTCTGAATCGATTTGCATAAAAATGATAAAAGCATTCAATGCTGATATATCTACAATGTTCGAAAATACTCACATTGGTCAACGATTAGTTTTTCGTTTTGCGCTAAAGCCAGATAGCATTTTATCGGCATTATCAACACCACCTTTTGTTTTGTTATAAAATTGTATAATTTCCGGCATCATTTTGGGCTCAGGTCCTACTTCAAGACTTTGGTGCATAGTGCTTTGGACGACGGTGCATTTATTTTTTTTACTCATATACAAAACAAATGTAGTGGAATCCGTAAATGCAAATACTGAATGAAACATTGGTAGCTTTTTTTCTAACAAAAGTTTTGGTGGTATACTTCTTTTATTTTTCCGAACTGTGCCGACATGGTCAGATTCTTCTAAAGCAATTTTTGTCGAAGTTGGTGTGAGGAAATAAAGTTATCCATTGTAATGTTGTGGCCCTTCAAGCCTTCAACTAGTTCCAAAACCACGCGCTCACCTTAATTTTTTTCTGCTTCACCACCAACTGGTTTTCCTAAGTACGGTTGAATCTTCTAGACGTATGATGTTTCAGCACAAGTACAAGCCCAAAACTTCAAGCCGTATTTTTCTGGTTTGTTAGGCATTTTCTGTCTAAATGAGCATCTCATTTGTCCCATAAATTGTGAATCGGTGCACATTTATCAATTGCTGTCATTTGATTCTGTCTGCGGCTGGGGTCGTCGAAACGTAGAACTTTCGTAATGTATTGAAAGTTCTCTTTAGACATAATTGCTCTGAAAATAGGTCGCGAATCGATCTGCGAATAACCAAATCCGTTCAAAAACAAAAATACTTTTCTGTCGGAATAACTTACTTGTAAACACCAGCATGCAACACCAATATATGCATGAAGCATGTCTCCGTCCATGGCTTTGTGTTTGTCGCCAAACTTAGAACGACATGAGTTGGAAAAAATAATAAAAATTAATCCATCAATGCATGAACTCGAGCAATAGCATAGCGGGTAACATCCGGTTTCATTGCTATAACATTTTTGGAACGGGCTCCAGCGACTAAAAACACAATCTTGAACAAGAATGAACCGCAGATATGTAAATATTCTTACCAGATGCAATCAATGGAACTGGGCTCCAAACTGTGTTGTCCTTCAAAACAAACAAACTATCATTACTCGCGGATTCCACAGGTGCTTCTTCACTTTCGTTATCAATTCAATTTGATTCACACTCTTCAGGAACAAAATCTTCATCACTACCCGAATAAAACTCTCATCACTTGAAGAACAACTGGAAATTTTACCGAAATATTTGTTTTTATTTGATTGAATATAAATAAATAATAAATTTCACTCCTTTTTTCAATTCAATCGAAACGAAATTTCCCTACAGAATGCAACAACATATGACGGGTCGAAAACGACCCAATATGAAAAAAAAGACCCAAATTCAAAAAAAGCAATGACATCTTAGTTTTAAAAAATGTTCACGGTAAGATTTCGATGGATTATAGTCCAAACAACAAAATCATGGAAAGGTAGCTTTAAATAGTAATTAGTTTTTAAAATACCTGAAGTAGAAAGAAAACTTGGGTCGAAAACGACCCCAACGTAGGTCTACGGTTAATATAGTTTTTAGAGGTTCCTGTATCTATTAATAGTCTTAGCTCATTACCATTTACTGCAGTCTTAGTAATAATAGGTAAGAGCGACCTTACTCTAAAAAAATAATTTCATATGCACTGTTCATTTTCATTCATCGCTTCATAATGCACGTTAAGTGTAGAATCATCATAACCCTGATAATAAGTAGGATCTTCAGCTTCTATTTCACTCAAGAATTTCTTAAATAGTTCTGGAAGGTTATTAACTCTTTGAAATCTATGTTGATGGTTTTATGAACCTTTGTTACTAAGTACACGTTTTTCTATGCTGTTAGGATTTCTAAAATTTTACTTTAGTTTTGATACGTTTGACGTGATTGATTTATTCCTCTGTTAGTTTGCCGTAAATCATAATTGGTTTGAAAATTATTTTTTTTTATAAACTAAGCCTCCAGGATCGACGCTCATAGGAATTGGTTTTCTTAAAACAAAGCTTCTAGCATCAATGCTCATAGGGTTCGGCTTTCTACGCTCTGTACTTGAAGTATGCTCAAAATGATGATTATTTGGTTTTGGATATTGAACCCATATGTTTAGCCTAATCGATTTGTTTGAGATACCAGCTGCAAAAGTTCGTGCAAATTCATAACCCTTGTAATTGGTTTCAAGTTCTTGCGCTATAGCTAATGCGGAAGGCAGATCGGCTGGAGGCATGAAGGTTTTCTTTAACCTGAAATAAAAATTCTGAGAGCGTTTTCTCTTGCGCGCTCGTTAAGAGCAGTGATGACTTTATCGTCAACGCTATATTTCATAATATTTTTATTTATGATTAGAGTTAATCGATAAGTTACCTTGTCTCAAAATGCTGAGTTCATTTTCAAGAACATGTATAGATCTTTTATCTGAGTATACTTGGTCTTACTTACTTACTTAGGTGGCGCTACAGTTCGGGACGAACCTGGGCCTCAACCAACATGCCTCTCCAGCCAACTCGGTCTTTGGCTAGCTGCCTCCACTTGAGCGCGCCACCTAAGGCGAGGTCTTCCTTGACTGCGTCTACCCTCTGGGATGGAATCGAAGATCCTGCGAGCCGGAGCATTGTTGTCCATTCGCTCTACATGACCTACCCATCATAAACGTGATATGCGTATTTTTTTGACCAGGTCAATGTCGCTGTACAGCTCGTATAGTTCTTGGTTGAACCTTCTCCTCCAAAGCCCGTTAACGCAGATAGGGCTAAAAATCTTCCGAAGAATCTTACGCTCGAAACGACTAAGGATATCTTCATCCGCTTTAGATAGAGTCCATGCCTCGGCGCCATAGAGCAGGACTGGGATGATTAGGGTCTTATACAGAGTCTCCTTTGTCTTTCGAGAGAGGGCTTTGCTACTCAATTGCCTTCCTAGCCCATAGAAACAGCGATTGGCAAGAGTAATTCTTCGCTTTATTTCTGACGAGATATTGTTGTCAGATGTTATAGCGGATCCGAGGTACACAAAGTCCCTAACTACCTCAAAGTTGTACCTGTCTATTGTGATGTTTTGTCCAATCCGCCGGTGTTGTGTGTCCCTTTTTGTGGACAGCAGGTACTTCCTTTTGGCCTCATTGACTGCTAGTCCCATCTTAGCCGCTTCAGCTTCAATGCTAGCAAACGTTCCAGTGACAGCTCGCCGAGTTCTGCCAATGATGTCTATGTCGTCAGCGTATGCTAGCAATTGCACAGACTTGAAAAAAATTGTCCCACTACAATTGACTTGCGAGTTTCTTATAATTTTTTCAAGTATTAAGTTGAAGAAATCGCACGATAGCGCATCACCTTGTCGGAATCCTGTTTTGACGTCAAAAGCTTCTGTGAGGTCAGAACCAACCTTGACGGAGCAGCGAGAGTTCTCCATCGTCATCCTGCACAGTCGGACGAGTTTTGTGGGAATGCCAAAACCTGACATGGCTCTGTATAGCTCGTCTCTATAAATGCTATCGTATGCGGCCTTAAAATCGATAAAGAGGTGGTGGGTATCGATTTGGAATTCTTGGGTGGTTTCCAGGATCTGCCGTAGCGTGAACATTTGATCGATTGTGGACTTTCCTGGTCTGAAACCACACTGATAGGGGCCAATCAGGTTGCTGACGAAAGGTTTCAGGCGTTCACATAGTACGGCAGAGAGGATCTTGTAGGCGATATTCAGGAGACTTATTCCTCTATAGTTGGCGCAGTTTAGAGGGTCTCCTTTCTTGTGGATCGGGCAAACGATGCTGAGGTTCCATTCATCAGGCATACTTTCTTCTGACCAAACTTTAGAGATGAGTTGGTGTATGCACTCCACCAGGTCATCTCCGGCCGCTTTAAAAAGTTCGGCGGGTAATCCGTCGGATCCAGCAGCTTTGTTGTTTTTGAGTTTAGATATTGCTATCCTTACTTCATTTTGGTCAGGTGGACGGAAGTTTTGTCTGTCATCATCCATATTGAATGGGTTCATTCTGCCTGACAGCGGGATTTTGGCCTTCATCGCCGTTTAACAGTCTGCAGAAATGGTCCTTCCATGTACTCAGCACCGACTGTGACTCTACTACGAGGTTTCCATTCCTATCTCTACAGGCTTCTGTGCGGGATTTTTTTCCTTGGCATGTTCTTTTTACTTGTTGGTAAAACTTCCGCACGTTGTTCCTGGAGTAGCATCTCTCAATATCTTTGATCGCGCGCTTCTCATGCTCTCTTTTTTTCTTTTGGAGAAGCCGGTGTTCTTCCCGTCTTTTCTGCTCGTAAAGTTCGCGAGCAGCTCTCGTCTTTCTTTGCAGCGTCGCTTTATATGCCTCTTGTTTGGCTGCATGGGCCTGCCTGCATTCGTCATCAAACCAGAGGTTTCGTGGTGGTGGTCTGGTGAAACCTAGCACATCAGTTGCGGCATCTCTGATGGCTTGTTGGCAGTGTTGCCACTGATCTTCGGCACTTGATGCTGGCGGTACTGGATTTCTTGAGAGGTTACGGGATATTCGATCGGCATAGGTTCTGGCGGTTTCTTGCGATTGCAGCTTTCCGACGTCATACTTCCTCACAGTATTACTCCGTTGTTGTGGAGTTCGGGTTATTCGCATTCTTACCTTTGCTGCAACAAGGTAGTGACTTATACTACAGACTTCGTTAATAAACGAAAATCTATTACGATACCTGCTAGGTCTGAAAAATAATTAGATATGGAACTATTCACGAACCCCTGAAGCGAATATATCTCGCAAAAGTAATTTATCCTCAAGTTTATACTTCTTCTGCTATTTCTGAATCAACAAATAGATAAATATATTTGTATCCGTATTAAACGCCAACAATGAAGATGTCGTCTTAAAAGATCTAAATTTAGAATTCGAAAATAGTAATGACCACTACATTAACTGCCTAAATTCTTTCGATATTGAAACTGTTATAGTTGACATCCCAGTAGAATCTTATAAACATGCTACCCCTGAGTTCTTGGAGTACATATATCCTAGAACATTTAAATAGAATATTCTGTGAAGAGATCATCCCTGAAAACTTTAATTTTTCTAAAAAAGGTGTTTTTTTATTTATACGCGCGCAAAAAGGATTTATGATGCCCTTATAATGTTAACACAGCGCGCGAGCATAGAAAGTTAGGGAAGGAGGGGCAGAAGGTGTCGATTAACATTGGTTTTGAATGCATTCAAATTGTAATGACAAGGAAAAACCTCGCCGGGTAAACCATTCCAAACTCATGTTGTTCGGCTGAAAAAGAACCTCTTTACTTCACGGTACGTCCGAAATTGGGGTGAAGGTTGAACTGATGAGCATTCTTTGCGAGATGTGTATTGCGGGAGAATTATTTAAGGCGGAGAATGCAACTGGTTACTTCGAGTGAACATTTTTTATAAAAAGAAGCGATAAAATAAGGAAATACATGAAACATTGCGTCGGTTCGAAAGGAGCAAATGTTTCCGAGACAGTTCTAGTTCCTATCAATCTTAGCGCTCTGTTTTGTATTCTATCGAGCAGGTGTAGCGATGCTTAAAAAGCACCGATTCTTGGCCGCATTAACGCTTTATAAATTGTAGCCAGATCAGAAGGTGAACAAAATTTCTTGCATCGATACGGGAAACGTAAGCACTTAGCAGCATTTTTGGCGATCTTAAATATATGGTCATTCCAATGGATATCGTCATTATATAAAAATGTGGTAAAGAGTGGGAGACAGAACGGAGCCTTGGGGCACGCCAGCATTTATTTTGTAGGAATCAGACTTGAAACTTTCCAATACAACTTGTATTGAACGGGCCAGAAGTGAACTTCTAATCCAACAAACAAGGATGTGATCGATCCCAAAAGCACGCATTTTCGATAAGAGAGCTTCATGCCAAACTCTATCAAATGCCTTGGAAACATCAAGCGCAATAATCTTACTTTCACCAAAACGAGGTAAAGATTTGTTCCAGTGTTCGGTGAGATATGCCATCAAATCACCAGTGAAACGCTTACTGCGAAAGCCATACTTTCGATCGTGTAATCTACCCGAAAACTATAGAGGTATTGCTGTATTAAATTCTTTGAGGAAGATTTTGAAAATATGACCGCAGTTGCTCAGAATGATACAAAGAAATCAAAAGATTTTAAATGCGAAACAGGCGTTCCTCAAGGATGCGTTTTAAGTCTGCTTATATTTGCATTGTTCATTACCGATATCGAAAACCATATCCCAGGTGATATTGTATTTGGAGATGTGACTATTAAAATGTTGCTCTATGCAGATGATCTTGTGATCTTAACTGATAATCCATTTACTTCTCAACTTCAGATCAACAAGCTTAAGCAATACTCTGATTTATGGGACCATAAAATAAATAATTTTAAATCTAAAATAATGGTGTTTAGGGCCACTAACAGATCTATTGGGTATGAGCGTAATTGGTCTCTGGATGCTGAAATCATTGAAGTTGTAAAGGAATTTAGATATCTTGGGTATTTAATGACATTATTCCTGAATATTTGCGCTCATATTAAAGCTAAAAGAATGATGTGGTCACAGTTTTTAGCCAACAAGTTTGTGGACTCAGTATCAAAATTTAAAGTTTTCAATGCTGCAGTTAATAGTTGTCTTTGGAAACGAAGTGTACGGATACAAATAGTTGGAAGAAATGGAAAATATGCAAAGGTATTTTTTCAAACGAGTTTTCAAGTTAACTTTAACACCCCCAATTACGCCATTAACCTTGACTCAAGCATAGCCTTAATATTTCAGAAAAAAACTTAAATGCTCGTTCAAATTATATTATAAAAGTTATGAGGCGATCTAATCAAAACCTAAACGGATACTTATGATCTGTTTTAGATGTGGCTATACTCCTATCAAAAACTGGAATCATCTTGCTGTTACTCATCAGGGTCAAACTACTAGGTCTAAACAATTATTTTAGGGAAAAGCTTACAATATCAGAAATGTAATCTAATCTAATCTAATGCCCCAACTAAAAACGCTAGTTAAAAGTGCTAGGGCAAAGCCTAGACGCAGCAATATACATTGCAGTGTAAGAAGACAAACTTCTTGCCACTGTTGAAAATAAATATTGTTATAACTGCCGAACGAAGATGCACAACACAAAAGAGTGTCATTTTCAACAAAGCACAAGCAGATTTCCAAATAATTACAGAACTCACAGACTTGAATAATTCTAATACTAGTTGGCCTGTGAGGATCAATAATGTACAAAATAACATTACGTGTCGTTATTGCAAAAATCACCTCAAGGTGGAACCTCACAAAGTTTGGTCTTTGGAGCCCAGGGGCCTATTTCATAAAACTACAAGACAAATAATTATTTGTGAATTCACTTGTAACTTGTAAATTATGTGAAAATTTTCGTTTTATAAAGAATACCAATTGATTAATAATTACAAGTATGCTTGACTTGTAACTACATGTGAATTTCAAACTGCGGCGAACTTTTCTGTTGCATAAAAGTATTTGCGCAAGTAAGTTATTAGTGAGGGACTTGTAACTACATGTGAATTTATTACAAGACTAAAGAGACTAATACAATCATGTACCTACTGAGAAAATTAAGCTTATTCGTGGTTAGAATTTAGTGCTTGGACAACGTGTGCCTAAAAAGGTTAAAATAAAATGATCTCAAGCAGTGATTACAGTGACTACGAAGACAATTCACAAGAAGCGCGAATTTTTCAAAATTAAATAAAATCAACGTATTCAATAAAAAAAAAAGAAAGAAGAAGTACAACACTAATAGTTTTATGAAATAGGCCCCTGGCCTGTCCAACGCAATCACTGAACCCACTGAGTCAAAACCAAAAATATAATAAAAAATCTAATTAATATCAATCGCAATCACTGTTTCCAAATTACAAATCTTCTAGTTCCAAATGCGAGAAAATTAAATAAAACCTGGCTCAGAAAAGATATCGGCTATTCAAACGATAGAGATTCCCAAAAACTAAAAAGACATTAAATCTTTTCTTGGTTTAGCAGGATTTTACAAAAAGCTCATAAAAAACTTTTCTAAAATAGCTAACCCTCTAAACGATCTTTTGCGTAAAGATGTACTTTGCGTTGGGATGCATTTTGCGATGATTCCTTTAAACACTTAAAATAAGTAATTATCGAACCCCCAATTCTACAACATCCTAGTTTCGAAAAAAACTTTTTATATAACAACTGATGCAAGTAATGAAGCCATAGGTGCATTTTTGTCACAAAACTATATGCAAAAAAACGATTTGCTAGTAGAACGTTGAATAAATCAGAAAAAAACTATTCCACTATAAAATAAAGATGCTTTAGCCATTGTTTGGACAGTAACGCATTTCCGACCATAAGTGTACGGAAGACACTTTGAAGTTATTACCGACTACAAGCCACTCGTGTGGATGTTTAATCTTGATCCTTCTTCGAGAATAATGCGCTGGCGTACTAAACTTGAAGAGTACGATTTCACGGTTTCTCATAAAGCAGGTCATCTTAACATAAATGCGGACGCTTTGTCTCGTTTGAATGTAGCTGAAGACAAAGTGGTAACCCGTAGCCATAACAAAGCCACTAGAATTAAATCAAAATATTATTAAAGTTTCGATTCCAGAACAAATCAAACAAATTATATACGAATTTCATGACACACCTTTGGGTGATTATGGTAACATATAAATTACATATTCCACTATTTCGTATTTTGAACTTTGAAAAGAAGTAACGAATATTTTAAAGGAATTTTTCGACGAAAATTTACTATTGGTTTAAATATAAGTGTTAAAAGGTTAAATTTATTTGCGTTAAGGGAAAATATATTTGAGTTTATGTTAACTTTATTTGCTTTTTGGTTAAACTGATTTGCTAAAGGGTCAAAGTAATTTGCGTTTATGTTAAATTAATTTGCTTTTCGGTAAAACTTATTTGCTATTGTGTAAATTAAATGTGCGAATGCTATATAAGATTCCAAATAAAAATATCGAGGTGAATCTCCCATCATAGATAAAATCTCAACAACAACCCCAACTTTCGTTAATCAGAATCTTATGATAGAAGTAAATATTCCATTGGTAGACAAAGAATTAAATTTCGTAAAACTTACGCCTTTACCAACCAAATTCAAAAGGAACACTTCCTTAATAATAGCTATGTATCAATATATAGTGAGTTTGTTTAAATCAACGTAAATTAAAAGTGATACATATTTTTGAATAGCGAAGACCTAAATAAAGGCAGATTCTAATCATTTTATATACGAGAAAAACTTTGTGGTACACAATCACAACACCAACAACTGCATAATACAGACGATATCAGGAATTCAATATCAAGCGATTTGTGAAATACAAATTTGCGCTTCAACAAGAAGTTTGGTTTAACTTTATGAGCAAGAATTCATGGCTGTAGGTCATGCCGAAGCCAACAAGCGTTCTTTTGTGCAGAGACGTACCAAAAACCATTATAATTTCTGATTTTTCCAAGTGATTCTGAGTGTAGTGATAACAAAAGAAGTTTACCTGCAGGCATCAAACACCATACAAGTATAATAAAACTCTAATATCTAATTTCATACTTTTTAGAAGAACCAACCATACCTGAAGACATAATAATCCCAACCAATTTATTCCAAATTTCAATCCATACTACCCATATAGAAAACCTAAATTTAGGATTATAGATGAATATAAAACATTTTTTAAAGAAAAGCAATTTGCTATTTCATGTAACATACGAACATGCTCTGCCTCTGTTATCATTTTTATTTGTGTAATTGTAGCTCTATATGTAGTATTTAAAAAAATATATCAAAATAAAATGTACAATCGATAGTAATAAAACATAAAATGTAAACACTCTATAAAACAAGAAACAACGGAAGTATAAACAAAAAATATTAATATATGCAAAAAAAATATATGTTTATGAATATATGTACATATGTATAAAATGTAAAAAAATGGTTACAAAAAATATATTTATATACTTTTTTTTATAACATGCGCACGCAAAAGGGATCTTTTAAAACGCACTGCGCGAGCATAGGTTAAGTATGCTTTAAAAAAATGCTTTAATAAATAACATTGTGGTAATCTTCTATTCGAAAGATCTTTACTCGTTGCCTCGTACGCCTTTAGTATTTTAAGGAGGGGGGGGGGAGGGGGGATAAGTGTTGTACCCTTAACATCAGAGACCACACACAGCTTCCCAATTCCCCCAATTATACAATCATAGGAACGGCAATCGAACTATGTTAACTAAATAAATACAATACGACAAGGGACATAATGTGTTGCACCATTGCATTGTTAAATATACAAACTGTGTCATGAAAATGGAAATCTTATCAAATAATTGATAAGATTTAAAAATTTGGTTATTTTTAACTATTTTTATTTAATTCAAAATTTTTCACAACTTGTGTTTTGCTTTTTTATTTTAATTTGCAACGCGTTTCGGAAAATTTCTTTTATAGTATAAGCCCGCACCTGCCTGATAATGGAAAGACAAGTTGCAAAACACGTTGCAAAGTATAATTACAAAGCAAAACATAAAGAGTAGTGGTTAAATCGTAAAGTTTACGATGCCCGTTTCATGAACGCTTCTTTTTGCAAATGCTGTAAGCTTTTGTCGTAACTCAAACAGTTGTTTGCTTAAAGTTATGCCTAAAATCTTCTTCTATATATATATAATATATTAAATTCAAAATTTGTGTGTGTCTACGCTATAGTCTCGAAATCTATGCACACAAACTTCTTGAGTGCAAAAGGCAATTTATTCTACAAGTCATAAGGAAGGTTTATAGAGTGGTCCTGCCCCCTGCCGATAGATGGCGCTGGCAGTTTATCATCGCGTGGAATTTTACGTTCATATAAGAAACAGGAATTTTTCAATTTTTTTATAAACATAAGAGGAGTAAATGAAATAATAATAAGAAAAATCTAAAGGAAAAGAAGATCATAAACATAAAAAAATTCGCAATATTTGCACGATTGTGTTCGTTGAACCTTACACAAACACGCACCGTACATAGACATACTATGATTTTTCGATTCAATAAAATTGACTTGCATTGATGTTATTTACACACACAGTTGTTATTGTGTGTTATTATTGATTTGGTGCAAAGTAGTTTTCTGAGAAAAAAATAACCAAGCAGTCAGTGCGCGTACAGATTTGTCGTTTCATGTGATTTGATGTAATAGAAGAATACAGAAGTATCGTTTTCGTGCACAATTATTTCGTGTTCTCGAATTAGGCTCATCAATCATGCTTCTTCGAAATTTGGATCCACCAAAGCTATTCAACGGAACCAGACTTTCCGTTAAGAAATTAATGCCCAAAGTTATTGGAGCAACAATTATTAGCGGTAAAAGCTGATTCCAAGAATTCCGATGATACCTACCTACCGTTCAATCTCAAGCGATTGCAATTTCCTGTTCGCCTAGCCTAGCGACTGCAATCAATAAAGCTCAAGGACAATCGCTTGCTGTTGCGGGATTGAATCTTTAGAATCCATGTTTTTCCCATGGTCAGCTATATGTTGCTTGCTCCAGAGTTGGAAAGCCGAAAAAATTGTTCATTCTCGCACCAATTGGAAAAAACAAGAATATTGTATATCTACTCGCATTACAGTAATTATTTGCAATAAACGTTTTCATTGTCATTGATAAAATAAACTCAGTTCGAAATAAAATACTTCATTCATTCTTTCTTGGGCGTAACAACGTACGCCGGGTAAGGCTAGTCTATACACATTAATAAAAAATAAGTGTCTGTTTTTAAAATCAAAATAACAGTTTTTTACTTGATGTATACGAAAGAATATACAGTATTTATAACAAAAACACCATTTAAAAAAAATTGTCTATCTGTCTGTCTGTCTTTCTGTCTGTTTGTTCCGGGTAATCTCGGGAACGGCTGCACCGATTTTGACGGATTTTCACTGGCAGGTAACTGATATCCTAAAGAGTAACTTAGGCTATGTAAATACTCATTAGGTGGCGCTGGTGTCGTTTTTTCTCGAAAATTCTTATTTATGGACCGATTCTGATAAGCTTTCACAGGCAGGTAGCTCATTTTGAAAGGAACAACTAAAGCTATTTGAATTACCCGTAGGTGGCGCTGGGTTTGCCTTTTTTCGAAAATTATCATTTTAGATTGATAAATTTCAAGCGGACGTAGTCGCGGGTAACAGCTAGTAATTAATAAAACAAATTTGTGGAATTGTATCAGAAAATTGTTTTAAATTGGAATTTTTTGTTGGAATTATTTGCAACAAAAGATAATTTTTACATGTGTGTCAATTCAAATTTCTAACCTAAATTTAAAAAAAATTGACAAAATTAATAAACCTGCACAAAGTGCATGAGATCACAGAAGACTTGGTTCATATGATGAAGGTAGCTGAGCGTTCTCGATATACTGAACTGATCGGTTTTTCCTCTACTTGGTTTTTGTTGTTGCAAAAAGTTTTTGACGTTTACAACGTTTTCTATCAAGTATAAGTTGGGATTTTTTGCGGAGACGTACTGAAAACCATTATAATTTCTGATAATTCTGAGTGATTCTGAGTGTAGACCCGTTTTGTAAAAAAAAAGTTTACCTGCAGGAAACAAACACCATATATATAATAAAACTCTAATATCATATTTATTAGAAGAACCAACCATACCCGAAGACATAATAATCCCAACCAATTTATCCCAAATTTCAACCCATACTACCCATATAGAAAACCTAAATTTAGATGACTATAGATTAATATAAAACATTTAATAAATAAAAACAACTTGCTATTCCATGCTCACATTTCTGTCTCTGTTATCATTTTTACTTGCGATTATAGGTACTATAATGTAAGTAATGGATTCGAGATTGGAGAAGTCGACAAAAGTGGGTCCGGAAATTCCGTCCGTCCGTCTGTCTGTCTGTCTGTTCGCACATCTACAGCCTAAACGGATAGGCCGATTTGCTTCAAACTTGGTATTTAGTATTTATTTGATACCTTTAGTATCTCGGGGTGTTTTTCATTTTTGCTCTAGGTCGAAAAATAACGGTACCTGCATTTCTTAACAATTTGACAGTTTGATTTTCTCGAAAACGGCTCTAACGATTTTGATAAAACTTTCAGGGTGCTAATTTTTTACAACAGTACATCTTTCAGTTAGAATGAATGAGTAAGTACGTGCGATCCAGTCGTGCAATTTATTATTTGTGTAATTGTAGCTCTATATGTAGTACTTAAAAAATATATTAAAATAAAATGTACAATCGATAATAATAAAACAGAAAATGTAAACACTCTATAAAATAATGTAACACCTGACGTTGAAGAAACAACGCAAGTATAAAAAAAATATTTATATATGTAAAAAAAATATATTTAAATTTTAATCTTGATTTAGCAGGTTGACTATAGAAGGTCGGTAGCCGTTTTGGCTCTTGATAGTTCGGTTAGCTAGTTCAGGATCAATTAGAGTGGATGTCCTTAGGAAGGATGTCTTAGTATTCCAATGTGTCTTCACTCGTCAAGTAATTTGAGAACAGCGATGAGTAAGCTTGATTAAAATATTTTATTTGAAACGTATAACTTAGTTACTAATACATTAGACAATTTCTTTAATAATAAGAAAGGTTTACAGGTATTTGTCGCGACTGAACCAAAGTGTAGTACGATGTGCTTGACTGTAGCGGAGTTATAAGAATGTTCCTCTGGTAGTTTATACAGTGGTATTTATACTGTGTGTTTACATGAATTCTTGTTATCTTCTGGAAGTGGCGTACGTGATATATTGGTAGTTTTTGTGATGTTTGGTTAATGTACTGATTATGTTTTATGGTTCCTCTTGGGTCCGTATGCTAATACTCTTATCGTCTTGTGATTTTCCTTGGTGTCGGATGTAAATGTGCTTATCTGGATGGTGCCGTTATCTTTGTTTAAAGATGACCCTATCCAGTTTTGGGTGTTGTGTTGTGTGTTATTCTAGCGAGAATACTCTTCTTTGGGTAGGTTGTTGTAGTGGGATCATAACCCCTCCCGGCGAAAGATCGGGCAAACGTTGAAACTCGACGTTTGGCAGATTAATGTTTGTTGTGGTTATTTTGGGCTTTCGTAGTCTTAATAATATAATGGTTACAATAATGATTATTATAAGTATTACAATACTGGATATGCCGTAATCCATATGTTTTTTGAGAATTGAAAAGGTTATTTCTTTAAGAATGTCAATATCATTAAATTTTAGTTCATTTAATTTTGTGATCACATAATCTGGGATTGGCATTATGTTATAATTTTCTTCATAAAGCTTATGATTATAATTTGATTATTTATGGTTCTTAGGGAGTAATTAAGACTATTACATTTTATTTATATTTTCATTAAATAATTCCTCAGAACATTTTGGTATGTTTATTATAATTAACAGATTTTCTTTGTAAGTTGCTAAAGTTAATTTTATTTCTCTAATTTTTTCTATGTTTAATTTATAATCAAAGATTTCTTTTTCAGTAATTATGTCTTGTGTTAGCATTCCTGACCTACTTGTCATAATTATGTCATTTATTTTTTCTACAAGTCGTTTTAACTTTACTAGGTTTCTGTTTAGTTCTAATTCTAAACGTATACAATTTATTTCGTCTATAACGGTTTTGTAAGTGTTTAGCGATTTTTGACTCTGTTTGAATATATATTGTATTTGTTTAAATTGTTCGTTAAATTGGTTGTTTATTGTTATTTGTTTATGTATATTCTGTACTTATTCTTTAGTATTGTCTTCTAAAGCGTCTACTTTGCTTTCTATAGTTTCTCTATCGTTGTCATCTAATGTTCCAAAAACTACTTTAAATGCTGTTCCTATTGTCTTGATCCATCCTCTTTTATGTATTATATGATGGGGAACTATGGTTCTATTTTTTATCTTAAGAGTTCTTACTTTTTCTCTAATGAGGTCATTAGGTTTAGTTATTTGTGTTACTTGTCCTTCTAATTGTGATATTAGTTTCTGACAGTGGGTTAAATTTATTACGTGTAATAATATCTCATAATCTTGAATTAATTTGATTGGCTTAGATTGGAGTACTACTATTTCTTGTTCTATTCTATCTATTTTTATGTTTTGGCTACTTATTAATGGTAAAGTTAAGAGTATAACCATTAGTTTTGTCATTTTTAGTAAATTTCTTTTTCCTCCTAAATTGGTCTTTGTGTAAGATTTGTTCTCTGACATGTGGTTTTATTATTATCTTCTTGTCTGTTTGTTTTATTATTTTAACCTTTTTATGTTTTGTTTTTAATTTATCAAATTTTTCTGTGTTATTTATTTTTGTATAATTAGGGTTAATTTCTTAATCCTTACGATTCTTATTTCTTTTTCTAGTATTTTTTCTTTTCTCTCCTCAATTCTTTTAAATATTATTTCATTGGATATTTTACCTAAGTGGATATCAATAGGTTTTTCCTTGGTAGTTAAATGTATAGTCCTATTATATACGCCTAAGGCTTTGTTTGCTAGTTCTAGCAATCTTTCTGTTTTTCCTAAGATCCTTATATGCTCGTTAAGGATACTATGTAGTCGTTCGATATCAGAGTTTCCTGTGTGTCTGTAAGGGGTTTATTTTTCTTTCTCTTAGATAGTTGGTAATTGAATATGTTTGAAATGTCGGATCGTTATCCATAGTTATTACTTTTGGTGTCTTTAGATACGTGAACATTTTTTCGAAGGCATTTATCAAATTTTTTTGATTGTTTTGTCTTTAACTTCTCTATGGAAGCGAACTTGCTAAATTTATCGATACATGTTAGATATTTTTCGTTTCTTGAAGGTATCCAAATGTCTATGTGATAATGTTCGTGAGGTCCCGTAGGGGTCTCTGTTTTCTCGAATGGTAGTTTTATGGGGTTTCTTTCTATCTTTAAATTACATATCTCACAGTTGTTTATTATCTTTGTTATTTCTGTTTTAAGGTTCGGGTAATATGTTTCTCTTTTTAGTTCTAAGTTTAATTTTTCTATACCTATGTGGTTTAGTTCTAAATGTTTTTTATTGATTAGATCTTTGATCTCTGTTTGTTCTTCAAAATCTTTTAGGATTATTTTGCACCTTAATAGTTTTGTTTTCTTATTTTGGTTTTGTTTCCAATAGTTTTGGAATTCTAGGAATGTTTTTTCATCTTCTACAGAGATAGCGTTTTGTTGGTTGTGAAATATTTCTACTAGTATTTGTTTAAAGTCCTCCCTATTATAATTAGGGTTTTCCAAGTGGATTTTCCTATTTCCTTTATATAATGTTATTTTGTTTTCTTCGTTATTTCCTGTTTTTACTATTATTTGATTCTATTACTTGATTCGTTGTAGTGTTTAGTTGAGACTAGCTCGAATGTATTAATTTCGGGTATTTTTACTCTGGAGAGTGCGTCTGCTACTTTGTTTTCTTTTCCTTGTAAGTGTTCTATATCAAAATCGAATTCTTCTAACTTTATTTTCCATCTTTGTAGTTTGGAATTGGGTTCTTTTAAGTTATGTAAACATATTAATGGTCTATGGTTAATATTTTGAATCTTCTACCGTATAGGTAATGTCTGAATTCTTTGGTTGCCCAAACTATGGCTAATAGTTCCTTTTCAATAGTGCTATAATTACATTCATGGCTATTAAGAGTTCTTGATGCGAAACTAAGTGGTCCATGTGATTGGCTTAATAGAGCGCCTATTGCGTAATTGGATGACAAAGGGTTTACTAAGATCTGGGTGTCTGTTTAGTAGGTTATCTAACATAGCTATTTTTAATTTTTCAAATGATTCTTTATATTCTTGATCGTTCAGATCAATTTTTGTGTTTTTCTTTAAGAATTTTAAGAATTTTGTCATAGGTTTAATGATTTTTGCGTAATCTAATATAAATTTCCTATAATATCCTGTTAGTCCTAGAAAGGATTGTATTTCCTTAATACTTTTTGGTATTGGGAATTTTTGTATTGTTTGTATTTTGTTAGGATTTGGTTTTATTCCTTCAGGTGTTAATATATGTCCTAGAAATTCACTTTCTTTCTTTAAAATGTCACATTTATTTAATGATACTTTTAGGTTAACTTCTCTAAGTGTTGAGAATATTTTATTTAATGAATCTATGTGTTCTTGTAATGACGTGGAAAAAACTATTACGTCATCTAAATATACGTAACATGACTTTCCTATGTAATTTTTTAGAATTTCGTTCATCATTCTTTGGAACGTTGCAGGGGCATTTTTTAGTCCAAATGGCATCCTTAACCATTCATAATGTCCTGTTAAAGTAGAAAAGGCTGTTTTTCTCTATCTTGTGGGGCTATTTCTATTTGGTAAAATCCTTTTGTTAGATCTAGAGTTGTAAAATAGTTTGCTTTATGGGGAATTTGTCTTCTGCGCGGGCATTAGGAAGATGAGAGATAGGAGGTTTCGATTAAAATTGGTTTTGAATGTTAGCAGATCAGAATGACAAGGGAAAATCGCGCCGGGTAAACTTTTCCACATTCGTGTTGTTCGGCTAAAAAAAGAATCCCTATATTTCACGGTACGTCCGAAATTGGGCTTAAGGATGAACTGATGAGCATTCCTTGCGAGACGAGTATTACGGGAGAAGCTTTTAAGGGGAGGAATGCAACTGGCCACTTCGAGTGAACATTTTTTGTAAAAGAAACGATAAAATAAGGAAAGACATGAAAAATTGCATCGGTGTTCGAGAGGGGCAATTGTTTCAGCGGCAGTTCTATTTCCTATCGATCTTAACGCTCGATTTTGTATTCTATCAAGCAGGTAAAGCGATGTTTGTGAAGCACCTGCCCAGAGGTGGGAGTTATACTCGAGTTTAGGGCATATAAACGCTTTATAAATTGTAGCCAGATCAGATGGAGAAAAATACTTCTTACAGCGATACAGAAAACCTAAGCACCTAGCAGCATTCTTAGCGATCTCAAATATATGGTCGTTCCAACGGAGGTCGTCGTTGACACACATACCGAGTACTGAGAGCTTTTCGGTTTCTTCGATGTAAGTGCCATTCATGGACAATGGCATTGGGGGTATATTTAGCTTTGACGATAGAAGACAGCATTGAGTTTTCGAAGCATTAAACTCCACACGATTCTTATTACCCCATTTGACAATGCTGTATAAATCGGAGTTTAATGAGCTTGACATACGGTACCGTTGCAATTGTACGTCCGAAGGCGAAGGACGTGAATTATCGAACGAATATTAAAAGCTAAGGGTAGAGTCGTCAGCAAAACAGTTAAGTGGATTAGAAGTAACAGACAGAAGATCATTTATAAAAACGAGGAAAAAAGTCGGAGACAGAACAGAGCCCTCCGGCACATTAGCATTTGTTTTTTAGGAATCAGACTTGAATCCGTCCAATACAATTTGTATTGAACGGTCCAGAAGATAGCTTCTAATCTAACGAACAAGAGTATTATCGATCATTATGCCAAACTCTATCAAATGCCTTGGAGATATCAAGAGCAATAATCTTACCTTCACCAAAGCGATGTAAAGATTTGCTCCACTGTTCGGTGAGATATGCCATCAGATCACCAGTGGAACGGTTGCTGCGAGAGCTATACAGACGGTCATGGAGAAGCTTTCGATCTTCTAGATATTCCTTAAGCTGACGGTTAATCAGCGTTTCCATGACCTTAGAAAGAAGGGATGTTAGTGCTATGGGTCGGTAGGAGAAGGGGGAGGATGCGTCACCTTTCTTATGGAAAGGCTGGACAAATGATGTTTTCCATCTTCTAGGAAAAATTTGGTTCTTTCAATAACGGAGTTGCATGACTTCCTGCTTGTTTGTGCTTTTTCCGATTTTCCTCTGTAGGGTTGGCTTTGTAAAATCGGAAACTTACTTCTTTGAGCCTGATAGCTTCTTTACACTCAGAATTATACCAGGACTTTTCTTTAGGCTTGATGCTTTTAACTCTGTTAGGAATAAAAGCACGCATCCCTAGAAGAATCACATTTGTGATCATTTCAGCACTGGCATCAATGTCAATATCGAGGAAGCATAGTAACCAGTTAAAGTTTCGGAAAAAAACATTTAGGCCGTCCCAGTTGGCTTTATCGTATTGCCAAACGGTCCTGATGGGAAGTTTTTCTTTAACTGGATGGGTGGAGGATGAGAAATTAGCTGAAATGACACAATGGTCTCAAGTGCCAAAATCAGAAGTTACACTAATGGTATATTTTTGAGGGTGAGAAGGAAGAAACAAGTCAAGAGTATGGACGGCTTGCCCAGCAACATCCGGTATACGCGTTGGCACATTGATCAGTTGGGTAAGGTGATGTAACCCGGCAAAGAGCTCGACATACCTTCCTTCGGGTATTGTCTGACCAGAATAGCGGAGCCAATTGAAATTGTGTACATTGAAATCACCCGCAATAACGATTTAAGTGCGAGGTCAAAGGGAAACAATTTTCGAAATGGAAATAGACAGCGCATCAAACTCGTTACAAGTCGAATCACTGCCAAGATTTGGACTCCTGTAAATAAAACAATAATGGCATGCTTGCGGACAGTGAATTTGAGCCAAAAGAAGTTAAAGTCCGTGTTGGAACATTGCCCGTATTGGGGAAGGCTCTGGCAAGCAATATCATTCCTTACATAGACCAAGCTATACCCATGTAAAGCAAATTCTGATAAATCAGTATTTACTCCAACCTGGGTTTCACTTAATGCCAAAACAGCTAGCCTGTATTGAACAGTATAGACGTACATGTGAAAGAAATTCTTTCTTAGGCCGCGAACATTAGAATATACGACACGAAAATCACTTACCATTTAAAAATACTTACATTCAAAACACAATTCTAACTAAGTCGAACCATGCAGTGAAAATCCAAATTAATTTCTGTAATAAACAAAACATCTTAGGTGTGATGCCCATAAGACAGCTTGCATACAACAAAAATTATTTAAATATTCAGCACAATGGGCCTACATACACGAGATGAATTCATCTGGGGGAAAACCGGTTTTCTGGACAAAGGAATGGAAACGTGTGGTGTACATTGGACTAAAATCTTCAACAAAGAGGAAAACTATCACACACACACAATTTTGGACGATTTTGGCTCTTCAAAAGGCAAAAGAAAAACTAACACATAAAGAAGAAGTTCATGTATACATTTTTTTCCATTGGAGTAATTCAACTAGTGTGTGCTTGAAGTAAGGTTTGAAACCGGTTTTCCGCCAGGTTGAAATCATCTCGCGTGTGCATGCTCAAAAGGACAAACTCAGATGCCCTTATCCATTTACTGCAAGCATTAGATGGTCATACGATCCCTACAGTAGATAAAAAAGAAGCAGTTAAGCACAAAGATCTTGGGACAGATAAGAGGATAATTTGTTATGCGAGTGTGTATTATTTATTAATTTTTTTTCTTCCACAGCGCGAATGGTCATCTTATCATTGCTTGATCGGAATGTAATTCCATAGTCACCCCGAATCCGCAAACCCAGTGGTCCACTATCTGCTCGACAACGGTCTTAGCTTCTTGATTGGGTATCGCAAACGTCTCGGGTCACTAGCTGAAGTAGTCCATGACAACAAGAATGTAACGAATACCGTTTTAAGTTTCCGGGAACGGGCTTGTGATGTCAACGGCGATTCTTTCAAACAGGGCGCTCATGTTGTTCTAGTGCATTTTACCTCGTGTCTTGATTTTGGGTCCCTTGCTAGCCGCGCATGTTGTGCACTTTCCTGCGCTTAGCCAATAAAAGCGTTCCCGTACCTTTTCCAGTGTTTTGTTGATTCCCAAGTGCCCACCGGATACTCCATCATGCATTTCTCGTAGGATCTCCTCTACTTTAGATCGTGGAACCATTCGGCATTTCCCATTTTCTCCGCAAAACACTATCTTCCACATGGAGAGAGTCCCACTCCGCCCAGTATGCCTTTTGAATTTTTTTTTTTTTTATAATTAACGCGCGCACAAGGGACTACTTGTTTCCCTTTTAATGTAACACACTGCGCGGGCATTCGGAAAGATAGGGAGGGGAGAGATAGGAGGTGTCGATTAACATTGGTTTTGAATGTTTGCAGATCAAAATGGCAAGGGAAAATCCCGCCGGGTAAACTATTCCAAATTCTAATTCTATTCCAATGCTAAATAAAAAATGCCTATATTTCACGGTACATCCGATATTGGGCTCAAGGGTGAAGTGATGAGCATTCCTTGCGAGACGAGTATTACGGGCGAAACTTTTACGGGGAGGAATGCAACTGGCTACTTTGAGTGAACATTTTTTGTAAAAGAAACGATAAAATAAGGAAAGACATGAAACATTGCGTCTGTGTTCGAGAGGGGCAATTGATTCAGTGGCAGTTCTATTTCCTATCAATCCTAACGCTCTATTTTGTATTCTATCAAGCAACTGAAGCGATGTTTGTGAAGCATCTGCCCAGAGGTGGGAGTTATACTCGAGTTTAGGGCGTATAAACGCTTTATAAATTGTAGCCAGATCAGATGGGGAAAAATACTTCTTACACCGATACAGAAAACCTAAGCACTTAGCAGCATTCCTAGCGATTGCAAATATATGGTCGTTCCAACGGAAATCGTCGTTGACACACATACCGAGTACTGAGAGCTTTTCGGTTTCTTCGATGTAAGTGCCATTCATGGACAATGGCATTGGGGGTATGTTAAGCTTTAACGACAGAAGACAGCATTGAGTTTTCGAAGCATTAAACTCCACACGATTCCTATTACCCCATTTGACAATGCTGTATAAATCGGAGTTTAATGAGCTGGACATACGGCACCGTTGCAATTGCACGTCCGAAGGCGAAGGACGTGAATTATCGAACGAATATGAAAAGCTGAGGGTAGAGTCGTCAGCAAAACAGTTAAGTGGATTAGAAGTAACAGACAGAAGATCATTTATAAAAACGAGGAAAAAAGTCGGAGACAGAACAGAGCCCTGGGGCACACCAGCATTTATTTTGTGGGAATCAGACTTGGATCCGTCCAATACAATTTGTATTGAACGGTCCAGAAGATAGCTTCTAATCCAACCAACAAGAGTATTATCGATCCCAAAAGCACGCATTTTCGATAAGAGAGCTTCATGCCAAACTCTATCAAATGCCTTGGAGATATCAAGAGCAATAAACTTACTTTCACCAAAGCGATGTAAAGATTTGTTCCACTGTTCGGTAAGATATGCCATCAGATTACCAGTAGCCATACTGAAGGTCATGGAGAAGCTTTTGATCTTCGAGATATTCCTTAAGCTGACGGTTAATCAGTGTCTCCATGACCTTAGAAAGAAGAGATGTCAGTGCTATGGGTCGGTAGGAGGAGGGGGAGGATGGGTCACCTTTCTTAGGGACAGGCTGGACAAATGCTGTTTTCCATCTTCTAGGAAAGATTCCAGAAGAGTAGGAGCGATGGAAAAGCTTACGCAGTGGCTTTGCCAGTGTGGAAGAACACCTCTTCAGAAGAATCGGGGGTATACCATCCGGGCCAGCGGATTTGTGTAAATCGAGATCTTTGAGAACTCTTGCTACTGTACGAGTGCGGAAAAAAATCTGTCCCATGGAAAAATTTACATTCTCAAGTACAGGAGGGGAAACGTTGCTATGCGGCAGCGTGGAGCTGGCAGCGAAATGGGCGGCGAGCAAGTTTGCCTTCTCTGAAGAGTAAACAATTGGTTTGTTATTGACGATGAGCGTTGGAACCGAAGATGTTGAGGAGTTTTTATTATTTTTTACAAATGACCAAAAATTTTTACTGCCTTTTGGACACTGCAGAATTTTTTGCCGTAATTTTTGGTTAGGATCAGAAACTTACTTCTTTGAGCCTGATAGCTTCTTTACACTCAGAATTAAACCAAGACTTTTCTTTAGGCTTGATGCTTTTTACTCTGTTAGGAATAAAAGCACGCATCCCTAGAAGAATCACATTTGTGATCATTTCAGCACTGGTATCAATGTCACTATCGAGGAAGCATAGTGACCAGTTAAAGTTTCGGAAAAAAATATTCAGGCCGTCCCAGTTGGCTTTATTGTATTGCCAAACGGTGCTGGTGGGAAGTTTTTCTTTAACTGGATGGGTGGATGATGAGAAATTAGCTGAAATGATACAATGGTCTGAAGTGCAAATGGAGAAGTTACACTAATGGTATATTTATCAGGGTGAGAAGTAAGAAACAAGTCAAGGCGGCTTGCCCAGCAACATCCGGTATACGCGTTGGCACATCGATCAGTTGCGTAAGGTGATGTAACCCGGCAAAGAGCTCGATATACCTTCCTGCGGGTGTTGTCTGACCAGAATAGCGGAGCCAATTGGAATTGTGTACATTGAAATCGCCCGCAATAACGATTTCAGTGCGAGGACAAAGGGAAACAATTTTTGAGATGGAATCAGACAGTGCATCAAACTCGTTACAAGTCGAATTACTGTCAAGATTTGGACTCCTGTAAATAAAACAATAATGAATGACATGCTTGCGGACAGTAAATTTGAGCCATAAGAAGTTAAAGTCCGTGTTGGAACATTGCCCATATTGGGAAAGGCTCTGGCAAGCAATATCATTCCTAACATAGTCCACGAGACCATGATGGGAAAAGACTAATGGCACCAATTTATACCCATGTAGAGCAAATTCTGATAAATCAGTATTTACTCCAACCTGGGTTTCACTTAATGCCAAAACAGCTGGCCTGTATTGAACAGCGGAGACGTACACGTGAAAGAAACTCTTTCTTATACCACGAACATTAGAATACACGACACGAAAATCACTTACCATTTAAAAATACTTACACACAAAACACAATTCTGACTAAATCGAACCATGCAGTGAAAATCCAAATTAATTTCTGTAATAAACAAACTGTCGTGTTATGCCCATAAGACAGCTTGCATACAAAAAATCAATTAAAATATTCAGCACAATAAGACAAACTCAGATGCCCTTATCCATTTACCGCAAGCATTAGATGGTCATACGATGCCTACAGTAGATAAGAAAGAGGCAGTTAAGCACAAAGGTCTTGGGACAGATAAGAGGATAATTTGCTATGCGAATGCGTTTTATTTATTTTTTTTCCACAGCGCGAGTGGGCATCTTTTTTTTTCCTCCAACGACGTGAGTGGATATTAATTTATTCTTTACAGCACACGCGAGGGGTTTTTTTTTGGTTTCTCTAACGAGTGTGTATTAATATTTTTTAAAACACTCGTGATAACAATGCGCAATAATTTTTTTTTTGACTTTTGCTTAATTATTTGTGCGCGCACCTCGACGTCCGGCCTCTACAAGCTTAAGACCGACACTCGAATAGGACTTCTGTCGAAAATTTCTCTTGTGTTTGGTTTCTCCATAGATTCCTTTCATGCAAGGATTGGCTCGATGTCAGGGTCTTCTTTTTGTGCATTATGAAGTTCTTCGGCACTCCAACTCTCTACAGGTTCGGCTCTTATTCTCTGGGCAGAAATATCTTCGTTTTTTTCTCTTTTCGCGCACAATGTTTGCAACTGGGCTCGCATGGTTTGCGGGAAAGCGCACCCGCATTGCAGCGCAGTCTTCCTTTGCGATGCTGTACTTCGAAGTCATAAGTCTGCAATCGTTCGATCTATTGCTATTTGCCCTCAGGATTTTTGTACTGTAGCAACCATTTTGGAGCTGTGTTTTATATGTACGCAGGATGAATCTTTGTCCTTACAGGTATTTAAGGATATGTTTTGTCTCCTGTATTTAAGCAAGGAGTTCCCGTCTGGTTACACATTAGTTTCTCTCTGGTCACGAAAGAACTTTGCTGATATATGCTACCACTTTCTCCTGCCCATCACGTGTCAGCGACAAAACTGCTCCAACACCCACATTACTAGCTTCCACGTCTACAATGAATGTCTTGTCAGGGGTGGGGTAAGCTAGTATCGGTGCCTCACAAAGTCGCTGTTTTAGATGTTGAAAGCTTCTTTTGCACTCACCTGACCATTTAAATTGTCTTCCCTTTTTAGTCAGCTGGTCCAGACACTTTGCAATTTCAGCAAAATCCTTGACGAACCTCATTAAATACGTGGCGAGACCGAGAAAGCTCATCAGCTTGTGTTTATCTTCGGGAACTGGCTAATTTCTCACGGCTTCGATTTTCTCCTTGTCAGTTTTTACTCCATTAGAGGATATCACATATCCCAAATACTTCCTCAGCTTTGAACGGAGCACATTTCTTTGGATAAAGCTTTAAATCTGCTGTTAGAAGTCTTGTTAACACCTCTCTCAAGTTGTTGCGATGTTCAGCGAACGTCTTTCCTACAACAATGACGTCGTAGAAGTATAGTAGGCAGGTTTTCCAAAGTAAGGGGTAGCTGCCCTTCTTGGTGACATCGTCGAGCCTCCGGTAATCCACGCAGAATCGAGTGTGCCGTCCTTCTTGTTCACTTGTAGACCTTTTTCCATGGTCGAAACATCTCTTCGACATCCGCCTGTTTTCCAAATGGAAGTCTTTTAGCAGGTTTTCGGATTGGTCTGCTGTCTCCGGTGTCTATGCGGTGCTGTATTAGGTGTGTTCGACCATAGTCTCCATCTTGCGATGCAAATATATCAGCAAACTCGCCAATGAGATTTTCGGCTATGGTTTTCTGCTCCTGACTTTGTTCACAGTTTCCGAGGATAGCATTACATACCTCGGCCAAATTTCGTTGCAGAAACAGGACTCGCAGATTCACTCCCAGATGTTGTCGATATGGCTGCAATAGGTACGCATCTTCCAATCACCTCTCCTTGTCTGAGCTTGACGGAGTATTTGTTCGGATTCATCAGCCTTACCGGAACCATGTTTTTCTTTGGTTGTACTAAAATTTTTCAACGATATAGCTTGTAAAGTCCTCTTTATCATCTGCTTCAACGAAATAGAATCGGTGGTTCCCAGGATCACACTCCAAACGCGTCCAAAGAACTGTCTCTGGAGATGGTGGTAGGACTTCTTCTCTGCTTATAACCACCCGAAGATTCACAGCGTTCTCCTCTCCGTATACCATAGGGATATCAATGGTTCAATACCTTAACACTTGCATTCGAAGGTCTATGATTACCTCATGTGCCTTCATGAAATCCCCTCCTATAATGCATTCGTCGCATATGTCGGCTACCGAGAATGCATGTCAACCCTGCCAGTTGTATCTTTTGGAATACCTCCCCGTATACTTTTGCTGCTTCTCTCGTAGACTGTAGCAGCTGGTGTTATGTAGCCAGGACGTCTGAACAATGTCTCTTCTGATTATGGAGGCTGTGGCACCCGATGTGGTCGATAGTGGCCACACATTTTTTTTTTCTGATGACTGTCTTCACGGTCAAGCTCTTGCTGCATCGTGTAGTTTGCGAAATTTCGATGATGTCGAAGTTGTTGATTCTATCAAACAACTTCAGCCCCGAGAAGTTGGTTCTTAGGCGTTTCCCGCCTGCTGTTGTTTAGAAGCTTGTCCAGCAGTGAGAGTGTTATTTCTGCCAGATACTTCGTCATTCTGCCTCCTCCTTGCGCAATAAAGGCAGCTTACCTGTCTAGGTGGGGATCTACGTCGTCACTATAGGTGTCCCAGCTAGTTGCAATTCGCCAAGCACTCGATGTCAGCTTGCAACTGTTGTAGCGTTTCACCCCTTGTCTGGACACTTCGGCGCAACTGGACTCGGTGGAATTGCTGCATTTGGTCGTCCCCAAACCTCATCTCGATTGTTTTGACCATGGTATCATAATCAAGTTGTTTATCTTCAGGAATGGTCTGCAGCCCCGAAGTCTGAAGATTTCTTTTTCCTAAATCTTTTTTCAACTCAGCGGTTGTTAATTGTTCTATTTTGCACCCTTTTTATTTAACTGAAACATAATTTCCGTAACAAATTCAATTTTATTTTAATAATTCTTCTAGGGAAAAAAAACTTTTTCAAGCACTATAATATTCGCTATTCACAATTTTATAGCACAATCAGTTACAAATTTTCTAGAAAATTCCACTTTCAGAAACTGTTTAGACACAATATGTCTGTTAATTTCCAGTCCCAAAAAAACTGTTTATAATGCAAAACAATGTTGTAGAAAATTTCACTTTGGAATTTTTTCAAACTTTCCCTACACCAATGTTGTATTTTGGCCTGGGGTTAACAGTTTCACGTTTAAAAATCAACTCAGCTGCACATTAATTTAAAAATAAAAAAAAATGTTTTATGTACAATTGGCCTTAAACTAACTTATTACTAAAATAAATCATGTCGGCTCAACAACAGGGGCCCGACGTACTTCAGATGACTCTATATAATGCTATATTTTTACTTATACCATATTTTTCGCTGCATAATTTTTGAATTTGGTTTTAAAAGATGGGGTTAGGATGCGGAATTGTTTATCCTCTGTTGTATCCGTTGCTGGTTCTCTCGTAGAACGGGGCTCCGTCGTTGTTCATTATATCCTCTATAGACGACCAATTGTCTGTGATGGCTCGAATGTTGAGGCAGCGATGGTAGGACTCTAGTTGTTGCTGGAGTAGTTGTTGGATTTCCAAGTTGGGGTGGTCCTCCAAGTTCCTTAAAATATTTTTGGAGATCTGTGTCATGAACTGATATATTGGGATCAGTTTGGTGTCTTCATATAGCTTCATGTTTGGGACATATTTCCTTGTAATGGGGTTTCGGTGTAGACCTGTACAGATACGGAGGTTCTTCCTTTCAAAAACTTCGATCTTCTTCATATATGTTGGTGATATGGTGAACCAAATAGGACAAGCGTCAGAAAGGGACGGATCATCTGTTTATAGATGTGGAGCTTAGTATTTGTGCTTAGTCCGTTTCTTCTCCTAAGAAGCGGGTGGACCAGATGTCGGGAGAAGTTGGCTCTCTTAAGCATAAATGAAGCGTGCTTGACGAATTTGTTTTGTCGGGTAGTTTGATACTGATATTATCGTAATGCGAAACTATTGTTGCTGTTGTTGGGGTTCTGAAGCAGATAAGCTCGCTCTTATCGCTATTTATCTTTAGTCTCCATTTGATGTAGTAGTCCCACAAGTTTCTTATATGATCTTCAACTTGCATATGTTAAGGAGTCATCGGCATATAATTTCGTTTTCGTCCCTGGGTGTGGGTAGGCTGGTCAGCTGTGTAAATGTTGAATAGTATGGGGCTCAACTTGGAACCTTGTGGAACTCCAGCACTGATCGTCTTTCTTCGTGAATAATCTTTGTTTACCTGTACATAAAAGGATCTATATATATATATAAATTAAATTTAAACACACCAAGAATTGATTTTAATCGCTTCACTGGGTATACTATTCTCACATGGTACGATTAGAAAGCAATCATACGGTTGCTAAATGTAAAATGAAGTCTCAATCATGGCCGAAACCCTTGAGGTGTCAAACAAAAAAGTACCGCATTACCTTCCAATTAAAGTACCGAAGAAAGAACAAGGACAGCTGTCAAAAAAAAACCCATACCTAAATGCATTCCTATATTACTATATTACTTTTCATATCATCCGATGCAATTCCCGCTATACCTTAACGTTTTCTTAGTCATGTATCCCTTCCAGTGGGCTCTCTTTGAACTGGAAAAAAGCTTAAGTCCCGTCCACAATTGATAGAGTCGAAGGTCTTCAAAAATGGTTTTCCCATTTGTTCTATTTGATACCCAAAAAAGATATCATTTGGAGTTTAAACGGGACTTTAGCAATAATTTATGTGCTATCTCTAAAGATACACTTTTGGGGTATATTTGGGGAAATTCATGGACTCGGGAACAACCACACCATATTATAGGCCCCATACATGACACAAACACATTTCACCGTATGGAATTCCAAACAATTCCAGACAGCCAAAGTCTTTATTCGTACTGTACTCCCAGTTTCGAATTTTTGACATCAAACCCTAATCTCTATTCTTCTCTTTCACACTCAGTCCGTATGACATGAGAGGACGAACAAATACCGAAGTCAACAAGCTAACTCCATTTTCCTCTTTATAGACAAAACAGACGCCAGGCTTGTATGGTATGTATACAACCAAATGTACAAAAAAATAAAGAATGTGAATGTTATTCAAATTCTTCCAGATCAAGGTGTACCAACTAATATCTTACAACAACAGCAGAATAAACCTCCGGTAATAAACAACATCACGGTACAACAGTTTGTGCCGGTAACTTCCCCTGATGGTAAACTACAGCAACAACCCAAATTCTGCAGCAAGTTATCATCAACCCGACACCAGCGCCTCAATCACCTGTGCAAAATAATTTTGTAGCAAGTCCAACAGTATATCAACAAGCACCGCAACCTGTTGTTGAAACTTCGGTAAGACGCACTAGACACAGTACAGCGGCTGCAGTTTTAGAAACACAACAACAACATCAGCTTCCTCCGCCACAAGTTGTATCACCCAAACAATAACTATCTACAAGTCCTCAGACTATAGTCGCTTATCAAAAGAAACAAGCGGCAGTTTTACTGCAACATCAGCAGCAACAACAAGAACTGCAACAACAACAATTGCAACAACAACAGCAACAGTCATTGCAACAACAACTGCAGCAATTAAAAGATCAAAAACATTCATTTGGACGAACAACAACGACCAGACTTCTTTTTTTGGTTTCTTTTCGTGGTTTCTTTTCTTTTAGGTTTGGTTTTTTACTGCTTAGTCATTTACTGTAATATAATTTACTGCAATGTAAAGTACAAAGGCACAAAGTATACGTTACAATATAAGTAATTTGTATTCAATATAATAAAAAATGTACAGTTTATATATTTATTTAAGTAGGAAAAATATGTTGCATACAATAATTTAAATAAACTTGCATGCACCCAATGGTCAGGAGGAACACTTTCATTGCTTCCTTTCGGCTTCGTCTTCTTTTGTGTAAACGATGTGTAGGGTATTATTGTTGAAAGTAAATACATTTTTTTTTCTCGAAACGGAACTTTGCAATGTTTTTTTTGTTTTATTGTTTTTGGTGAAATTTAATTTAATTTTTTTTTCTCAACACGATTTATGCAATGTTTTCTTTTTTTATTGTTTGTTTGTTTGTTTTCGGTGAAACTTAATTCATAATTTTTTTTCGAACACACTTTTTTTTTGGTTCTCGGCGATTAAGGGTTGATACCCATGCTTTTTAACTGAGCAACACAAGGATATTATATTTTTTTATAACCGTCACCGCTCCTACGGACTGCGCCAGTTAAGTATTGTACAAATTTTACATTACATTACATTACATATTGATCTGCTCCGTAGATAAATCTACGAAGCAGAGACACTTATGAGCACTGGCTGCTGAGGCCATCGGCTCAGACAATTACAAGACAACACACAAGACGACATAGATACTGGACAGAAGGAGAATGGAAAAACAGAAAACACATAACACATGTCAACAGCACGCAGTTGGTTTCGAGACGGTCCCCCATCTTTCCACTAACCACGCGCAACGATGCTTGATTTCGCTGATCTCACGGGAAGCGATGCTTACTTTTTTTTTACTTTTAATAGATTTTTATTTTACTTTTTCTTATATCTACTTAAATGCTAGACAAAAATCTTAAAACTAGCTAAAACTATCATCTTAATTAACTTACTGGCCCTATGCGGGCGCTCTAAATTATACTCTAACTTAATTTTAATTGCCTTTCGGCCTAAAAATAGCTTAAGTTTATCTAATATATAAAGGGTTTTATTTTGCACCCAGAAAATGAAAAAAACTAGGTATCTTATCAATTTCTTAATCTACTACTTAAAAACTAACTTAAAATAAACTAAAAAGACTTTTTTTTTTTTTTTTTTTTTTTGGTGCCGCCGCAACTGCCCTACCTAACTTAAAGATACTAAAGATGTATGTAAGTCGGCCATAGGCGATATTTCGTCTATGTCGACTGAAAATGGTCGGGTTTTAGCTAAGCCACCAAAATTGGTGGACCTGATCTAGGGCTTCCTTCCGATCCCGGTCGGGCACGGCCCTACTGAAACGGAGGCGCTCTGCTTCGCTCCCAGCGACTATGTCTCGGTCGTAGAGGAGCCGCCTATCGACTGTTCTGCGGCCGACGTAGTAGATCAACGGAATCGCCGATCTATCCTGAATCAGCCCTCGACTATCAGGGTATAGGAAAGCCTCGGGCGGGATAAAACCACTCGAACGTGTGCTTTCAAAATATTCATCTTGGGGGTAGTAAGCCCCGAAGATTTGTCCATTAGTTGAAGTCATCGCCCTTGCAATGTGTCCGCGAATGAGCTTAATTAAAAAGTTATCTATCCTGCTTGTATTGGCCCCGTTTTATAGGACCTCGTTGGAATAATAATGTTTGTACTCCGACTCTGGTGTTCTATAAAGACCGAGACAAGTGCGAAGGCACTGTCTCTCGAACACCCGAATCTTTTCCTTTAGAGATGGTGCAACGTGCCTGATTAGGGCCATGTAGAAAATCACTTTCACCCTGCTATCAAGGCGGCTGCTATAAAACAACCGTCTTGTCAGGGCAAAAGCTCCCCTAGCCCTGGTCAGAGCAGCCTCTGGATGTCGATTGAAATATAGATACTGATCCAACCAGATGCCAAGGTACTTTACTACACTTGGATGTCCATGTGGCCCAGCGATCACTAGCTTGCGCCAGTTCTTTCTCGTATCCCTAGAGGCCCCAGACAAAGGGGTTCTAAACAGGATAGTTTCACATTTCTGGAAGTTAATTTTCAGCTTCCAATCATTACAGTACTTTTGAATTTTATCGAAATCACGTTGCAAGAGAATTCTGATGACTTCAACTTTTGGACCTGTTCTGTACGCAACTAAATCATCAGCATACGCAATTGCATGAGGTAGACTCCCAATGAGATCGCTGGTGTAAATACTAAAGAGAATCGGCGAGTTCACCGCTCCCTGTTGCAGACCGTTTTTGATATCAAACGTTGTGGTAGATGTTACATTGCCACTCTTGACAACAAACTTTCTACCATTAAGCATATCGTAAAGCATATATAGCAGTGGTTTACTTATGCCCCATCTGGTTAGCTTCAGATACAGACCTTCTAACCATACGGTGTCAAAAGCCTTCTCTAAATCAACCAGACAGGCACCCGTGCATTGATTTTTAGCATTGTTCCATTCGACAGCAGATACTAACTTAGACGCGGCATGAATTGTGTCATGTCCCGCCTTACAGCCGAACTGGGTGTCTGGAATTATATTTTTGTCCTCGGCCCACTTGGACAGAGCTCTATTGATAACCTTTTCGAATACCTTACTGATACTCGGAAGAAGACTTATCGACCGGAGATTTGCCGGATTGGAATTGTCCTTTCCCTTTTTGGGGAGAGGATGTACAACTGCTGTCTTCCAACTCACTGGATAATATGCATTATTCAGCGCGTTGTTGGAGAGTGTTGTGTATATGTTTATTGCTTCCTCAGGGAGACGTCGTAGTACAACATTGGGTATACCATCGACTCCTGCTGACTTCTTTTTCTTTAATGATGCGAAGATCATTTGTAGTTCGACCTTTGAGATGAGCAGGGAACTTGGCCCATTTCGCTCGGCGACGGTGGCGTTTGCCAGATTGTCTTCATTGAATCCGGTAAAACCAAGATTCTCAGATCGCCATTGCGTGATGCTATTTCGCAAGTAGAAGTGATTCAGCAGAGCTCTGTTCTCCAGGTCGTGATTTGGATGAATGGACTCATTCATCTTATACACTTGCTGAAAAGCAGAACCCACTGTCTCAACCTTCTCCAATGGATCTTCGATCACAAAAAAGTCGTCGTCCAAGACGGCGTCCCCCAGATCTACTCTTGCGGTCAGGAGTATGTTTTCGTTGTCTGTCGTTCTTTGGAGCTTAAGACACGGAAGATCATTTTGAGTGTTCTTTCTAAAGATTTTATTAATCTTGGGAAACATACTCGGGTCGCTAGAATTAACGGCTCGAATTCTGTTATACCAGTAAGAGTTAATAGACAATCGATAGTTTTGTTTAATGAGCGAGTTGGTATTTTTGATTGAAGACTTCAGTGTCCTAATCCCCAGATCGTTTCTGTCAGTACACCGCCTGTACAAGAGTTTTAATCTTGTCAGAAGGCCACTTTTTTGTCTATGTAGTGCGTCTATTGTCGCGTTCTTGTACATTTCAGTTGCGTTATGTTCTTTGTATCGTGGGATTGTTCTGTCCATCGTTTGTTTTATGACACCATCCATCTGAAGCAGGTATCCGTCGATCTCTACGTTCGATAAATTCCTGTCGTTTGGAGGCACAATGTCGTTAGAGAGGAGTTCTCTTGTCAGGATGTTGGAGAAACGTGGCCAGCGTGCCTTACTAAAATTGTAAGAGCACGCAGGCACAAATTCATCCAACACCAAAAGTTCATTTGTTAGCTGTATGACGGCGGAAAGTCCGCAGTGGTCACTGTCGTATTCTACCGTCTGTAAACAGTTTCTTGTCTGTTGGCCCACAGAGTCAGTTACTATCAGTCTTGAGTCTAACAGTAGTAGATCTAGAAAAGCACCGCTCCTTGGGAACGATGGTCTATCTGTAGCAAGAAGGTCGAATTTATACTCAATATGGTGTCGACCCATTCAATCAAAAAGATGGTATCCCCTTGGATTTTGGATTTGATTTCCCCAATCTTTATGTTTGGCATTGAAATCCCCAGCGATAATAAAGTAATTTTCATCCGAGTGCAGCCTAAGGCACTCGAAAAGTTTTTCGAGCTCTGCAGTAAAGTTTGCAGGTTGAGGTGCTTCTTGTGCGTACACTGCGATCACATACATTCGCTTCCCATGTTGGAGAAGAATGCATATGATGCAAGCTTCTAGCAACTCGAATCTTCGCACTTCACTATTATATATGACCTTATGATCAATACCTTTTCGTAAAAAGATAGCGACCCCGCCCCCACGAGTGGAGTTGGGTTGGTCCCTTACGATATTGTAATTATTATGAGTCAGTTTGTGTTTCTGGTTTAGCTTGGTTTCGCTAGCCAAAAAGACATCTGGACTGTGATCATGCAACAATTGAAACAAATTTGCTCTACGTTCGGTCCTGATTAGTGAATTTACATTCACAGGATTTTAAAGGCCCTAAGCTGGGAAGGTAAGCGTAGACACGGTCTAGTCTTTCCTCCTGCTTTCCGAGCTGTTGTTGTAGGCTGGTTAACTGGGCCTGCATGGCCAGCAACACAGTCATTATATCGGCCTGTTCCGCAGGTGCCGTAGGCACGGGGGCCTGTTTGGCAACCGTTGGTTGTGGCTGTACCGTTGTTGTTGCCCTCTCTGCCGCCATTTGGGCGTAAGAGATTTGGGGCACAACGGCTATCGGTGCAGGAGCAAAAATAGGTCGCCTCTCCACCACCTTCGGAGCTTTTGTTTGCTTTATCTGCTGAAACTTAGGACAGCCCCGATAACTAGCAGGGTGCCCCTCGCCCCCGCAAAGCACACATTTAAGTAGAGTCTTATCTTCGACCCTTTCCTGTCCGAGTTTACACTCACCTAAATTGTGGTTCTCACTGCATTTCACGCAGCGAGACTGCATACCGCAGTTCGCCGCGGCATGCCCGAACCTTTGGCAGCGCATGCATTGAAGCATGTCGCCGCGTCTCTTTAATTTGTCCCAGGTTACAACCTGGTAGTCTACGTTGGTAATTTTCCGTAGACTATCCAGTTTGCTTTTGGGCGACAGCTGAACCAGGAAGAACGGTAATTTCCGTTGCTCCCGTCTGGCTCTGACAGTCGTGAAAGGCTTGACCCCCACGAACTCGAGATCGTTCGTCGCTACCCGACGGAGTTCGTTTAAAAGCGCCACCGTGTCAGTGGAGCTATTAAGGCAAACTTTATTGCAGAGCTCGAAAAACTTTTCGAGTGCCTTAGGCTGCACTCGGATGAAAATTACTTTATTATCGCTGGGGATTTCAATGCCAAACATAAAGATTGGGGAAATCAAATCCAAAATCCAAGGGGATACCATCTTTTTGATTGAATGGGTCGACACCATATTGAGTATAAATTCGACCTTCTTGCTACAGATAGACCATCGTTCCCAAGGAGCGGTGCTTTTCTAGATCTACTACTGTTAGACTCAAGACTGATAGTAACTGACTCTGTGGGCCAACAGACAAGAAACTGTTTACAGACGGTAGAATACGACAGTGACCACTGCGGACTTTCCGCCGTCATACAGCTAACAAATGAACTTGTGGTGTTGGATGAATTTGTGCCTGCGTGCTCTTACAATTTTAGTAAGGCACGCTGGCCACGTTTCTCCAACATCCTGACAAGAGAACTCCTCTCTAACGACATTGTGCCTCCAAACGACAGGAATTTATCGAACGTAGAGATCGACGGATACCTGCTTCAGATGGATGGTGTCATAAAACAAACGATGGACAGAACAATCCCACGATACAAAGAACATAACGCAACTGAAATGTACAAGAACGCGACAATAGACGCACTACATAGACAAAAAAGTGGCCTTCTGACAAGATTAAAACTCTTGTACAGGCGGTTTACTGACAGAAACGATCTGGGGATTAGGACACTGAAGTCTTCAATCAAAAATACCAACTCGCTCATTAAACAAAACTATCGATTGTCTATTAACTCTTACTGGGATAACAGAATTCGAGCCGTTAATTCTAGCGACCCGAGTATGTTTCCCAAGATTAATAAAATCTTTAGAAAGAACACTCAAAATGATCTTCCGTGTCTTAAGCTCCAAAGAACGACAGACAACGAAAACATACTCCTGACCGCAAGAGTAGATCTGGGGGACGCCGTCTTGGACGACGACTTTTTTGTGATCGAAGATCCATTGGAGAAGGTTGAGACAGTGGGTTCTGCTTTTCAGCAAATGTATAAGGTGAATGAATCCATTCATCCAAATCACGACCTGGAGAACAGAGCTCTGCTGAATTAATTCTACTTGCGAAATAGCATCACGCAATGGCGATCTGAGAATCTTGGTTTTACCGGATTCAATGAAGACAATCTGGCAAATGCCACCGTTGCCGAGCGAAATGGGCCAAGTTCCCTGCTCATCTCGAAGGTCGAACTACAAATGATCTTCACATCATTAAAGAAAAAGAAGTCAGCAGGAGTCGATGGTATACCCAATGTTGTACTACGACATCTCCCTGAGGAAGCAATAAACATATACACAACACTGTTCAACAACGCGCTGAATAATGCATATTATCCAGTGAGTTGGAAGACAGCAGTTGTACATCCTCTCCCCAAAAAGGGAAAGGACAATTCCAATCCGGCAAATCTCCGGTCGATAAGTCTTCTTCCGAGTATCAGTAAGGTATTCGAAAAGGTTATCAATAGAGCTCTGTCCAAGTGGGCCGAGGACAAAAATATAATTCCAGACACCCAGTTCGGCTTTAAGGCGGGACATGACACAATTCATGCCGCGTCAAAGCTAGTATCTGCTGTCCAATGGAACAATGCTAAAAATCAATGCACGGGTGCCTGTCTGGTTGATTTGGAGAAGGCTTTTGACACCGTATGGTTAGAAGGTCTGTATCTGAAGCTAACCAGATGGGGCATAAGTAAACCACTGTTATATATGCTTTACGACATGCTTAATGGTAGAAAGTTTGTTGTCAAGAGTGGCAATTTAACATCTACCACAACGTTTGATATTAAAAACGGTCTGCAACAGGGAGCGGTGAACTCGCCGATTTTCTTAAGTATTTACACCAGCGATCTCATTGGGAGTCTACCTCATGCAATTGCGTATGCCGATGATTTAGTTGCGTACAGAACAGGTCCAAAAGTTGAAGTCATCAGAATTCTCTTGCAACGTGATTTCGATAAAATTCAAAAGTACTGTAATGATTGGAAGCTGAAAATTAACTTCCAGAAATGTGAAACTATCCTGTTTAGAACCCCTTTGTCTGGGGCCTCTAGGGGTACGAGAAAGAACTGGCGCAAGCTAGTGATCGCTGGGCCACATGGACATTCACTGGCGAGTAAAAGTGTAGTAAAGTACCTTGGCATCTGGTTGGATCAGTATCTATATTTCAATCGACATGTAGAGACTGCTCTAGCCAGGGCTAGGGGAGCTTTTGCCCTGACAAGACGGTTGTTTTATAGCAGCCGCCTTGATAGCAGGGTGAAAGTGATTAGCTACATGGCCCTCATCAGGCCGATGATTGCCTATGGATGCCCTGTGTGGTTCAACGTTGCACCATCTCTAATGGAAAAGATTCGGGTGTTCGAGAGACAGTGCCTTCAAACTTGTCTCGGTCTTTATAGAACACCAGAGTCGGAGTACAAACATTATTATTCCAACGAGGTCCTATACAACGGGGCCAATATAAACAGGATAGATAACTTTTTAATTAAGCTCATTTGCGGACACATTGCAAGGGCGATGACCTCAACTAATGGACAAATCTTCGGGGCTTACTACCCCCAAGATGAATATTTTGAAAGCACACATTTGAGTGGTTTTATCCCGCCCGAGGCTTTCCTATACCTTGATAGTCGAGGGCTGATTCAGGATAGATCGGCGGTTCCGTTGATCTACCACGTCGGCCGCAGAACAGTCGATAGGCGGCTCCTCTACGACCGAGACATAGTCGCTGGGAGCGAAGCAGAGCGCCTCCGTTTCAGTAGGGCCGTGCCCGACCGGGATCGGAAGGAAGCCCTAGATCAGGTCCACCAATTTTGGTGGCTTAACTAAAACCCGATAATTTTCAGTCGGCAAAGACGAAATATCGCCTATGGCCGACTACATATATCTATTGTAGCTTTAAGTTAGGTAGGGCAGTTGCGGCGGCACCAAAAAAAAAAAAAAAAAAAAAAAAAAAAAAAAAAAACACGAAAATCAAAAAGCTTGCTGTGGCTGTTCTAATTTTAAGTAATTTTAAGTATTTTAGGTTTATTTTAAGTTATTTTAAGTTTATCTTTAGTTTATTTTAAGTAGTTTAAGATAGATTAAGTTAAGTTGATAAAGATTAACCAGTTTTTTTTAAATTTTCTGGGAAAAAATAAAACCCGATATAGATAAGATAAATTTAAGTTATTTTTAGGCCGAAAGGCAATTAAAATTAAGTTAGAGATTAATTTAGAGCGCCCGCATAGGGCCAGTAATTTAATTAAGATGATATTTTTAGCTAGTTTTAAGATTTTTGTCTAGCATTTAAGTAGATATAAGTAAAATTGAAAATTAAAATCAATTAAAAGTAAAAAAGTAAAAGTAAAATGTTTGCTTCTGACCCGGAGGTCGTCAGTTCGATACTCAGGTTAAGAAGAAATTTTTCTAACTCCTAGTGCAAGCTAGAGCCGCCTGTGAGTTTTAAATGAGAAAATAGTCACCTAATTCTCGATCTACTGAGCCGAAAAAAAAATTTTTGTTCCTATCTTTCTAATTGTTCTAACTAGTGTCGTGCAATGTCATGTAGCATTCTAAAAGGCAATTTGCCTTACAGACACTTAGTTAAAAATATTATATAAAATATTATATATAAATGTACCTATAGGTATAGCTACCTATACATGGCCTTGTTTCCCTACTGCTGATTCCTACGAATCTTTATGTCTGTTTAAATTTGTCCATACCAAAATGAACACCAAACTGAAAAAGTCCTTTACATCTTTCTATTAGCCAATATTATAATATTATAAACAGTAAACAACAAGTGGAAAGATAATACAATAAGAAAATGCAACTGCAATAGCTAACAATTCTACATATTTATGTGTTTGTGTCTTTGTCGTGACGCATTTTTGCTTCATCGAGCTTCAAATGGCCACGATTTTAAGGAAGTTGCACGTCAAAAAAACTTTTAAATTAAATATTGTTCAAAAAGATGCCTGCACTTAAAAAAGAAAGCACATAGAAGCAAGTACGTGTGACCCAGTCGTGTCTTTTATTTTCATTTGCACGAATGCAAAACTTCCATGTAAGTACCTATAAAATTTAATTTAATATATTTATTAAAGTACCTTCATATTTAATTTGAAAATCCGCGTTATCTGTCATGACAATGCACACCATGTTACCGGCTGCATAAAACGAAATGAGTAATGACGAAAATACCTTACACGGTGATTACTAATGACAATACTGCAAGTAATGATGACTCGAAATCTGAAATTCTGGATTTTCGTCAATCCAGGCCATAATTCCAAGAAATGACAATACTATCCACCATACACGATCATTATTAATGTCAATATTTTGCTGTAATTACATTACTATTGATCGTGTTAGGTCGCTCAGTGTTAAAGAAAAATAATAATGAAATCTTAAAATGTGAAAGTAAATAAGATACCAAAAAAACAGAAGGCCTAGGCAGGTTGTATCATACAAGAAATAAAAAAAAATTGTTAAATTTATAAAGTAAATATATAGCTAAAATGGGATGTTATAGGTATCCATAAGATTAAAAAATAAATTGCACGACTGGATCGCACGTACTTACTCATAGGTGCGGTTACATTGTAGAATAAAATTTAAGTTAACATTAAAGCATTTATTCGATTTTTGTGACTTTTGATTGTTCGAATAAAGTACGTAAAATTGTATTCAGTGAAATAATTTAAACGCCATTTTATTTCTTTAAGAAATGTAAAAAAGTGTAATTTTTTTTCAAAATCGTAGGAGCGGTTTTTAAATAAAACGGTTTTTTTAACAACTATTTTTAAAAAATTAAAAAAAATAATTCAAGAATACAAACTTAAGCACAAAAATAACATACATTTAAAAAAAAATACTTACCCGTTTTCAAAATACTGATTTTCAAAAAAAAAAAAAAATACAAAAAAAAAGTTTTCGAAAAAAAAAATTAATGCGATATTACTTAGGCTACCTACATCTTTCTGAATATCAATTTTGATAGTAATCGGATCACCAGGGAGGTTATTCCCAAACGCGCGGCGGATCGCTTTGGAGGGCGCATTGTCATTTTCGTATTCCCAAATACGATTCGTTTCTCAGTCGACCAAAAGTAAAGCGAAAGCACTTTCCAATGTAATTTTTCTATTGAAATTGAAAGCGATTGGTATTTAGGTGACGGATTGCTGGCGGATTTCTTGTGGATCTTTAAAAATTCTAAATGTTTAATAAAACTAAGAATACTAAAATTGGTTAAACCTTTAATTTTGTATTTAAAATGCTCTTTAATAGAATATATAATATTTTGGGTGACTTTTTTTCTTTCTTCTTCATGGGTGTAATGTTTTACTTAGAACCATAGCAATTTAGTAATCCTGCCTAACACGCTTGATATGAACCCTCTGCTAGGGAAGCGGCCAGTTTCAATATGGGGCTTAAGGAGCTACTGTAAATTCCTTTGCCAGTGAGTCGAAACAATTTAAAAAACCTAAGTAAACAAACAAAAAAAAATAATTGGAAAATTGGAAATGAGCATGGAAAAATTGAGAGAGTGGGAAAATTGAGAGTCAAACTGGAAAAATTGAGAGGCAAAGTGAAAAAAGTTAAAATTGGAATGATCATTTTCGCCCCATTCGCATTTGAGAAAACCCAAAATCGAAGACGGTTGAAATTGAGGTATCGCTTTCAATGCTACAGGTTTCGAGAAAGCCGAAGAAAAAAAACCGGTCTATGGGAGGTATCCTTTTAACCCACCATCTTAAATTTTGTTTTCACCAAAACATAATCCACATCTACAATAAATAGTACACTGATTTGATTTTTTATAAAAAAATCTTTCTTTTTTCCAGAAAAAAGGCTTTTACTTAACAATTATAAGGCAGGTACCATTAATATTTTAGCTAAAAAGAAATTGAATGTCAAAATAACCATTGTATATAAACTGCCTATAGTACTATCATGGGACGCGGCACGAGCCACTTGGAGTGCTAGTGTAGGGAGATTTTATTTGAGAGAGAGAGAATTAAGAGCATGTTTTTAGTGTTATGCTTTGTGCTTCGCTTACTGCGCATGTGCAGTGTGAGGGAGGAAAAAAAAGAAGGCGAACATGAAATAACTGAGTATCTTGTTTCGCTTAGCTGAGGCGAATATTTTTTTTGCTGGGATTTATACACGATCCATCATTTTCATTGTTTAAATTTTTTTATATGGACGAGAACGAGAACGAGAACCCGTTCTTAAATACGTATTTTTATACATACGTACGTTATTGACTAGACTTTTGATTCGAATGCTTTAGGATTTTCAATTTTTGTTTACTATTATAATGAAGGTTGGCGTTTTGAAAAAATATACACATACATTCTTGAAATTTAGACACAAACTTGCTTCTTGCTGGATATTGATACATACAAACGTCCTTGATGACATGGATTTTTGTTTTGAATTTTGCTTTTCATTCAGATAGGTACAAATTAAGTGCACTATGGGTAGAAATTCATCTAAAATAAATTGCACGACTGGATCGCACGTACTTGCTCATATGTGCGGTCACATCGTCAAATAAAACTTAAATAAAATGCACAACTGGGTCACAGAACAAGTTCTTATGCTAGGTAATTGCTTAGTGGCTGCATATGTAAATGTAAATACATATGTAAATAAAAAAAATATTTTTTTTTCGTAAATTATTTTATTTTTTTAATTAGATTAAGAGTTTTTTTTTTCGGAAAAACTTAGTATGCCCATATATATATGACCCATAGCACTGACATCCCTTCTTTCTAAGGTCATGGAAACACTGATTAAGCGTCAGCTTAAGGAATATCTCGAAGATCGTAAGCTTCTCCATGACCGTCAGTATGGCTTCCGCAGCAACCGTTCCATTGTCAAATGGGGTAATAGGAATCGTGTGGAGTTTAATGCTTCGAAAACTCAATGCTGTCTTCTGTCGTTAAAGCTAAACATTCCCCCAATGCCATTGTCCATGAATGGCACTTACATCGAAGAAACCGAAAAGCTCTCAGTACTCGGTATGTGTGTCAACGACAACCTCCGTTGGAACGACCATATATTTGAAATCGCTAAGAATGCTGCTAAGTGCTTAGGTTTTCTGTATCGGTGTAAGAAGTATTTTTCCCCATCTGATCTGGCTACAATTTATAAAGCGTTTATACGCCCTAAACTCGAGTATAACTCCCACCTGTGGGCAGGTGCTTCACAAACATCGCTTCACCTGCTTGATAGAATACAAAATCGAGCGTTAACATTGATAGGAAATAGATCTGTTGCTGAAACAATTGCCCCTCTCGAACACCGACGCAATGTTTCATGTCTTTCCTTATTTTATCGTTTCTTTTATAAAAAATGTTCACTCGAGGTAGCCAGCTGCATTCCTCCCCTTAAAAGTTTCGCCCGTAATACTCGTCTTGCTAGGAATGCCCAATTTCGGACGTACCGTGAAATATAGGGATTCTTTTTTTAGCCGTACAACACGACTTTGGAATGGTTTACCCGGCGAGATTTTCCCTTGCCATTTCAATTTGCAAACATTCAAAACCAATGTTAATCGACACCTCCTATCTCTCTCCTCCCTATCTTCCTAATGCTCGCGCAGTGTGTTACATTAAAAGGGAAACAAATAGTCCCTTGTGCGCGCGTTAATTATAAAAAAAAAAAAAAAAAAAAATGCAATAAAATTTCGTTCGACCAGTTTTTATAAAAAGTTTTTTTTTGAAAAACTTTTTGAAAAAATATTAAAATTTTTTTTAGTAAGTCATTATAAGGAAATCTGTAGCTTTTATCTGGGAAAATTATTTTAAAAAAAATTCAATAAACCCGTTTTCAAAATATTTCGAAAACCAATTTTTTTTTAGAAAATTTAAAAAAATCGAAAACAAAAGTTTTTGAAAAATTTGAAATGCAATGCTAATTGAATTATAAATGACTTCCTGTCTGCAAAATTTTATTGCAATCGGGATAATGGTTTACGATAAAACCGCATTTGAAAAAACCGGTTCTATGAGAGGTACCGTTATAGAAAAAATTGTATGGCAGATTCCTACCGTGATTTTTCGACCTAGAGCAACAATGAAAAATACCCCCGAGATACTACCAAATAAATACTAAAACCATGTTTGAAGCAAATCGGCCCATCTGTTTAGGCTGTAGAGGTGCGAACAGACAGACAGACAGACGGAAGGAATTTCCCGGCCCACTTTTTTTGACTTCTCTATCATCGTAATGTCATGTTTGATTGTTAGAAAATTTTTTTTTTGCACGAATCCATAACTTTCATTATAGTACCTATAATCGCAAGTAAAAATAGTTTGTAAATTGATTGTAGATTTGTATAGTAAGTAGTAAGTAGACAGTTCATACCTATACAATGTGGAAATATAAGAAAATGTGGAGAGGAGACTATTATTTGCTTTAATTTGTATGTCTAGTTGTGAGTGTTTTTGTTAAAAATATATATTACTTTTGATTTGTTTACCTTTACTTGTTAAAACGTTTTTTTATAATTACTGGACATATTACTCACAAAATTTCATAAAAAAAAATCAGACTTTTTCGGAGGGTTTTCCCAAAGTTTTCTTTCGTAATTATGGGTACTATAATGATTTATAGGTAGCAGTGACGTGGCGTAGTGTTCGCCAAGTTATTCTCCAAAAACATTATCTATTCATATTTTCTAATCAAGGATCAAGATGATGACGTGATAAACTGAACGATCCAATTTCTTATTTTTTTGGGTTTGTTTATTTATGTATTAATGACTTTTGTGAAGATTTTAGACTTTTTTACTTGAACTATAAGGCATGTTTAGGATTCCTGAATATAAAAAAGCATTGAGATAACAATCAAAAACCACATAAGATCATAGAGAAGTCAAAAAAGTTAGTGACAAAAATTATCTGTCTGTCCCTCTGTATGTATAACGATCTGTAACGTAAACGACTGATTTGATTACGTTTAAATTTGGCTTGTTGGATTCTTTTGAAATTTTATTTTAGGAGTGAAATTGACGGTATATACCAGATAAGATATAACCATTAAGAAAAAGGTCATTTTTCTCGCGAAAACGGTTCCAACGATAAGGACAGTATTTTCATAGGTATAAGCTATATTTTACAACAAAAAAAAAATTATTTAGCGTCAACTCTATAAGTCCAGGAAAATAAGACACTCACTTCGAAAAAAATCCGACAAAGCTGAATTTCGGTGGAGAGCTATTATATAATTAAACGTCCTAGGTCCTAAACATTCCATTTAAAGTACCCTAAATTTGGAGCGGGGCAACCAAATTAAGGGGCGTAAAGGAGGTATTTTTTTTTTATTACTGTAACTGTAACTGTGCGATAAAAAGTATCATAATATTTTGAACTACAATGAGTAGGTACCTACAACTTTTTACTTGCGATTATAGGTACTAACTATAATGTAAGTTATGCATTCGTGCAGATTAAAAAAAAATTAAATAACAACCAAACATGACATTGCGATGATAGAGAAACATATTTGAGTTGCTGGCAAAATTCTGTCTGCCTGTCTGTATTTTGGATTACGCCTGAACGGTTAGGCCAATCGTCTTCAAATTTGGAAGTTTGTCTGTTTGTTCCGGGTAATCTCGGGAACGGCTGCACCGATTTTGACGGGACTTTCACTGACAGATAGCTGATATCCTAAGGAGTACCTAAGGCTATGCTACTTACTCACTAAATGGTGCTGGTGTCGTTTTTTTGAGGATTCTTTTTTATGGCCCGATGGACATTCACAGGCAGGGAGCTAATTTTGAAAGGAATGACTAAAGCTATTTGAATTACCTGTAGGTGGCGCTGGGTTTGCTTATTTTCGAAAAATTATATTTTTAATGAACAGTTTTTTGATAAATTTCAGGAAGTTTCGGGTAACAGCTAGTAGAATATAAAATCGAGCGTTATGACTGATAGGAAATAGGACTTCCGCTGAAAAAAATTGCCCCTCTCAAACAACGACGCAACGTTTAATGTCTTTCCTTATTTTATCGTTTATTTTATAAAAAATGTTCACTCGAAGTAGCCAGCTGCATTCCTCCCCTTAAAAGATTCTCCCGTAATACTCGTCTTGCAAGGAATGCTCATTAGTTCACCCTTGAGCCCAATTTCGGGCGTACTATTAAATATAGGGATTCTTTTTTTAGTCGAACAACACAAATTTGGAATAGTTTACCCGGCGAGATTTTCTCTTGTCATTTTGATTTGCAAGCATTCAAAACCAATGTTAATCGACACCTTCTGTCCTTCCCGTCCCTATTATCTTAATGCTCTCGCTGTGTACTTACATACATTAGAAGGGAAACAAATAATCCCTTGTGAGTGCGTTAATTATAAAAAAAAAACTTTCCTAAAAGGAATCGATTGACCTCCTCCCCTCCCATAGCCAACAAAATTGATGTCTATAGTCTCTCTATAGAAATCTGTTATTATTTTCTAGCCCCAAAGTTATCGTATTCTACTCGAAATATGTAAAGAGAAAGACCTCGTAAAAACAAACAAAATTATAAAAGTGGGTTTGGTAAATTTTAATTTTCTCGAAAATAAGAATGCGTAATTGCATAGTAGAAGTAACAAATATTAGAAGAAAATTTAGTACACATCATCTCAATTTTGAAAAAAGTCAATATGAATTTTTTTTAAATTTTTTTTCTGAAATTCTGAGTTTGAAAGGTTAAAAAAATAATAACATAAAACAGACTTTTGGCTTTAAAAAAAGGTATAGCAAATTATTTTAACTGTTGCCGTTATTTTTATATATTTTTTCCAACGCAAGTGCTTTCTTAGGAAATTGCCCCTCCTGCCTAAACGGGACTAATGTTTGTATTTTGTCCCTCTACATGAATCCGTTATTAATTTGCGGCGCCAAAGTTATCGTACTCTTGCCTCGTGATGTCATGTTTGATTGTTATCTCAAAATTCACCTACCCGTTTTCAAAATATTGATATTTTAATAATATTTTTTTTTTTAAAACATATTAAAAACACAAAAAAATGTTTTCGAAAATATTTTAGTGTTGGATTATTTAGGTTACTTACATTTTCCTGAATATCAATTTTGTTTGTAATCGGTTACCTAACCAGTTCTCAGGAAAGATGACAAAAAAAACCTCCTATGGGAAGTACCGGTTTTAGCCCACCGTCATACATTTTTTTTCACTAAAATTTAATAATATTGATTATTTACATACAAAATTCCTGAGGTCGTTTTTGAGAAAAATAAGCTTTTACGTAACGGTTATGTGGCAGGTACCGTTAATATTACAGCTAAAAAAGAAATAAAAAGACTCCTCTATCGAATGTCAAAATAAACGTACAGTAGTTCCAAATTTAAAGACGATAAGCTCAACCGTGTAGTAGACGGACAGAATTTTGCCAATCACTCAAATATGTTTATCTATGCACGAATGCATAACTTGTACTTAGTACTTATAATCGCAAGAAAAAATTAAACAATTAGGTATTACAAATGCAAAAAAAGCTGGGTAGCTAGTATTATATAAACCTCAAACAAACAAAAGATCTTTGTTAGGTACTATAAATCTACAATCAATTAAAAAACATTTTTTTGAATGAATTTCTACACAAAGTTTGCACTTAATTTCATTTTGCAAAATTCAAAACAAAAATCCATTTCTGCAAGGACGTGTTTAAAATACAGCAAGAAGTAAGTTTGTGTTTAAACTTCAAGAATGTACATAATGTGTACCTTAATTTTTTGAAGACCTTAATAGTAAACAAAAATTGAAAATCCTATAGAATTCGAATCAAAAGTCAATTATGTTCATATGTATGTATATGTTAAAATATGACAAATGGGTATATACATAGGTAAGTAATACCAGTGCTCGTACAAAAACATTGTATATACATTTCTATAGTACTATCATGGCGACATGTGGACCGTGGCATTCCAAGCGGCTCGTGTGTTTACTAATTGGGTAAGTTGAGAGAGACGAATAAAGAGCAAGGTTTTTAGTGTTAAGCTTTGTGCTTTCTTTACTGCGCATGTGCAATGTGAGGCAGGAAAAAAAAATAGGCGAAAATGAAATACTTGAGTATCTCGTTTCGCTTAGCTGCGGCGAATATTTTTTTTGTGGTGATTTATACACGATCCACCATTTTTAATGTTTACATTTCTTTATATGGGCGAGAACTGGTTCTTACATACATATGTACGTATGTACGTCATTGACCAGACATTTGATTCTAATTCTTTAGGATTTTCAATTTTTGTTTACCATTATGAAGGTCTTCAAAAAATGTAGGTACACACATATGTCCTCTTGAAGTTTAAACACAAACTTACTTTTGGCTGTATTTATACAAACGTCCTTGCAGAAATGGATTTTTGTTTTGAATTTTGCTTTCCATTCAGATAGCACTAATGGTCTTACCAGTACTCACATACGGATCCGAGACTTGGGTACTTACAAAAAGGAGCTCTGACCTCTTATTCGTTCGAGGAAGGACGATTCCGGGAAAGTCAAAATCATGAATTGTATGAAATCTACCTCGAAACAAATGTCGGGTAGCCTGGGCACCTAGCTCGCAGAGGAACCAGTTCTCGTCCATATAAAAAATATGCAAGCAATGAAAATGTTGGATCGTGTATAAATCCCAACAAAAAATTATTCGCCTGAGCTAAGCCAACCAAGATACTCAATTATTTAATGTTCGCCTTCTTTTTTTTCCTGCCTCGCATTGCACATGCGCAGTAAACTAAGCACAAAGCACAACCAAAGATAATATAAAAACGATGCTCATTATTCATCTCTCTCAATTTACCCTGTTAGTAAACGCACGAGCCGCTTGGAACGCCACGGTCCACATGTCGTCATGATAGTACTATATCAGTTTATGTATTGTATATACAATGAAAATAACCTTAGATATGTTTTTAATTTCAAGACGGTTGGGCCAAACGCTAAGGCTGTATTCCAAAATATACATCCGTAAACACCCTACATACATAATTTGGCCACTTACTGAAATATGTGTTTCTATGATCGTAATGTCATGTTTGCTTATTATTAATTTTTTTTACTTGCGATTATAGGGACAAGGCAGTTATGCATTCGTAAAAAAAAATCTTACAATCAGACATGACATAACGATAATAGGGAAGTGGAAAATGTGGGTCGGATAATATTGCCTGTCTGCCTGTCTGTCTGTATCGGCACCTAGAGACCAAACGGCTGAACCGATTTGCTTCAAACTTTATACACATTATTTATCTGATGTCCTACAGAGGGGGTTTCGATATTAGCATTCTAACTCTAAAACTAACCGTACCTGCCATATGATTTATAATGAAAAACTTGTTTTCTCAAAAACAGCTCTTACGATTTTGATAAAACTTTCTGAATTGTATTTTATATGTAAAATCTATCTTCTGGTTTGAACGGATTTTTCAGAAAAAGTCTTAAAACTGTACCTTCCATATTACCGGTTTATTTAAATCAGACTTTCTCCTTAAATTTTTAACGGATTTTGATGAAATTTTCAAAATAGGTAGTGTTTTATGATTCAAATAATATTGCCTATTAAAATTTGCAAAAACAATTTTTTGAATGTTTAATATTTTTTTTAAAAACTTTTTTTGTTTTTCGAATTTTTTGAAAATTAATCGATAGATTTTTTTAAAATTGTTTTCTGGTATAAACTATAGATTTCTTCAAATTGACATACTCAAATAAAATTGTAAAGTATGTTTTCGAAAAGTTTAAAAAAAAACATTTTTTTGAAAAAAAAAACTGTTCGAACTGTTCGAGAAATGACAGCTAGTGACTAGACACATTTTACCTCGGCTCCTTTTATTCAAGTTTTTTTTTTAACAGTATAAGTTTCCTTTTGATTCAATTTTGTTGTTTAAAAGTTCTTTAACTACACTGTGTGTAATTTACGTTACTAGAATTTCTCATAAATTAGTGCACCTATTAATTTTTGATAAAAAAAGAAATATATAAAAACATACATTTTTTCCCTTGTTTAATCACTATGGCTAATTGTGCTGGTGTAAATGCCCGAAAATTAAATTCACCACATAATTTCGCTCTCAAAAACCCGAAAAAAACCTTTGAGGATGACCGCGATATATGGAAAAAAATGGAGGAAAAATTCAAGATTCAAAATGATTCGATAACCAAGGACATAAGTTTATTCTTGCACAAACAACTGAAAGAAACTGTAAACCGAATAACTGCCTTGATTAATGCACAACTTTTGGATATGAAGAACGAAATTACACAGTTTCGTACTCGTATATGTGATATTGAGACTAATCAATCAAAACTAAATAATGACAACATGTTGCTTAAAAACGATATAAACAAGCTCAACAAAACACTCTCAGTTGTCAAAACCGAGTTCTCTTCATACACTTCCACAATTAAAAACAACGAAGAAATTTCTGCACTTCGAAATAAATTATGCACTTTGACAACAACACAGGAGATTCAATTCTATAAACAATCCCGATTCATCGATTATAATTAAATTTCTCTCGCAATTTGATAAAAACACCTTTCTTCGATCTATAGCTGCTTACCGAAAACAAAATACTAACAAACCACTTAGCTTGCGAGATGTCAACTTTGAGACGAAAACCGGCAGTCCAATCTTTCTTCGCGAGTGCTTGACAAAAAAAAAAACAATTTGTTTTTACAAACGGCTTTAAGATTAAAAAAGCAACAGAAACTTGTTTCGGTGTTTACGAGGAGAGGTTTGGTATACGTTAAACGACAACTTGAGGATTATGCAGTTTTAGTTATGGAAAATGAAGACTTGTTAAGGGTTGCGATGATGCCTGATTCGTTAAACGATTATTAACCAAATTTATATTTATTTTTATTTAATTTTTTTTTCTTTCTCTTTTGTTATTATTTGTTATTATCATTTATAATTCAATTTTTTTTCTTTTGCTATTTATATTATATTATAATTTATTTTCTTTTTTTTTCTTTTCTGTTTTTGGTAGAACCTTTGCAACGTATAACTTTTGTACCTTATTCTAAATGAGTAATTATGATGATGATGGCTTGATCTTAGGGTCAATGTTAAGAGTATTTAGCAACCAACGTGCTGATGGTTTTAAAGTTTGTCACATCAACGCTCAAAGTCTGATATATATTCGATGTCACTCCCAGGACTCGACATACAGTTTAACCTACACGATATACCCTCTCTAACATAAACCGCAACACCACCACCTCTATTTCCTCTATCTCTTCTTCTTAGTTTCCGGTTGCTGTTGGCAGCAACACTTTAACTCCTCCTGGAGCATAGGGCGTCAACCAGATTTCAATCTCTCTCTATTCACAGCACGATACCTCAGCTGAGCCCACGACTGCAAATTTTGGGACCGAGCTTTCCGGCTCTAAAAAGCCTGTAACCGCTTAAATTAAACAGAGTACTCGGGAATTCTGTAGGAAACCAAGTTTCAGAAACGCAAAAAGCATCGACTCCAAAACCTCCGAACACATATCTAAATTCATCAGTCTACAGACCAAACAGATATGTGGATTTTGCACCACTCATGCATCTTTTTAGAAACAATTCCACTGTCTTCACCAAATGACCAAGTTAATTTCTAGAAATCTTCGATGCTTCTCAAGAATTTCGTTATACTTGATGGTGTACATATTGTATTTATTAGAGCCTTACTTCCACTTGTGTTACCTTATGTAACGCACATGTTCAACACAATTCTTATGACAGGTATCTTTCCTAAAGCCTGGAAGCAGGCCAAGATATTTTCAATTCCAAAAATAATAGCGGTAAGGACTTTCAACCAATTGCCATTTCGCCATTTGTTTCGAAGGTTCTTGAACGTATAATGCAAAAACAGATTAACTCTTATTTAAGAAGAACTAACTTACTCACTTCAAATCAGTCAGGATTTCGTCCAAGGCACAACTGCATGACTGCACTAATTAATGTAACGGAACCCTTTTTTTCCTCTTCAATATAATACAATCACATCGACCCCAATATCTTTTCTACCGTCTACAATTTTAAAACTCAGTCAGACTGTGTACTCTTATCATTTCCCGACATACTTGCCTTACTTCAGAGCGCCAATTCTTTATAAACGCGTTACGACTCTGGAACTCTCTACCGAGAGATCTGAGAAATCTTGATAATTCAATATCTTTTCAAAAAAAAATTAAAAATCTTTTTGTCATCGCAATAAAGTTTTTACCAAGGACAAAAAAAAAAAAATAAAAAAAAAATAATAATTAAATTTTAAATTTTACCGTTTACTCTTTTAATCTATTGTTTGTTGGACAACATTATTCCTAGTTTTTTATTTCATCCATATTAAATTTTAACAATCGTTAAGTTATCACTTTATTATAAGATATTATATCTTTTGTGTATAACATCCTTCAATAAATGAAAATGAAAATGAAATGAACGATTTTGAACTGACACATTCATAAAATAGAAAACACCAAAAGAAATCACATGGCTCACAATATTTTTTTCCAAAATATATTTTTTTATTTCATATAAATTTCTTTGTTTAATGTTTTCCCCCAAATTTTGTTTTTTATTGCTAGGTTGAGCCCTAGCCACTAATCAAATAAAATCAAACTTCGTCGTACACCAAAGAGGTGGTACCTCACCTGTAATTTTGTTTAATAATTCTTTTATTAGTAAAACAAGTGAATCCAAGATTTCTTTGTTCTCTAAGAAACCTTAACTTGTATAATCCATAAAATTAAACTTTTTTTTAATAAAATTTTATGCATTTTTTTATTTTAATGATAAAAACACTGGCGCAAAATTATAGACAACCTATTTTTAATACGTTAACTTCACACTACTTAAAATGTTTAGTTCTGTACTAAGTTTTTCTCAATTATAAACAAAATAACCTCTTCACTAGTTAAAATCAAATTTGGAAATTTGAGAACCTTAGGGAATTTTGTTGTTATTGGATTTAGGCTGGGTTTGTGTTTATTTTTATTTTCAAAATGGCGCTTTGTGAGAGCGAGCCGTCATTCTCTCTGAGAGTTTTTTATAATTGAAGAACTACACTTTTAATGTTAGTGCCAAATTTTATTTGCTTTAGTTTGGTATTAAAGCGTCTATAATTTTGCGCCACTATGTTCATAATTTTAAACATAGTGTTTAATTGTTGTTGCTTAAGAAAATCAAGTGTATTCTCCTATTGACATTGAAGACATTGACATTAATTTGAAGTAACACGACAAAAAGAACTCAAAATTAAACGATTTAAGAATTAATATTTTACTTATACGTACAAATCGGAAAATTTTCGTTATTAGATATGATTTAACAGGCAGAATTTGTTCAAATTAGAATATCAACGAATTAATAATGAAAATATTTGAATGCAAAATGTTTTATTTTAGCCCAGTGAATAAATACTTTTTATTTAAAGAAAAACTCTAAGGCTAAGAATAACGGTACCTGCCATATAACCTTTAAGGAAAAACTTTTTTTCTCGAAAACGATTTTGATGAAAATGTTTGAGTTTTTTTTGTTGGTAGTAGCTATTAGCTAATTAGAACCAAATTTTCTAGAAAGTCTATTATAGGTACCTTTCATATAACGGTTTTTTTAATTTTCGATTTTCAAGGTAACGGCTCAATGGATTTCAATAAAATTTTATTATGTATGTAAATTCTACATACAAAATTTTGAATAATTATTTTTTTTCTATTTTTATTTAATTTTTGAAAATTCAATATTTTTAAAACTTATCAAAAAAACTATTTAAAATTTTAAATTAATAAATTCTAAAATTACAAACAAATTTTTTTTTTCAAAAAACTAAAAAAAACACGATTTTATCAAAATTTTCAATTTTCCAAATACTTTTTTCTTAAATTCTTTATTATTAAAGTTGTATTAGACGGTCCTTGTCATTGGTCACTGCAGGGACACTGTGACGTCACAACAAAATAGGTCCTACCACCGTCACTGCCGCGACAAAGGTAATCGTGTCACAGCTAGCTACAGTGACTATCACACGAATGACACATGTCTGTCCTTGTTGTCCCAAAATACAATGAACGTCAAAGGGTGTCACTATTGTCCCTGTATCTCGGTGTCACTGCAAGGACATGCAAAACGGTAAAGATGACACGACATGACAGCTCTTATACAGCTGGTCGTTGGCGGTGACATTTATCACTTTCAGCAGTGACGATCACACGGCGTCACACAAATGAGTCCCTGTGTCTTGGTTGTTTTGGTTGTCTTGGTTAAATATAGACGTGAGTTTCTGAAATGTTTCAATTACCTAAATTAATTTAATTAAAAAAAAGAATAAATAATACATTTCCAATTACAGTGACAAAAGTGAAAAGTCAAATTAAGTACGTCCACACGAAATATGGTAGAGGTGGCGATTCTCGCGGCCTACATCTTGGAAAGCAGCCAGCGACGATGACTCCGACAACAACCAAAGTCCACCGCAAATAATTCGTACCTTGTGGTCCAAAAATTGCTTGTTGTGAAGTGATAATGAAGGTTTCTGCGCAAAACTAATGCGAGAATTATGAGCTGAGGAGCCAGAGCTCTATCGTCTCTTCAAACAGCCGCGTTTTGACGCCGCGTTTTAGCGCCAAGCTTCAACGCCGCGTTGTTATATAGCGCAATACATATCCCATGGCACAAAGAGTGCATTTTCAACGCCGGTTCGAGTTCAACGTGGCGTCAATACGCTGGGTCAAGACGCGGCGTTGAAATAAATAACAAATAATTTTTTTGACGCCACGTTAGAAAAGATTATTTTATTGAGCATTTATATATATATATATATATATAATCTATATATATGTAGGTTGAGTGGCAGCATTGCCCCTAGTGTGACGTCACTACTCTCTCTTTATGCATACGATTAAAACCTGTCTGCATACAACAAGAGTTTTGGAGAGGTATCAATTAAGACGTCAAGCCGAGCAGACGTTCATGCTGTCCATTAACTTTTTCTTTTCTTTTTGTGCAAAGCACTTTATATATTTCTTTGTTAAATTAAATTAATAAATTATTCTTTTTTTATTTCTTAATAAATAAATAAATAAATTTATTGGAGCGATAGCTCCTTAAGGAGCCAAGGCCTAGTGACTTATGATCTCAACCATTCCTGTGTGTGTGTTGTCAATCTGCAAGAATGGAATGGACTTACAGTTTACCACCGAGTCCGAACGGCTACATGAGATGCACTTTTTCGAGAAAAATTTTACTCTTGGAGGTCTTGTCAGTAGCTCGCAAGAGGCAGTACTCCGAAAAAGAAGGGGGCTATGAGCTGGATTCGAACCCAGGCTCATTCGCTTAGCAGTCCGACACACTAACCACTAAGCCACGGGACACTACAATTACAATATTCTTAATAAAGAATATTAATATTTTTTTGTTAATTAAATAGTTGTTTCCTACATATATGTATATAGATTATCTATGTGTACGAATTGAGATATTTTCAATAAATATATTAATAACCCTGAATCAAAAGCTTCGTCAAACAGAACGCGTTTTTTACGCAGCGTTGAGATTATTTTGACGCGGCGTTATAAATGCGGTGTTAGAGAACGTTAAACAAAGAGCTGTCCGCAGCGCGTTTCATATTTGAATCTTGATTTTCATTTTTCCACCAAATGCCAATCAAGTTATTTTTTCCATTTAGAACAACATTAAACTACACAAAATAAGTCAAAAAATGTCTACAACAAATTCAGAATAACTTAATTCACTAAGCATAAAATAATTTAAAAAAAAATTTCTAACGCGGTGTCAAAAAAAATAATTTGTAATCAATCACAACGCGGATTCTTAACGCCGCGTTTTGAAGCGGTGTGGAATTTGACGCGGGTTTGAAAACGCCATCTATGTGACATGAGATATGTATTACTGTATATTAAAACGCGGCGTTGAAACGCGGAGTTAAAACGCGGCCTCAAAACGCGCTCTGTTTGACAAGGTCACTAAAGTTATTGTTTTGAAATTTTTTTTTATATCATTTTCATTTTTAATATTGCTTATCATGGAAAAACTGATAGAATGTGTTAGAAAATAGGAAAACATGTAAGAATATAAGTTGTTCTGAAAACCGAGATATGGCAAAAATCGGAAATGAACTATTTCTCCAAGCGTTGCGTTAAAACGCCGCGTGAAAATAATCTCAGCGTTGCGTTAAATAATCTCAACACCGCGTAAGAAACGCGCTCTGTTTAATAAAGCCTTTAATTCTCAAAACAATTCAAAAACTAATCTGTTGTAACGCGGCGTCGAAATAATAATTTGTAATTTATTTCAACGCCACGCTTAGACGATGCTTATTGCCGCCGCGCTGAACTCGACGCGGCGTTGAAAACGCGCTCCTTATGATGTATTACTGTATACTACAACGTGGCGCTTAAACGCGGCGTAAAAAGCGGTCTGTTTGACGAGGTCTTTATACTTTGAGGTAACACGTTTGTCGCTGTTTGAGAATAAAAGTTCTAGGAACCAGCTTAAAATATTTTTTAAAATTGAAAACAATTCAAAAACATGTTTTTTAGTTGAAATGCATATTTTTTTCTTGATTTTGTTTAAATTTTGCAAATTTCTTCGAAATAAAATGTTTTTTCATCATCTCGCAGTCAACTCGTATTATGGGTATACGATATTGCAAATCTGATAGCACCATCAAAGCTATTGAATAAAAGTGTGTTTAACTTCGAACGACCAACCGAGACCAACAGTGACCTGGCAGAAATTCCTGCTATGTCACTGTTGGGAGACAGTCCTTGCAGGGACAGGCTACGTGTCACTGTGTCCCACCAACAGTGACAGGGCTATTACACGGTCCTTGTAATTTGTCACTGCAGGGACTTAAAAGTGACACGTCGTCACTGTGCCTGTCACTGTTTTGGTCACTGCAAGGACATGCAAAACAATGACGATCACATGACGTGACACTTTTAGGACAGAAAACTAGTGACGTCAAAATGTCACTACAGTAACCAATTACAAGGACCGTCTAATACTAGCTTTAAGACGTGTGGATTGCATTCTTTATTTTAACTAAAAACCGTTAAGTGTTGTGGTTTTGATACTTTTTATAAGTTCAAACTGTGTTATTTTCAACGTATATGTTAATTGCTTTTGACAAAGATGTAATTGGGCCCATAAAAACAAGTACGTGCGACCCAGTCGTGCTCATTTTTTAATTCAAATAACGCGTTGGATAAGCCGTATTATGTGGAATGTGGTTGACTCAAAAATCGGTCGTTAAATAAAAAATTTCCAAAAAAAGTTACCGCAACCCTCAACGTCAGCCGGTTCGGAGCAGCATTGGGGGAGCCTGCCCTCCCCCTCAATCTGCCACTGGTTATCCAGAAGATTAAAAAATAAATTGCAAGACTGGATCGCACGTACTTGCGCATATGTGCGGTCACATTGTAGAATAAAATTTAAGCTAACATCAAAGCATTTATTCGATTTTTGTGACTTTTGATTATTCGAATTAAGTACGTTAAATTGTATTGAGTGAAATAATTTAAACGCCATTTTATTTCTTAAATAAATGTAAGAAAGGGTAATTTCGAAAAAAATTAATGCGATATTATTTCGGCTACCTACATTTTTCTGAATATCAATTTTGATATTAATCGGATCACCAGTTTTCGAGAAAGTTGAAGAAAAAAAAACCGGTCCTATGGGAGGTACCGTTTTTAGCCCACCATATTAATTTTTTTTCACCAAAATATAATTCTTACCTACACTACATTTTTATGAATTTTTGATATTTTTTTAGGCTACAGTATAAAATACATCGTAATGTCGTGTTTGATTGTTATCTCAATTGTTAAAAGTTTTAAATTAATGAATTATTTTTGATCTAAATTGGGAGGTAATTTTATAGATTTAAAAGAATTCTGTAGTCTGTACTTAGTCATTAGTTAGTTTTAAGTTAGTCTAATAAACGAGTTCAAACAATACACGTCGTGTTTCTCTGATAGGAAGATAAATATAACACAAATGTTATTAATTAAGAGAAAAAAGCGAAAAACTACAAATATCAATGCAGGGATATTATATTAGGAAACTCAACGAGTAAAGGTCACTATTAGGTCATATTTGCAGAGATTATGTATTTTTGTTCTCTATTAGAGTTATAAAGAATGGAATTTCAATGTACGTCTTAATAATAACAGTTGTTTTGATGAATGCGAATTAATTAAGCATTTAATAAAGAAACGATAAGGGGTTGTAAGTTGCAGAATACAAGATTAAAGAGAACAATAAATGTACAAAATAATAATGTTGCCATTGAAGGTTCATCAGAAGCCATAAAATATACACAATGACTACATCTTACAAAATACCCTGAATGATTGAATGCACGAACTCGTTTAATAAGTTGAAGGGTATGTAGAATAAAAGCCAACTTTTAATCCAAAAAGACTATTAAACTTATGGTGATTCCGTCATCTCAATTTAGTTAAAAATGCTATATTTAAAACATATAAATTTCTTGCCTTGAAAGCAATCTTCCCATAAATTTGTATGTATGCTTCTCACGTCAGAGAAAGAATTGAAAAATTACTAATTCCGAAATGTTCAGTTTTAATTTTTAAAGTATTTAAAATTAATCTAAAGCTTAGATCAGTCACTGTGGCGTATGTTTAACATTTAAGGTTCCACAGGGGAATATTTGATGTGCGATTGATCCCTTTCAATAATAACCCCCGTATAGTTAGCAGCACTACGTCGGGAATTTTGATTTCTTTGGTGCCCCGAATTTGGAAAACCATTTTTAGAACTTGGAAAACTATAGTTTAAAAGTTATTAACAATTAAAGGTTTGGCGTATAGTAAGCAGCACATAGAAACAAAATTAGACTTTTTTGGTGTCAATCGATGGGGAACAGTTTGGACAAATTTGGAAAACCATTTTTAAAATTTTGAAAAGTGTAGTTTAATAATAAACAACAAAACTGTAAAAGTGTTGACAGAATCTATAAACAAATACTCATAACATAACGCATTAGGACACGTTGGGACATAAAAACGGGCTTACATCTGCCAGTTAAAACGAGTTTTGTTTTTTTTATTAATTAGTATGGTATTCGCTTAAAAAAATCATCGCGAAAATAATTGTTTATGAATAATTAATTTATAATTTTCAAATTCTTAACATTAATTGCAAAATTTTGAAATCCATTTAATTACTCTTCATGAGTTTTATAATTCAAAAAACCTTAATATATTAGCTAATAAAAATTATCTATATATTAAAAATTTTCTCAAAGTACCAAGTTAATGAAATAATTTCATTTAAAGAATTTTCAACATTTATAAATCTTGTGAATGAGCTCGTTTGAAGTTTTCAGATTTTGAAAACCTTAATAAATTAGTTATTAACGTATTCCTAAGTGTTGAGCATTTATTATTTGTTGAGAATTACCCATACGAAAAATTCTCAAAAATATCTCTGGTAAACAAATGTACATAACTTTTTAAATATGCTTTTCCAAATTCTGAATTTTTTTTTCCAAATTGAAGAATTATTTCAGTTAACTCCTTACAAATTTTCAGAGTTTTGAAATTCTTAATTAATTAGTTATAAACAAATTTTTTTTGTTGAGAATTACCATACGAAAATTTCTCAAAAAATATCTCTGTTAAACAAATGTTCATTACTTTTTAAATATGCTTTTCCAAATTCTGAAAAAAGGTTTTCCAAATTAAAGATTTACTTTAATACACTCTTTACAAACTTTCAGAATTTTGAAATTTGTATTTAATTAGTTATAAACAATTTTTTTATTTGTTGAGAATTACCCATACGAAAAATTCTCAAAAATATGTCTGTGAAACAAATGTCCATAACTTTTTAAATATGCTTTTTCAAATTCTGAAAAAGGTTTTCCAAATTTGAGAATTATTTCAATAAACTCCTAACAAATTTTCAGAATTTGGAAAACCTTAATAAATTAGTTATTAACATTTGTTTCAATATCGTACATTTATTCAAGTTTACAGTTCATCAAAGTGCAAAACGGATTTATATCAAATTATTTATATGCTATCGATCTAAAATATGCACGCGAGTATATTGGGACTTCCTGTCCCAAATTGCGTGATCACGATTTTGACAATCTTATGTCAGTTTCTATTTTTATTTTTATTTTTGAAGCTTTCATTTTAGAAATCGGAAAATAAAATACCTTATGTCGAATTCGTTTTCAATTTTCAGATTTGATCTCAGATTTTTCTTGTTAAAACGAACATAAAACGAGGTTGATTTTTTTGGAGTTGTGTCAGTGCTTTTTGACAACTTTTCGTGGTGTCTTTTGCCAGTCTAAACAGAATAAGTAAGCAAACAGATAACAAGTTAAAGGTACAAAAAATTGGTTTCTATAGAAAATTTTATTAAAATATGTATCAATATGAACATTGAAGAAAATTGTTAAACGAATATTGTGTAGTGGCAATAAGAACGATGGGATCATTATCATTAATAAAACGTAGATATGGTGTCTTTTTTATAATTAACGCGCGCACAAGGGTCTGTTTGTTTTCCTTTTAATGTAACACACTGCGCTGGCATTAGGAATATAGGGAAGGGAGAGATAGGAGGTATCGATTAACATTGGTTTTTAATGCTTGCAAATCGAAATGGCAAGGGAAAATCTCGCCGGGTAAACCATTCCAAAGTCATGTTGTACGGCTAAAAAAAAGAATCTCTATATTTCACGGTACGTCCGAAATTGGGCTCAAGGGTGAAGTGATGGGCATTCCTAGCAAGACGAGCATTACGGGCGAATTTTTTAAGGGGAGGAATGCAGCTGGCTACCTCGAGTGAACATTTTTTATAAAAGAAACGATAAAATAAGGAAAGACATGAAACATTGCGTCGTTGTTTGAAAGGGGCAATTGTTTCACAGGCAGTTCTATTTCCTATCAATCTTAACGCTCGATTTTGTATTCTATTAAGCAGATGAAGCGATGTTTGTGAAGCACTTGCCCAGAGGTGGGAGTTATACTCGAGTTTAGGGCGTATAAACGTTTTATAAATTGTAGCCAGATCAGATTTGGAAAAGTACTTCTTACACCGATACAGAAAACCTAAGCACTTAGCAGTATTCTTAGCGATTTCAAATATATGGTCGTTCCAACGGAGGTCGTTGTTGACACACATACCGAGTACTGATAGCTTTTCGGTTTCTTCGATGTAAGTTCCATTCATGGACAATGGCATTGGGGGTATGTTTAGCTTTAACGACAGAAGACAGCATTGAGTTTTCGAAGCATTAAACTCGCTACGAGCTTGACATACGGTACCGTTGCAATTGTACGTCCGAAGGCGAAGGACGTGAATTATCGAACGAATATGAAAAGCTGAGGGTAGAGTCGTCAGCAAAACAGTTAAGTGGATTAGAAGTAACAGACAGAAGATCATTTATAAAAATGAGGAAAAAAGTCGGAGACAGAACAGAGCCCTGGGGCACACCAGCATTTATTTTGTTGGAATCAGACTTGAATCCGTCCAGTACAACTTGTATTGAACGGTCCAGAAAATAGTTTCTAATCCAACGAACAAGAGAATTATCGATACCAAAAGCACGCATTTTCGATAAGAGAGCTTCATGTCAAGCTCTATCAAATGCCTTGGAGATATCAAGAGCAATAATCTTACTTTCACCAAAGCGATGTAAAGATTTGTTCCACTCGGTGAGATATGCCATCAGATCACCAGTGGAACGGTTGCTGCGGAAGCCATACTGACGGTCATGGAGAAGCTTTTGATCTTCGAGATATTCCTTAAGCTGACGGTTAATCAGTGTTTTAATGACCTTAGAAAGAAGGGATGTTAATGCTATGGGTCGGTAGGAGGAGGGGGAGGATGGGTCACGTTTCTTAGGGAAAGGCTGGACAAATGCTGTTTTCCACCTTCTGGGAAAGATTCCAAAAGAGTAGGACCGATGCAAAAGCTTACGCTTCATCATTTTTACAAATGACCAAACATTTTTACTGGCTTTGGGACACTGCAGAATTTTTTGCCGTAATTTTTGGTCATGCAAAAATTTGGTTCTTTCAATAATGAGTTGCATGAGTTCGTTACTTGTTTGTGCTTTTTCCGATTTTCCTCTGTAGGGTTGGCTTTGCAGGATCGGAAACTTACTTCTTTGAGCCTGATAGCTTCTTTACACTCAGAATTAAACCTGGACTTTTCTTTAGGATTGATGCTTTTTACTCTGTTAGGAATAAAAGCACGCGTCCCTAGAAGAATCACATTTTGTGATTTCAGCACCGGCATCAATGTCACTATCGAGGAAGCATAGTGACCAGTTGAAATTTCGGAAAAAAATATTCAGGCCGTCCCAGTTGGCTTTCTCGTATTGCCAAACGGTCCTGGTGGGAAGTTTTTCCTTAACTGGATAGGTGGAGGATGAGAAATTAGCTGAAATGATACAATGGTATGATTACCAAATGGAGAAGTTACACTAATGGTATATTTATCAGAGCGAGAAGTAAGAAACAAGTCAGGAGTAGTGGCGGCTTGCCCAGCAACATCCGGTATACGCGTTGGCACATCGATCAGTTGGGTAAGGTGATGTAACCCGGCAAAGAGCTCGACATACCTTCCTTCGGGTGTTGTCTGACCAGAATAGCGGAGTCAATTGGAATTGTGTACATTGAAATCGCCCGCAATAACGATTTCAGTGCGAGGACAAAGGCAAACAATTTTCGAGATGGAATCAGACAGTGAGTCAAAAAAAATCCAAATTAATTTCTGTAATAATCAAACTGTCTTAGGTGTTATGCCCATAAGACAGCTTGCATACAAAAAATCAATTTAAGTATTCAGCACAATAGGACAAACTCAGATGCCCTTATCTATTTACCGCAAGCATTCCATGGTCATACAATGCCTACAGTAGATAAGAAAGAGGCAGTCAAGCACAAAGGTCTAGGGACAGATAAGAGGATATTTGCTACGCGAGTATGTTTTATTTATTTTTTTTTCTTCCATAGCGCGAGTGGGCATCTTTTTCTTTCCTCCAATGAGAATACTTTTTATCAAACAAATTTGGGTACCTTTAACCTATACGGTTTTCTGTTTATTCTTTTAAAGGACAAGTGATCTGGCGAGCGCCATTTACACCCGGAATACATGGATGTATTTTCAGGTAGCGTGGCATGGAAATATAATTAACTCGACGTCAAGGTAATGTTGAATTAGTTTTTAAAAAAGATTTTTTTTTTGTGATAATTTTTTTTTGTAATTCCATATTCGCTTTTACAGAACCAAAGGTCTTAGGATCCAAATTAGACGCGATATCTTCGTCATCCTCATCGTATTCCAATGATGATTTTTTTGTTTGAGTTTCAGAAGCAATTTTGTAAAAGTGAATTCATCTTTTTTCCTTTTTACAATAACAAAATGAACTTTGTACCCTGTACTTGTGTTATGTCTGCTTACAATGTACTTGCAAATTACTGTGAATTGTGAAAAGTACGACAGCAAGTTTGTTAACTGGTACTCACAATCTCACAAAGTTAATAAAAGAAAATCGTTTCATGTTCGTTTTTGCAAGAAAAATCTGAAATCTGAGATCAAATATGAAAATTAAAAACGAATTCGACATAAGTTCACACATTATCGGAAGAGGATTTTGATATTAATACTTCTTTCTTTTAGAGCATTTTAAATTGGTCGTCTGAATCTTTCTGAATTCGTTCCACTACAAAAAAAAACTTTTGGACGATTCTGAAAAAGGAAATTTTTCTTCTCGACTTGATGTCAGAATCTCCTCAAGAAGACAAATGAATCACCAGTTGGAAGAAGGGAATAAATCCCGAAATTTCCAAAAATGACCTTTTGATGCAAATGTCATCTCTATACGTAGACGCATCTGTTAGGTGGAAGAAAGAAACAAAAACCATTTTGATGACACTAATATAGGTGATTTAAAAAAGCATTAGTTGGAAAAAAGAAACAAATCCCGATTTTATTTTCTTCTTCCAACTAATTAATTTTATTTATTATTTTTATATTTTAACATAACTCTTGAATTGCTTTAACTGCTCAGTTCTATTTTTGCAATCAACGAGTACCGGTCAAATAGGCAAGAGACTAATGTTAACCGTAACTTTAAAGGTCAAAGTAGTCGTGTTCGGTCGTGTTAATTTTTTCTAACGGTAATTTTGTAAGCTAAAATGTGTAGTCTGTATACTTTGAGAGATGTCAAGTGACTCGGGTTCGAACACCGGAGGAGTTGAATCTCCAAGAAATAAATTCCACGACTGGATCGCACGTACTTGCTCATATGTGCGGTCACATTGTAGAATAAAATTTATGAAAATTAAAGTGAACATCGATTTTTATTACTTTTTATTGTTATTAAGTACGTTAAATTGTGTGAAATAATTTAAACGCCATTTTTTCAAAAAAAATTCTTTAAGAAATGTAAAAAAGTGTGATTTTTTTCAAAATCGTTGGAGTTTTGATAGTAATCAGATCACCAATTTTCAAGAAAGTCGAAGAAAAAAAAACCGGCCCTCTGGAAGGTACCGTTTTTAGCCCACCGTATTAATTTTTTTTCCACCAAAATATAATGCCTACCTACAGTAGTAGACTGGTTTTTTTTGTATAAAAATTCTTGAAGCCGTTTTCGAGAAAAATAAACTTTTACATAACGGTTATATGAAAGGTACCATTAATTTTTGAGCCAAAAAAAAAAAATTGAAAAAACTCCTCTGTAGAATGTCAAAAAAACCTCAAGTTCTAAATTTAAAGACGATTGGCCCAACCGTTTAGGCTACAGTCCAAAATACATACGTACAGACCGACAGGCATCAGACAGCCAGACAGACAGACAAACAGACGGACCGAATTTTGCCAGTAACTCAAAAATGTTTCTCTATCATCGTAATGTCATGTTTGATTGTTATCTCCATTTTTTTAACCTACACGAATGCATGACTTGCATTATAGTACCTATATTCGCAAGTAAAAAAAAGAAAGGTTTAAGAAATACACATTTGTATGCAAAGGAAGTACAAACAGTTTTAAGTTGGAAGAAGGAAATAAATCTGAGCTTTTACAAACGATATTTCTAGCTACTAGAAAGGGATAGAAGAACAAAATGTATCTCATGCGACTCAAAACTTCGAGAGCCTTATATTATTCATATGTCAAAAATCTGAGAACCGTCAAATAAAGAAGTTATACTGTTTTTAGCTCTTTACTTTAAGTCAGACGGATTTGTTCCCTTCTTCCAACTGGTGGTTCAAATACATTACTCAAATATGAAAATGAAGCGACAGCTTATAAAAAAAGTGCAGCCTAAATTCAAATTCGGTTTTGTTCTTACTCAAAGAAACAATCTGGAAAAATTGGTAAGACATACAAAATTATTGTTTAGTTGTCCTACTGATATAAATTTGAATGTTTATCTGTTTGGATTTTTGTTCCACAACAACGCCTGAACGGTTTTGGATGAAATTTGTTAGGAAGGACAAGGTTACAAAACATATATTTATTTATAAATGACTAGCTTCTATTCCTGACTTTGTCTGCGTAAAACAAATATTTAAACATACAAACATTCACGTTTACAATATTAGTAGGATTCTATTAAAAAACTACAATTTTTTTTTTTTTTCAAAATATGTCCGAGCCCTTGCTTTAAAAGTACTAGAGTAATGTCAAACTACATGCCTACGTACACGATACGATGCGAAGGATAAAAGAACAAATTCAAATATAATGGACAACCTTGCGTGAAAATATATGTATTATAAGAATATATTTTCGTTTGTTGAATTCATGCCAATTCATTGCCAACTCTCCAAAATCAAATCGCATTATGTTAAAAAAATGGATTTAAGCATAAAAGAATTTATTATTATTACATATATACATTTATCTAAACAAACATTTTTCTTTATATTTAAAATATAAATTATTTAGGCGATAGCTATGTTAAAAAAATTATATAAATGCATTTGTTGCTTCTTAAAGTGCTGTTTTTTCCATTTGAACTTCAACGAAATAAAACTAGCTTTTAACGATTTTTATTTAATTCAAAAATGATTTTATGTTCTCAATAATAACACTAATAATTATATAGGTATGTATAAAAATATACAATGTAGATATGATAATTTAAGATTTTTCTTACAATTGAATTTAAATATACTAAAAACTACAGCATTTGGCCTTCTTACATTTAAATTTTCTCAAAATAAAAAAAAATTACAAACAAATGGAATTCAAAATAAATTTATTTGAAATCTATATTCCATATATAAGACTGATTTCGGACTACCAAAAAAAAAAAAAACACACACTAAACCACAATAGGATTTTGAGTCGATTTTTTTAAATACATACATTGTTAAATTTACACATTTACTTCCTACAAAGAATTCATTTTCAATAAGCGTCTCTAGAATATGAACAAGGAGTGTAGATGAAGTTCATTATGATGTGATTTTTTTTCAAACTTTTTTAAATTGAATAATATTAGCAAAAGTATAAAGTTTTGCAATACAAAAAATAGTTATATAAAATTTGGTACATGAAAACCTTAATTATCATTTATTATTTAATATATTGTTGATATATACTTTTTTGGATAAGAGGGACTAGTTGCCCTTATGCCTCCTACCGATGTAGGTACGCTTCTTCATTGAAGTTTTGACAACCAGTTTGATTCAAGTGCTGTAAGAAACCTATGTGAAGTTGGCTCCTGCCAGTCCATTTATATTATTATTTGTAATATCGGGGATATCCTTATTCTTCCTTTTAATTTGTTCACTATATTTGCATTTGGTTCTCAAAAGACACTTTTTTGAGACTTCATTGTAAAAAGAAATCTTTGAATGCAGTTTCTTGCCGGATATAAACCTGATTGAAGAATAAGAAGGTTGGAAGGAAGGAAGGGAATAGGTACTAAAAAGTTTGTTTCCTTGATTGATATTTTGCATTCAGTAATCGAATAGTTTTTTATTTGTTAGTTGTTTTTGCATGTTTATGTGTTATCATATCAGGTTTCTTTTTTCATATAAGAATTTCTTCAGTAATAATTATAATTTTGTTTCACGGTTTCTGTTGTTGAAATTCCAATATTTAAATATATGTTGTTGTTGTTAGTTTTTCATTCTTTTTTCTGAATTTTCTCGCATTGTAGAGGGAGAAAATTGTGGTTGAATTTTGTTGTTAAGAGGTTAAATATTGTATGTGCCGTCGGGAATCTGTGCTGAATTTGGAATGAATTGAATTGTACTATCGTCAGCCGTTGGAGCCAAATTGCTTTGATCTATAAGAATTAATACAAAATAATGAATTGACTGAACAAAAAAAAAAGATTTTTATTTTACCTCTTTTTGGCAGAATCTGCGATAATAGATCGCAGGGATTCGCACCCGAATGGAATTGTTTTTACCCAATTGGTGGGTTTTGTTGCTGCAACTGGCTTCTTGTCATTGCGTGACACTTCGTCCGATGTGTTATCATTACACCGAAATTTGAGGGTGTTGGAGGATGGAACGTACGAAATATTTTCCTCTTTATAATATATTTACTTTATCACACGGTCAAAATCTCATCAACCATGGGAGATTGTGTTTGTGAAAATATCACATGCATATATGTGTCTGTTTGATGAAATATCAAAAGTTTTTGATTTTCTATTAATCAAGTAGCAAGCATTGATGTGTTTATTTTCAGGACAGAGGCCAAGCAACATACTTGAACTTGTTTATTTTTTTATTATTTATTTATTTTTTATTCATTTCAAGTTATATAAGCTAATTAACAATTTTTAAAAAGAAAAAAATAATAGTGTTCATTCTTTTACTTTAGAAGTAAGTGGTGAATGACACATCAATATTTTTACATTTTATTGATATATGTTGTGGGGTGACAACTTGTGTTAATTCAATATTAATTTAAATAAAACAGATCATCAAGATATATTATTATTAAAAGTTAATTAAAAAATAAGTAAATTAAAAAATAAAATCAAGATATACTGTCATAAAACTTAACAATTTGTAGATAATACATTTTTGTTTTTATACATTTTATGTGATTAAAATAGAGAAAAAATCTAAAAAAATAATTCAATATTTTCATAGCTATTTGTGAATAACCAGTCTTTGACATTTTTTATGAAGTTTGAATTAGAAACTGTTTGCCTTATCGTTAAGGGTAATTTATTGAAAACATATAGAGCTGTATGCGTATAAAAATGTGAAAAATGTGTTCTATGTGCAAATGGTACATTGACAAGGTTCAAATTATTTAAACGCAGGTTAAAAAATTGAGAGTTTCTACTCGGAATGTTTCCACTTTGCTTGAAAAACTCTCTTAATACTTTAAATACATACAAATGTCTCATTGGTAAAATTCGCAATCTTCTAAATAAAGGGAAAGTTTCAGAATACCGATGTTTATTACAAATTATTCGTATTAAATGCTTTTGCGCTATTAATAAGGGTCCAAAAGAATTAGCATACGAACCACCCCAGCTTGTTATACCGTATTGCAGTTTTGAATGTGCAAGGCCGTTGTAAATAGAAGCTAAAACTTTTTGCGAACAAAAAGCTTAATGAGGTACAGTTTTCTTGTGACCAACAACATATAAGATTTAATCGTTTGAATATGATATTTCCAATTCAAATTAAAATCAATGAAGACACCTAAGTACTTAAAATGTGGCACAGACTCAATTTTGAAACAATTTTCAGAACATTGTAAGTCCGATGAAAAATTACTTCTACCACACTTACGAATAGGTAGAGAAAACTGTTTACAATCGTGGGTGTGAAACCATAGTTTATAATCATGTAGGTTGTTGGCAGATATCTTGAAACACATTAATTTAGTTTTTTCACTGATAACTAACCTATGCATGGTTAACCACATCCTTTAGATTTCATGATCTTCCTCAATCTTGGCTAAACATTCAAATACCGTTCCATATTCATACGTAAAAACTATATCATCGGCAAATGCTGTTGAGTTACCATTTAGCTTAAGTTTGAAAATAGAGTTTATGTAGACAAGAAAAAACAATGGGCCAAGTACAGAACACTGAGGAACACCATTTCTTAAAACCCTTGGTTCACATAAATATCCATTTATATTTACAATTTGTTTCCTATTGCTTAAATACGATTTTAACAATTTAAAAAAAAATTACCTCGAAAACCAGCATTATAAAGTTTGTCAAGTAAAAGGTCGTGGTTTACCATATCAAAAGCTTTCGTCATGTCAACAAACAAACCTATGGTTGATTTATTGCCATTTAAACTACCATAAAGTTGACTACACACTCTCAAAATTGCATCCTCTGTTGACATACCCGCTCTGAACCCAAACTGATTGTTGCAAAAGAATTTAAATTTATCTAAAAATGACAATATGCGAACTTTTATTAACTTTTCGAAAATCTTAGAAAACGTGGAAAGAAGAGATATTGGTCTATAATTTGAAAGCAGTTTTCGGTTTCCTTTTTTCAAGAGATTAATAACTTCAGAACTAAACAAAATACAAAGCGAACGATAAGAAACGTACGTTAAATGAATGATTGAAGATGTATGCTTGAAGTGTGTATATGCAAAGTAAAGCAGAATTTACTTGCACTCCTCCTCCTCCAATGCTTGATGAGAGTTTGACGTGTGTATATGCCACTCTAAGGTGATGGTATAAGTGTTTGGCCCTGTCGTCTTGCTGTCGGGCACAGCCCGTCGGGTGTTTCTTCATGTCACACTGTGATCCGCCCAATGATTGTTGTTCAACCAATGACCATAGCAATCTTCCTGTAGATGTTACTCGCAGCTTCTTCGAATGTAGTCAATTCCACGCATGAGAAATTCATAAAGTTAAATCATTTCTTGGACAGAACAAGAGAACAGGCCTTTTTTATCCTTTTTCTTTTGTGCCTGAATTAAAGCCTTTCTTGGTCGACCCGGACCATATTTGACTGGAGCACTAGAATTAAAAACTTCTGGTTACGTAACATCTGCCTTAATAGCTGTCTGCGATGTATATCCGTAATCGTGAACCAGATAATAATTTTGTGTAATGGAGTCTGACGACGTTATGGATTTGATGTTCCTGCCGTCCGACTTATAGGCGGTAGCAAATAAGTATCCTACAATGCAACTTGACTTGCTTGACTGGCTTGACTAGATTCACCACCTGAAGATGTTGACGACATCTTGATCCCATCTGGAATACTATTGTCCTCATCCGCATCTCAGACAATTTCGGCTACAAATAAGTTGATAGTCTTTTTTCGGCGGATGGCAATTCCGGAGGTACTGTTTGTATAGATGGTTCTTCAAGGCGACACCATTGACACCACCGCTCTTTTGATTTTATATTCTCGTCTGCTTCCTCTTGGAAACCTGGTGTTTGTTGGGTATCCGGTGGCGAATTCATAATTATTTCCTCCAAATCCAATGAGAATGCCAGCCGATTGACAGCGGCAGTTGTGCTAGATAAACTCGGTTGCACTTTTTATCTTCGAAATCTGAATAGATCTTAAATTTCCACTTGCGTTTTCGATCTTCGCCCGTTTCCGCTTTGATTTGATTTTCTTTTTTTGTTTATTTTTTTCTGGACCAACTTCCATTGCATTTTGTGCGAACAGCAGCTTTTCTGACTACTTTGGTGCTTCTCCTTTCGTTCCTCAACAGCCAAATAGTTGTAGGTGAGAGTTTTAGCACTGTCCTCTTCTCTATCGGAGCCCTGTAGTATCTCCTCTTGATAACTCAAATGCTTCTCTGTGTCATCAGTATCCTTAGCAATGATACTGATAGTTCGTTTGTGCGTTTGCTAGAAGGATAACATGTTAGTAATGGCTACCCGTATCCCCAGACTTTTGTAGTTAGAAGTGGCTCCAATGTTGTCCAAATTCGGGGCACCAAAAAAATCAAAATTCCCGACATGCTGCTAACTATACGGGGGTTCTATAATATCCTACTAATATTATACAAATTTCGTAGGATGAGGATGATTTCCGATCCGGCTTCCATCGGCAATGCAATGCAATATAAAAAACCCTCATCGCACGCTAATATGTCATCAGTGCCAGTGCAAGTATATATGTATGTATAATTCTCTATTGTTCTAATATTCCAATACACATTCAATGAAGGCCTAGTCACTGATGGAATTTGTTATTGATGTTTTATGCTCTAACGGGGTTTAGTATTAATATTGAATTTAGATTATTTGTATGATTTGGTTTTTATTTATGTCTGATTTTCGCAATGGTGGGTAGTTTTCGCAACATTAGGGGGCTAAGAAAAAATTTCTATGCGTACGTCCACACTGCGAATTACAGGCGAATTATAGGTGAAAATTATGATCCCAACTTATTGCCATTATTCTTTGCCTACCACGTATTAGCCTTTACGTCAGGAATGATGTTGCCTACCAACTTCTCGCACAATGTAGTCAATGTGTTAACACATACTTTGATTTCATGTGGTTTAAATTCAACATCCAATAGCACATCATACATATATGCTCTATATATAGAAGTCCGAATCTGGACAGTAATTCGACCTCTGACGAATTCGATGCGCTGATCCATTGCATTCCTTTGAAGCACTTTTTCAATTAGATAAATATTAGATGAGTTCCATCTCATAAAACCCGTCTTTGATAGGGTTTCCCTGAAAGTCTTCTAGCAGATATGTAACTGGATTTGTTTGTTGAACTTTAGTTATTTTGAAGATTTCTGTTGTCCAATTCGCTGTGTATCCTTTATCAAACACATGCTTGTATTTACTTAATCTCACAAATTCGCCCACTTTGAACTTTGGAGCAATATGAATTTTAATGTGATCATATATTGTTGATAGTATTTGCTTCTTATTTGCAGCATTGACTTTGGAGGGATTCATTTTAATAGTGCGATGTTTTGAATTGTTGTACGTTTAAGTTAGTGTATCTTTTATATTTATCCAACAATATGACCCATTAGCACTGAACTCTTTCCACATAAGGGTTTTCAAAGTCCGATTAAATCGTTCGACAATTGAAGCTTTAAGTGATGTTTATTTCGAATAATGATTGATGTGATTTTTTTTCATAATACTTTGAAAAGTTGTGTTGAAAAATTCTTTCCCGTCATCTGTTTGCAAATTGTTTGGAATACGACCTTTTTTAATATATTTTCCATAGCTTTAGTAACACTCGATCCGGTTTTATTTTTAATTGGTGATGTCCAGGCAAATTTAGTAAATGTATCAATTACCGTAAGAAGATATCTATTATTTTCATTATCAGCTGATTATGCCCCCATTTCGACTCGATCAGCTTGCCATAAATCATCAAGCCCTATGATAATGACTCTTCTTTTTTTAAAACTTCTTCTTGCTGGCTTATATAGTTCTTTGACTCTTTCTCACTCTTTTACTCATCTTTTTAAAGAATGATTACAAAACAAAACATTTTACCTTTTTATTCGTTTATTTGTTTAAAATATTTCATTTGATATAGTTACAAGGTTTACTTATACTATTTTAGTCTTTTATACAGAGACACAATTTTTTTTATTCTTATCATTCTATTTTCAACCATGTGGCATGCGCATGTATCTGGTCCAGCTTTACATAGGTTTGAAGACCATGGACAGTTAATAAAATGAGATCTGAAGTTGTAGTCGATAGATTCATAAATCCTTTCGAGAAGATTACACTATTCAATAGCTCCTCATGATGTTCTTCCAATATATTATGATGATTTGTTTTCAAAAACTCCAAAATTTCATCAAAAATGAATCGAGTATCTATGTTAAATATGATGATTGAGTTGACACAATGATATGTTTAGTTAAAGACTGAAGTAAAGTAATGATTGACTTTAAGTTAAATATTAGTTTTCCCTTGAGTTATAATTTTTTTTGTTTTTTTTTTTTGATTAGTTGTGTCAAACAAGAGTTTCTCAAATTTTTCAACAATTTCATATTTAATGTATTCTCTAAGTTGCTCGTTTGCGTTATCAACATATTTTTTGGTAGCAACGTCTTCCTGTTCTTGTGGATCTTGAACATTTCTTAGTCGGTTAAAATTTAGATTGTAATTACCGCTTTCTGTTTTCAAAACACCCTCACCAGCTGATCCAGGTAAACCTCGTTCTCTCTTTAAACCTGGTTGCCCCGCCTCTCCTTGTTTCCCTCTAGGACCTCTCGGTGAAGTCCTATATGAATAACGACCAAATTTATCAACACTCATTATTATTTTTTTATTCGAAAATATCGGCTTCCTTAAGTTCTTCAACAATTGAAATCATTTCGTTAGAATGATTGTTATGTCCAGCTTGTTGAAGTCTCATTCGATCTACAAGCTCATTGGGATCATCCCAAAATATATAGTCTTTTTTAATTTTTGATAATTGCATTAATCCATTTCCTGAAGTTGTTTGTGGTGTTAATGTTGAAGGTGTTGGCTTTTTAGATGTATTTGTGCCGAATCTGACTTATTATATTTTTATACTTATAACCACGATAACCAAGTATTTGTCGTCGTGAATCATGATCTTTTCTATATGCATTAGTGTCATGTAATATGGTCTTGTAGTTTTTTAAATCTTCATTAGTGTACATTTTTTTATCGGGGTTTTTCTTAAATATAAGCTCATATAACCCATTTGTTCCTTCAAAGGTTTTATTTTTTTATTTCTATATCCTTGCCGAGAATATTGAACTCAACATTACACATTTTCCACTTTCCATCTTTTAAATGAATACCATAAGTTTTATCAAGAGTTGGAATTATTTATAAATAAATCTGTATATTTTTTAGGCGTGTCCTGAATTTTTTCTTGTGACAATCGTTCCATGAAGTTGCGATGACTTGCATAATAGATTGAGGTTTTCTTTGTTCTTTTTGGAGTATCATTATTATCGACAAAAATAAGTGAATCATCAATAAAAGACTTTGGGGAGTGAATTCATCTGGTGGTTGATGTTGTTCAAGATTGACTTTTATTTTATTTAAAGGGCATTCAATAAGGTTATTGTGAAACTGATCGGTGTTTGATTTTGTTCCCAATTCGTTTAGTGGTTTTGTGAGCGGTTTAAAAGTTTCTTCAATTTGAGTCTCGTAAGCTTCCCTATTGGTCTTGAATGATTTGTATTTCTTTCGTAGAGCATCAGTGGTTTTAATAAGCTCTTTTGTTAGTTTTACATCTATGTTCATCATATTGCAAGATTTATTTCTTCTTACAGGTGCAGTTGAAAAATAAGCCCCGAAGTTGTTGAAAAAATCTTTCGATGGTTCGTAAACCGAATTTTATATTACGTCTACTGGTTTTAACTGTAGAATACAGGGTCTTAATCTGGATTGAACCGCTTTTTACCGCTATAATGTGTTCGCTGAACTGTTCTGTACTGCTCTCATAGAACATAACTGTACATATGAAGCAAAAATCAAAAATTGTATCTATTTTATATCTTTAAGAAGCAGTCAAAACCCTTTCTATAGCGATCTATATTCAAGGGGCTGTCCTTATTAATGACCACAAAACCGTAATGTGTGTTCCAGCATTCTGCACATACCTTTTAACATTTTAAATGTCATATTTGACATGATTAATATAAACATTTTAAATGTCATATCTGAATTGACATGATTATTATAAATGTGCTTTAAGTTTATATTATCCTGTTTGAAGACGATGAGAAAATTCGCATTGTCTCGAATTAAGTGTTTCGGTATTCTTGTATATGTTTGACACAAATAAAAACTATCGATGTCCCATACTAAAGTACACTCGAATTGTATCTTGTTTTTCACAGGCAATATCGTCAAAGATGAATAATGAATTTGGTTTAGCCTCTTCGGGTCGAATAACATCACTGTTATTGGAAAATGTAAAAAAAAAACATATTTTTTATTGGTTTTATGGCTTTTCGTAAAAACTCATACTTTGGTTGATGTAGAGATTTAGAATATATATAGACATTCTCAAATTTTAAGCGTTTGTTTATTTTTAGGTGTTGTAGTAAACTCATCATGACATTTGTTTTTCCACAGTTTGAAGGACCAGTAATTAACCCCCTTATACTATGAGGGAATAGCTTACCATGCTTTTTTCTTTCAATCTTGTTATCCAGTTACATATTTTTTACCGGTAACTGGTATTGTTGCTAAATGAATCGCATAGTGATGAAAACTAAATGAATTCTTATAAATGTCAAGTTTATATATAAAAACCTCATATCGCATGTAACCATTCTAGGGCAAAGATAATTATATAAAATGTTTGATTATTCCAAAAACTCTATCAGTAAAAGAAATATTAGGGAAGGAAAGGTTTATTAAATACCTCAATAAATAAACTACCTCTTGAACTACATCTACCTGGTTATCAATACTGTGGACCTAGAACAAAACTCAAAAACGCTTAGCTTAAGTAGATCTGGGGATTAATTTGCTTGATCAAGCGTGCAAAGAACGCGATATATCGTATTCTAAATTTAAAACTCTATCTTGTCGACACATTGCCGATAGGATTTTAACTGAAAAAGCTTGGAAACAATTTAAATCTAAGAACGCTAGTATAGCTGAACGGTCAAACGCCCTATTGGTTACCAACCTTTTTAAAAGCAGGAACAAAATTCGGTATGGGTTGTTCTCATCATCATCATCATCGGCGCAACAACCGGGATCCGGTCCGGGCTTCCTTCAACAAATTCTTCCATACATCCCGATTGCTAGCCGACGCCATCCAATTGCGCACCCCAAGGCTTCGGGCGTCCTGGTCTACGCCATCCTTCCAACAAAAGCAAGGTCTGCCACGTTGTCTTCTAGCATAAAAAGTACGTAGTAGTAGTAGTAGTAGGTAGTTCATGATTGTATCTTCTCCGGAATCGTCCTTCCTCACACACATAAGACTTTTCTCTCGAACGCGGATAAGAGATCAGAGTGCCTTTTTGTAAGCACCCAAGTCTCGGATCCGTATGTGAGTACTGGTAAGACTATAGTCTTGTACAGCAGCAGTTTGGTTTTTATGATAAGGTTTCTGGATTTAAAGAGCCTTGACAGACTATAGTAGGTTTTGTTGGATTTCAGCAGCCGCCCGCGTATATCTTCCTCCATATTGTTATCTGCTGCTACTTTTGACCCAAGATAGTTAAAGGACTGCACTACTTCAAGTCCGTGCTCCGCTACCTTGATCGTTGTACCAACATTTCTCGCAGACGTTGCCGCCATGTACTTAGTCTTCCCTTCATTTATGTGCAGCCCCAGGTATTTTGCCGCTTGCTCGACCTGGGTAAAGGAGTCTTGTGCAGCTTGTTGGCTTCTGCCGATGATGTCGATGTCGTCTGCGTAAGCTAGTATTTGGCTGGACTTGGTGACGATAGTCCCTCTTGTTGACGTGCCAGAGTCACGGATTGCTTTCTCCAACGCCAGGTTGAAGAGGATGCAAGCCAGACCATCCCCTTGTCGGAGTCCATTAAAGATGTTGATTGGTCTGAATAGCAAACCGGCTACTTTTACTTGGCTTGTGATGTTGGTCATGGTCAGCGTACATAGTCGTGTCAATTTATTTGGGATGCCGAATTCTCTCATGGCCTTATAAAGTTCTACCCTGGCTATGCTATCGTAGGTGGCTTTGAAGTCTATAAAAAGATGGTATGTTGGGATATTAAATTCCAGACTTTTTTCCATCACCTGCCTAAGGGTAAAGATCTGATCAATTGTTGATTTGCCTGGTATAAAACCACATTGATATTTGCCGTTTATGGTATAAGCGTATGGAGCTATCCGTTCTTGCAGGATAGAGGAGAATATCTTATAGGATGAACTCAACAATGTTATACCCCTATAGTTGCTGCATTTTGTGATATCTCCCTTCTTATGTATTGGACATATGATGCCTTTTCGCCAGTCTTCTGGCATCTCTTCGTGTTCCCATACGTGTACTATGATTTCATGAATTGCTTGATGTAGTGTTGGCCCTCCATGTTTGATCAGCTCAGCAGGTATACCATCGGCTCCTGAGGCTTTATTATTTTTGAGCCGATTAATCGCCTGTTTTATCTCCTCAATGCTTGGTGGCTGCAGCATGAGATCTTCTTCTTGAAATGTTGGAGTCTCCATTTCTTCAGTGAGCTGACTGTTCAGCAGTTCTTTAAAGTACACTTCCCATCGCTCCAGAATGCCTTCAGAATCGGTGATCAGATTACCCTATCCGTCTTTACAATATGTACAGCGTGGTGTGTATTGCGACATGTTTCTGACGGATTGGTAGAACTTCCGCGCCTGGTGCGGACCTCGCTCTCTATTTCTTTCCATTTCACACACAATGTTTTTTTTCCAGGCTGCCTTTTCCAGTCTTTTTTCTATTCTTCTGAGCTCTTTATATTCATCATCGCGTGCCCGCGTTCTATGAGACTGTTGCATTGCTCGGTATGCAGCATTCTTAAGTTCAGACGCTAGTTTGCATTCATCATCAAACCTGTCGCTCCGATCTCTGCGACTACTGCCTAAGATGGTATCAGCAGTACTAATGACTTTGTTCTTAAGGCGTGACCATTTTGGGTTGTTCTCAGAATAAAGCCCTAAGAAAAGAGCGAAAAATAAAATCGAACAAAAGAAGTCTAAAAAAAAGAAGCTAAACAGCCCTCCTTTAGAAAAGTGATTCACACAATGGGAAATAATATCAAACGTAAAAACCTTGTCAATTTAGAAAAAGCTATTAAAATAGCAATGTCATCTGCCAAAAAAACTGTTCAAAAAAACATTAATAGAATTGCGGCGCCACAAGTTATTGCCATACCCAAAATTGGAGGAGTTATTCCTTTCCTTGTTCCTCTGTTTGCTGAACTTTCAGCACTTGGAGCTTTAACGAGAGGAGCTGCAGGAGTAGCCAAAGCTGTCATGGATATCAGCACTGCTAAAAAAGATCTAGAGGAGTTTTTCTCCGTCATAACGAGAAAATAAAATCCATTTCAGTTGGACAAGGCTTACACCTTAAACCGTATAGAAAGGGCCTTCGGCTTTATTTGAACCCACAGCCAAAAACTCCTAAGTTCGCTACCCAATCGTGCATTAAATGAAATAGATTTGAGAAATTTTGCTAAAAATTTAACCCCGAATTTTCGAGGAGTTTTCATGCGCGACAATTTGCCAAAAACTAAACCGATGAGAAATGAGTCTGGAATTGTAAATCTTGATTCCTCAATTGGTCCTGGAACACACTGGGTAGCGTATAATAAAAAAGGCACTAAAATTGAATATTTTGAAAGCTTTGGAAATCTACAGCTTCCTATTGAAATCATTAACTATTTGGGTGAACAAATTAATTATAATTATACTAAATATTAAGATTATGACTCTTTTAATTGTGGTCATTTATGTTTAAGATTTTTATATGATGGTTTATTTTCAAATAAATTAAGAGTTTTGTTTAAAAAGGTTTCATTGTATTTTTTATCAGTATGGCATGGACACTTACGCTAAGCGGAAGAACTTCCCATCTATCAGCTGATTATTTTCCACCTTTGAATCTGGATCAGGATTACGTTTGCGGATTAATTGATTTTCAAATGTAAAACTCTGGACCGAATGTAGATGAACGTAACAATTTGTACAATATTGGGGAATATGAAATTGAAATACCAACTGGATCTTATGAAATTGATGACTTTGCTACATTTATTTCCGAAGGATTATTATTGCGAAATTCTACAGCTGTTGTTCAAATAGAAACAAATAATAATACAATGGTATCTGAAATCCAAAGCAACGAAAAAATATATTTTAATAAGGATAGAACTATTGAAAAATTAATAGGTTTCAGTAAATGTTTTCTTGACCCCGGTGTGGTCCATTTGTCAGATTTACCTGTTGATATAAATAAGGTGAATGTAATACGAGTTGAGTGTAATATCTATTACTGGTTCTTATTTTAATAATAGCCCTGTGCATACCTTACATGAATTTTTTCCAGAAACAGGGGCAGGGTATAAAATCATAGAAGTCCAAAAAATGTCATCTATTTACCTTAGAACGTCAAACGAATAAGCAGTCTAACATTAAAACTCGTGGATCAGGACAGTGACTTGATAAATTTCAGAGGAGAAAGAATAACTTTGCGACAAGATCGCAAAAATGTTAATCTATAATACTTATTATAAAATAAATACCAAAGGTAACCATCCATTTAGTTCTACTAGAACAGCACCACAGTCAAGACCAAAAATATCATCTGAAAATAAGACCTACCTTCTTACATTAGGATTTAAACTAAAGTTAAAACAATATGAACGAAATATTAAACATTACCCATGGACCTAACTATGATAATAGCATATCTAAGTTTGAGTACCATAGTTACTCGCCATTTCTTCAGTCATTCAATCCAAGTGATGAAATACGTATCCCTATACAACAGCAGGATTTATACATTTTACCATGTGAAAGCTACATTTATATAGAAGGAGGTCTAACAAAATCAGATGGAAAGTCTTCTTCTACGGGAAAATTATCTAATAACGCCATGGCATTTCTTTTTGAAGAAATACATTATGAACTCAACGGAGTGGACATTGAGAACAATAAAAATGTTGGTATCACAACATCAATGAAAAAATATATATCATTGAATGAGAATGAAAGTAAAAGCTTAGAAAATGCTTCGTAGACTGGAAACTCCACCAATACACCTGTATCGAGGACTTTTAACTTTTGCATAATACTAAAGAATCTGTTGGGATTTGCTGAAAACTATAACAACGTTATACATTATACATTATACATTAAACGCAAGACATGAATTGATTCTTATTCGTACTCGAAGTAATGAGAATGCCTACTTTTCTGACGAAGAATTAAAACTTTCAATTTTTAAATTGCAATGGAGAGTTCCACATTTTACCTTATCCGATTCAACTAAGCTTACCTTATTGAAACAAATACAATTAAATAAAATTCAAATTCATTTTCGAACTTGGGAAGTGTACGAATATCCAACACTGCCAACCAAAACGGATCATTTATGGACAGATCATGAAGAGGCTTTACGTGAACACCTGCCTATTAAGGCTTAATTCTACGGTGGGCCTACCCACTTATGGAGTTCCCTTGGGGCGGACAAGACCCCTAAAGTGGTTTACCAGACCACACTATCATCTAGAGTGGTCTGCCAAACCACTCTAGTAGCAAATGATGCATTTCTAATGGAAAATTCATCCTCCTTGCTTAGAAGCTGGGCCTATCATGCACCCCAAGTATCAAGGTTAAATAAGACAATGAACACACGCTTCTTACGAAGCCTTGCCATCTTCCCAGAAGCCAAAGATACCTTTTCGCTTCCGCATTTGGAGTAACCACAGCCCCCGTGAAGCGCCCACTCTCACTGAATACCCGCCTAGAAGCATGGTTACAGCCTCTTATCCTTACGGAAAAAGTGGTGATCGCTTTTTTTTTTTTTTTTTTTTTATAATTAACGCGCGCACAAGGGATTATGTGTTTCCCTTTTAATGTAGAACACACTGCGCGGGCATTACGAAGATAGGGAGGGGAGAGATAGGAGGTGCCGATTAACATTGGTTTTGAATGTTTGCAGATCAAAATGGCAAGGGAAAATCCCGCCGGGTAAACTATTCCAGATTCGTGTCGTTCGGCTAAAAAAAGAATCCCTATATTTCACGGTACGTCCGAAATTAGGCTCAAGGGTGAACTGATGAGCATTCCTTGCGAGACGAGTATTACGGGAGAAACTTTTAAGGGGAGGAATGCAACTGGCTACTTCGAGTGAACATTTTTTGTAAAAGAAACGATAAAATAAGGAAAGACATGAAACATTGCATCGGTGTTCGAGTGGGGCAATTGTTTCAGCAGCAGTTCTATTACCTATCAATCTTAACGCTCGATTTTGTATTCTATCAAGCAGGTGAAGCGATGTTTGCGAAGCACCTGCCCAGAGGTGGGAGTTATACTCGAGTTTAGGGCGTATAAACGCTTTATAAATTGTAGCCAGATCAGATGGGGAAAAGTACTTCTTACACCGATACAGAAAACCTAAGCACTTTGCAGCATTCTTAGCGATCTCAAATATATGGTCGTTCCAACGGAGGTCGTCGTTGACACACATACCGAGTACTGAGAGCTTTTCGGTTTCTTCGATGTAAGTGCCATTCATGGACAATGGCATTGGGGGAATGTTTAGCTTTAACGACAGAAGACAGCATTGAGTTTTCGAAGCATTAAACTCCACACGATTTCTATTACCCCATTTGACAATGCTGTATAAATCGGAGTTTAATGAGCTTGACATACGGCACCGTTGCAATTGTACGTCCGAAGGCGAAGGACGTGAATTATCGAACGAATATGAAAAGCTGAGGGTAGAGTCGTCAGCAAAACAGTTAAGTGGATTAGAAGTAACAGACAGAAGATCATTTATAAAAATGAGGAAAAGAGTCGGAGACAGAACAGAGCCCTGGGGCACACCAGCATTTATTTTATGGGAATCAGACTTGAATCCGTCCAATACAACTTGTATTGAACGGTCCAGAAGATAGCTTCTAATCCAACGAACAAGAGTATTATCGATCCCAAAAGCACGCATTTTCGATAAGAGAGCTTCATGCCAAACTCTATCAAATGCCTTGGAGATATCAAGAGCAATAATCTTACTTTCACCAAAGCGATGTAAAGATTTGTTCCACTGTTCGGTGAGATATGCCATCAGATCACCAGTGGAACGGTTGCTGCGGAAGCCATACTGACGGTCATGGAGAAGCTTACGATCTTCGAGATATTCCTTAAGCTGACGGTTAATCAGTGTTTCCATGACCTTAGAAAGAAGGGATGTCAGTGCTATGGGTCGGTAGGAGGAGGGGGAGGATGGGTCACCTTTCTTAGGGACAGGCTGGACAAATGCTGTTTTCCATCTTCTAGGAAAGATTCCAGAAGAGTAGGAGCGATGGAAAAGCTTACGCAGTGGCTTTGCCAGTGTGGAAGAACACCTCTTCAGAATAATCGGGGGTATACCATCCGGGCCAGCGGATTTGTGTATATCGAGATCTTTGAGAACTCTTGCTACTGTACGAGTGCGGAAAAAAATCTGTCCCATGGAAAAATTTACATTCTCAAGTACAGGAGGGGCAACGTTGCTATGCGGCAGCGTGGAGCTGGCAGCGAAATGGGCGGCGAGCAAGTTTGCCTTCTCTGAAGAGTAAACAATTGGTGTGTTATTGTCGATGAGCGTTGGAACCGAAGATGTTGAGGAGTTTTTAATATTTTTTACAAATGACCAAAAATTTTTACTGCCTTTGGGACACTGCAGAATTTTTTGCCGTAATTTTTGGTCATGCAAAAATTTGGTTCTTTCAATAACGGAGTTGCATGAGTTTCTTGCTTGTTTGTGTTTTTTCCGATTTTCCTCTGTAGGGTTGGCTTTGTAAGAACGGAAACTTACTTCTTTGAGCCTGATAGCTTCTTTACACTCAGAATTAAACCAAGACTTTTCTTTAGGTTTGATGCTTTTTACTCTGTTGGGAATAAAAGCACGCATCCCTAGAAGAATCACATTTGTGATCATTTCAGCACTGGCATCAATGTCACTATCGAGGAAGCATAGTGACCAGTTAAAGTTTCGGAAAAAAATATTCAGGCCGTCCCAGTTGGCTTTCTCGTATTGCCAAACGGTCCTGGTGGGAAGTTTTTCTTTAACTGGATGGGTGGAGGATGAGAAATTAGCTGAAATGACACAATGGTCTGAAGTGCCAAATGGAGAAGTTACACTAATGGTATATTTATCAGGGTGAGAAGTAAGAAACAAGTCAAGAGTATGGGCGGCTTGCCCAGCAACATCCGGTATACGCGTTGGCACATCGATCAGCTGGGTAAGGTGATGTAACCCGGCAAAGAGCTCGACATACCTTCCTTCGGGTGTTGTCTGACCAGAATAGCGGAGCCAATTGGAATTGTGTACATTGAAATCGCCCGCAATAACGATTTCAGTGCGAGGACAAAGGGAAACAATTTTCGAGATGGAATCAGACAGTGCATCAAACTCGTTACAAGTCGAATTACTGTCAAGATTTGGACTCCTGTAAATAAAACAATAATGAATGACATGCTTGCGGACAGTGAATTTGAGCCATAAGAAGTTAAAGTCCGTGTTGGAACATTGCCCATATTGGGGAAGGCTCTGGCAAGCAATATCATTCCTAACATAGACCACGAGACCATGATGAGAAAAGAGTAATGGCACCAAGCTATACCCATGTAGAGCAAATTCTGATAAATCAGTATTTGCTCCAACCTGAGTTTCATTTAATGCCAAAACAGCTGGCCTGTGTTGAACAGTGTAGACGTACACGTGAAAGAAATTCTTTCTTAAACCACGAACATTTGAATACACGACACAAAAATCACTTACCATTTAAAAATACTTACATACAAAACACAACTCTGATTAAGTCGAACTGCGCAGTGAAAATCAAAATTAACTTCTGTAATAATCAAACTGTCTTAGGTGTTATGCCCATAAGACAGCCTGTTTACAAAAAATCAATCCAAACATTCAGCACAATAAGACAAATTCAGATGCCCTTATCTATTTACCGCAAGCATTGTATGATCATACGATGCCTACAGTAGATAAGAAAGAGGCAGTTAAGCACAAAGGTCTTGGGACAGAATAGAGGATAATTTGTTATGCGAATGCGTTTTATTTTTTTTTTTTTTTCTTCTTCAGCGCGAGTGGGCATCTTTTTCATTCATCCTACGACGCAAGTGAACACTATTATTTTTTTTTACAGCACACGCGAGGGGTTTTTTTCTAATTTCTCAACGAGCGTGTATTATTTTTTTTTTCCTTAAAGCAATCGCGATAACAACGCGCAACAATTATTTGTTTGGACTTCGTTTAACTTATTGTGCGCGCACCTCGACATCCGTCTTCAACGAGCTTAGGATCGACACTCCCTTAACTAGACTAGGTATTGGAAGGCTCGTACTTCCGGCAACCTGATGTTTAAGCAGACTCTTACTGCAGGCACATCCGTACCGTGGGCCTATTCTTACATCCCCGAACCCACAGGGCTATCATTTATGGACAGTTAAAACTTCAAGTCAACTTGAGATGCCAAGATATGTTATTATTGCTCTACAAACCGATATAAAAAACCAACGAAACAAAGACGCCAGCAAATTCGACCACTGTGAAGTGAGCAATGTGAAGGTTTAAATCTTAAATTTTAACTAGACTGGTATTCTATTCTTTACGAAATGTACAGTAAATTTAAATACTTATATTATCAGAAACAATAACAACCACTTTTATCACGACAAAACTTTAAGGATATCGCCCCAATAATGGTGGTTGATTGTTCCCGTCAAAATGAATCAATTAAAACAGGACCAGTGGATGTAAAAATTGAACTTAAAACAACACTTCCAGTTCCAGCTTGAACAACTATGTATTGGCTTATATTGCATGATCGTATAATTGAGTATAATCCCGTAACTGGTGAAGTTAACAAACTCACTTAAATTTATTGTCATAATATATAAAGTTGTTAGTAATAAAAGTGAGTTTATCGATAACATATCTTAATCATGAATATCTATAATGTAGACTTTCAAGGATTTTGAGGATTTAACAATGGCTTCATTGTGAAGGATTTCATAATAACCACCATCATCATTTCATTGTTAATCCTCCATTTGATTTAAATATTCTACCCACATCACTTAGAAGACAGATAAATTGCTGGATTTAAAATTTTTCCTCAAGTAAAGATATTTCTTCGAGAACAAATCCAAAATGGGACTGTTTACGTTAAGGGAACTGAAAAATCTCAATGGCTTAAAGAATTACTTAATAGTGAAAATATAAAAATCATTAACCTAGAAGACATCTACAGCTGTCCAAATTTAAAGGAACTCCGAAGAATGTATCCTAATTAAATAAAATGCCAAAACCATGGAAAATGTTGCGCCCTTCAAAATGTTTATCTCTTAAGCAAGTTCATAAGAGAAGTAAAACAGTTGTAATATAAATACATTTTATAAATAAAACAAAACTTCTGTTTTATGTATCTGTATATATTTTTTTAAATTTTCTTATTTCATATAAGTGAGAACACTAAGATTGTCTTTTAAAACCGTACGGTACGGAACTATGATCATCAGAAAAATGACGTTTTTCTGCTTTGGGATGGTATTTTTAACCTCCTCCATAGTTAACACTTGAAGTTCCCTTGTTCGTCTTATGTTATTAGACTTAAAAACTATACTTTCATCATCTTCTACAGAAAAATTTTACACTGCTTCTTTAATTGAATAAAAAAATTATTTGTTGAGAAGATTCATAGTTCAGAAAGATGCCCTTTACCTTACACATAACGTGTTCACTAACTGTATAGGCATTTTTGTTAGACCACCTCTAACAAATTCGGTGATGTAACTTCCTTGACCATAGCTCTGTAATTCATCAGTCATATCACCAATAAATTCTCCAGTAGGTGGATCGAATTCTCCGTGACTGCTTACATATATAACTGAATCAGTATCATAGTAGAGAACTCTTTTTTTCAGTTTTTCTAAATATGTGTACAATTTTAGACGAGCTTGTGTTGTTGTATAAGCGGTAATACAAACATTAGCCGTAGGGAGAGAGTCAGCGGCGTCTTCTTTCAAACTTAAAATTAACCACAATATTGTCTTCATTAATTGGTAAAATATGCAAAACTTTAATAGAAGGATGAGTAAGCAGTAGAAACAGATCTGAAAGTTTATTCAAGTTTTTTGCTGATTTTCCCGTTGACCGAATTTACCCCAAAAAGAATTCAAATTAAGTTTGGCTAGTGATCTTTTTCCAGGATTGTTTTCTATTTCAGAAAACTCTAGGTCTATATTTTCCTTATCTAGGAAGTCAGCAACACATTTGTTTGAAGCTTCTTGAGATATGTAAGAACTGGGCCATCCTGATGCTTCTTGTTTTATTTTTAGGTAAGCATTCAGAACTTGTATTTGGATTATATGGAGCACATCATATTCCCAAATTTCTAAAACAGCAAGGAGTTTATACCCCATTTCAACAGCTTTCACAACTTCTTCGATTACCCAGGTTCCAGGTAAAGCTCTTTCGTCATCAGAATGAGTGCAGATTTGTTCTTGAATTTTTCCTCTACTGCAAGCTCTACATAAGGAAAACATCAGTTTATTATTTTGCTTCATAGGTAAAACTGGAAAGAATACATTTTCTGGTCGAAGAATTTTACATTTTACAAGTCCATTTAAATCCCTGAGTTTCATAGCAGAGTAAATATCATCGCTAGCAGTGTGAATTTTTGGATGACCAATAGGGAATTTTCCATTTTTACAAATCCAGGGGTAAAGAGCACATACGACTATGTATTTAATTTTTTCACCTTCCTTACATTTATAGTAATTAAATGTTTTTCCTGTCCGTCTGCCATAGAAAGCATCGCGGGGATTTAAATGTGTTTTGTATTAACGGGTAATTATACAAGAAATTAAATTCTTCATTATTTAGGTACGTTTGTTGACTCTGAAATTCACAGTGCCACATTTCAATTACTTCGTAATTAAATGATCTTAACGGTGTTGTTTTGGCTAGCGTTCTCTCATATCTGTGGTTCAGAGTGTCGTATTTTTCTTCTGATAGAGGGTCGTCTCGTATATGCTTTAAACAAGTAGGGTGACCGTGATAAAACAACCATGGAATTCGAAAATCTGTTTAGTTTCTTCACAGAAATCATCGACTTTAACTCCATTTATAACTGCTTCCCTTCCCTTTTTTAGGTATAAGCCCGATAGTATTTGGTTAAAGAAAGTTACGCCTGAAAACAAGTTACAAGCTGATGCTATTGTTGTTGCTTTCAAAAACGGTTCAACATTGCTTTGGTTGAGGAATAACTGTCTAAACTTTAAGCAAGTCTCAGTTAAAATTTTAACATCGCTTAAACAATATTCCACTAGTTCACGCTCCATAACAAAATTAACCTTTTAGATATACCGCATACCATTTTAAGAAGTCATCAAGTCATGGTCTGTAATATTCCATGGCTGGTAGCTTCCCAACATATTTAGCATTCTCTTTTGTATTGAAAAAATGCGGAAAATATCCTTTTTTTAAAACGGGTGAACGTTTTAACGCTTTTGGCAGTTTTGACAGAGCCATCGGAAAGTAATTTAATGAATCTAGGAACTTGAAAAACGCAATTTCCATTAATATAATTTTACTGCCTCGCATTATTAATTGAGCGGTCAAACTTGTTTGTTCCAATGTGTAATTTAACAGAAGTTCATGGTCGTATCACTGCCCGTTATGTGCTATAACAATTACATTTTTAAACTTTGACCGGACATTAAGTATGTGTTTCAGGAATGTAGGCACAACATTTCCTTCTTCTTCTTCCTTAATCATGTTAAGCGATAGATTACAATTTTGACAAAAGAATAAATTTGCAACATCAAAACATTGATCACACTTTTGTTGAAAAACGCATAAATTTGGCTTATGCATTTTTACTGTAGTAACTGATGTGATGCCTTCAACGGTTATATTTTTTTCTCCTATTACTTTCTCCTGACGACTTTCTAAATCATTAAATATTTACAGGGTGTCTTTACATGTAGGAGTCCTATTATCGGGTAGAATACAGCACATATGTTCTTTTGCTACATGCTTATTACACATTTTGCAGAGGAACTTACCACAGATATGTTGACAACTTGTTCTGTATGTTTTTAGGCATAAATGACATTTTTTCATTTGCATGCAAATTGAATTACATGTTGAGTTGCTGGCTTTATGATTGTCGAAACAGTTTTTTCCTCTAAAGTTTTGATTACAATCTTCACATACAATTTCTTTTTTTAATTCTTGAACAACTTGGTGTGTTTTTACATTGCGGGCAAGAGCGTTGACATTTATGGTCAGTTTTTGAATTGTATGGAACATGAAAATCGCAATAATAGCTACAACAAAATACGACAGTTAACGACGTTATAACATAAAAATGATTGTTATCATGTAGTAAATTAATGTTCTTTTTTTCATCAGCATCTTGAGTGGAAAATCCTTCAAATATCACTTTCCGCCCCTTTGATCCATACTCGTACACAGTCACCTTATATTGCTTTACATGGTTTTGGAATATTCTTAACTCTGGAATCACAATATTTCAACAAATTCCAAAATTAGTGCTGAGTCTTCTACTTAGTTGTTTTTTGATTTTATTTCCTTACAGCATAGTTTATAGAGTTTGTATTAAAACCTTCAGTTCATTAACTTAGTCTGACCACGGCCTTAAACCTATTTCTTTCCAACTTAATGATTACAAATTTAATCTTGTGGGATATAGTTCACATGAAGTTTTTCGCAAAAACTTTATATATGTTGAACTGAACAAATCGAAAGTTGCGTCTTGACAGGTACTCACTGTCAACTGATAAGTCCAAGTGAGTTACCAGTACGAAACGCCAATTTTTATTATTATTATTAATATTATTATTATTATTATTATTATTATTATTATTATTATTATTATTATTATTATTATTATTATTATTATTATTATTATTATTATTATTATTATTATTATTATTATTATTATTATTATTATTATTATTATTATTATTATTATTATTATTATTATTATTATTATTATTATTATTATTATTATTATTATTATTATTATTATTATTATTATTATTATTATTATTATTATTATTATTATTATTATTATTATTATTATTATTATTATTATTATTATTATTATTATTATTATTATTATTATTATTATTATTATTATTATTATTATTATTATTATTATTATTATTATTATTATTATTATTATTATTATTATTATTATTATTATTATTATTATTATTATTATTATTATTATTATTATTATTATTATTATTATTATTATTATTATTGTTATTATTATTTTTATTTTTATTATTATTATTAATATTATTATTATTATTATTATTATTGTGCCCAAACGGCAGCTGCTAAATTAAACCATGTGTGCGACACTTATGTTGCTTAAGAAGGATTTTTTACTTGTTACTTGTTTGTTGAATCAATGAACCTATGGTCCTATGCGGATGGTGCAAGTTCACGCGGAAAAAAAATTTGTTTTTATTTGATTGAAATCAATAGAGGTAATTGGCAAAATAAGTATTGTTTGCAAGTTCTTGCATGCCGTCTATAAATAATTCTTAATGTTAGGATTTTTAGGTTTTTTTGTTGTTGTTTAAATTTATATGCAGTTTTTTTTTGGTGTACCACAATATGTTGTGAAATTTTAATTTCTGTAGAATCTAAAGCGACAACGGCGAGTGATTGATGATGCAGTTTTTTCTCCACTAAAAAAGAGTTTGATGGAAATATTCCGAAGGAAGAAGTTAGTTGCCAAGTCAACAAGAGCTGGAAAGGCAGGTATGTTAATACATGTGTCTGCAGAATGGTTATGAGTTGCAACTGGCGTGGCTATAACTATAATGGAGCACGGATTACGAGTCACAACATGCTTGGCTATAATCAACAGAATTGCTTGTGGGTCACAATAGGCTTGGCCATAACCATAAAGAAACGGGAGTTATGAGTTACAATATGCGTGGCTACAACTAATTAGAATTTTTTTGTGGATCACAATTGGCGTGATTGCAATCATATGCAGAATGGTTTTTGGGTCACAACATGCGTGACTGGCTTATGAATATACTCAGCCATAATAAATGAAGCCTAATGACAGTATTATTTTACAGGAAAGAACAGACAGCGTTCGGATCTGAAGCAGATGGACAGATACAAGCATGTTTCGGAATCAGGCTTTTTTTTTTATAATTAGCCCGCACTAAAGGGATTTTGACTACCCTTATAATGTTTAATTAAACAGGATCTGCATTAGCTCTACAAAATCGTCACACCAAACCAGCAAAATGGAACAGGTCATCTACTAGCATTGGAAAGGACTTGTGCAACTGGTGTGAAATAAAATTATCTGCACTTCGTCGAATACAAGATTTTACACAGCAAGCCGGGTTCTTAGACGCTAATCAGCATGCAATTCAGACAAAACTGGAGATGCTTGACAACTGCTGGGAGGAGTACAACAACGCGTGTCACCAATGGCTTTCAAAAGGAAACGTTGCTGATAATTCATATCTGGAGAAGGATGAAGAAGTTTATCTTACTGCCAAGGCAATTTTGCGATCGCGATTGGCTGTATTGGTGCCGCAAATAGTAGAGCAGACATATCAATCAGACAATGTGTTGCGAATTCAGTGGAGCGATATGCCAAGTGCATTTAAATTGCCGACATTTGATGGAGATTTCGCCAAGTGGGCACCTTTTCGCGAGGCATTTATTGAAGAGGTACACAGTAATACAAATTTAACGAATGCGCAGCGATTAAGGAAATTATTGGCGGCTTTGGAAGGTCCAGCTAAACGTGCAGTTGGTGAATGGTCAGTTGCCAACGATGAAAATTATCTGTTGGTGTGATCTTCATTGCGATGACAGTTTGACAACAACCACCAAACCATTAGAGCTCACATGCAAGAAATAAATGCATTGTTTCCAGTATATCAGCGATCTTTTGGAGGTTTTGGATATTGTACGGGTTAATCGTAGGCATTTGTTGTCATTGTTGTCATCAGAGCAGTTGGTTGACTACCAATTCATGCATCAAATCGAAAAGTTATTGGACACGGAGGGAAGACGTGAATGGGAAATGCGCCACTAAATTAATGAGGTACCCACATTGAGGGATATGTTTGCATTTTTGAAATAGTCTTGCTAGTTTGGAAATCGGACCAAGCAACTCTCGAGTAATAGCAGCTAGCTCCCAAAAAGATCCACGTAGCATTCTTAAGTCGCCTGTCAACACAATGCACCGCATAGTAAGCCAATCACATTCGAAGTTAGTAAATGGCCAAGGTCGACGCCCAGTGACACAATTGATTGACCGCAAACGTCTGGCTGACAACCGCAAATGCTTCAAAAGTGACTTTCCTGGCCATGCACTGTTTCATTGTGATGCATTTAAGGCAATATCATTGAACGAAAGAAGGGCATTCGTACCGAAGAAGCGATTATGCGAATCATGCTTTAGCCCAAAACATTTGGTAAACAATTGTCCTCGAGAGTCGTGTCCTCGATGTCCAGGACAGAAGCATAAGAGTATAATATGTCCAGTTCACAATCGACCAAATTCAGAAGGTTCAACTATTCAGATAAATACTTCTGCAAAAACACAATAGCAACCAACACAACTGGTTAGAAACAATGACCTCAGCGTATCTAACCACTCAGTTTCCAACTCACTATTAACAAAACATCATCAGAACGAAGACTAAGTTTGGCTTTGCTGGCAACAGCCCAAGTTCGTTTTAGAGTCGGTCCATTTACAACGCAGACAATCTGAGCAATGTGCGATTCTGGTTCCCAAGTAAATCTTATTGCTAGGTTAGTGGTACTGACAGAGTTTCTACCAACGACACAGTGCAGTATACGGATCGCGGGAGTTAACAGCGTGTCAAAGTATACAATTACAAAAAAGGTATGCTGTCAATTGCTTCCTCGTTTCAGTGAAAATCCGATTGCAGAGATTGAGTTGCTTGTGGTACCGGAATTATCTATTGACTCGCTACCTAAATCGCCTTTAAATATCAATTTGGCTCCAAAAGATATTCGATACAAATTGGCTGATCCAGTATTCCATATACCAGCAAATGTAGACATGCTGCTTGGTGTTGGTGTTTGGGCAACTAGTTTGCATAATATGGGTTCAACTAATGATCTTGGTATCATTGCGCAAAGCACCAGACTAGGATGGTTACTTTATGGCGGCGGTGTATTCCCATTAGAAAAAGCCCAAGTGAGTTTGGCACATGGAAAGGAGGACAACTTTTCAACGTTACTTCAGAGATTCTGGGAAGTTGAAGAAATTCCTTCAAGTAAAGTACGGACAAAGGAACAAGAGGAGTGCGAGCAATTTTTTATTTATCACCATTACCGAACGTCAACAGGAAGGTATGTAGTGGGCATCCCATTTCGCAGCGATATAGACGAAATAGGATCGTCACGTGATATTGCATTGCGTCGTCTGTATGCTTTGTAGCGTCGTTTTGACCGTGAACCAGCATTGCGTGAAAAATACATTGCTAGTATCAACGAGATGTTGGAAGCAAGTCATTTGCTTAAAGTAAACCGTGATCCAAAAGAATGGTGCTACTATATTCCACATCATGCAGTCACACGTAAGTTTCGCGTTGTTTTTGATGCATCCTGTAAGACAAACCTCGGCATCTCTCTGAACGAGGCACAGATGGTTAGGGAAAAATTGCAGGATAATTTGTTCGACCTAATTTTGCGATTTCGCACACATAGAATCGGAATAACGACTGATGTTAAGAAAATGTATCTCTAGTTTGGGGTCATTGAGCAACAGTGGGATGTACAGCGAATATTTTGGCGACCAGATTCAAAAGTTGACGTGAAGGAGTACTGGTTGACAAGAGTAACCTTTGGAATGACTTCTGCACCACACTGCGCAGTCCGCGCAATGATTCAGTGTGCACGAGACCAACAAATGAAGTTCCCACGAGGTGCACGAGTAATAGAGAGGGATTTCTATATGCACGATGGTATCACCGGCGCTGATAATGAAGAAGAAGCGCGCACACTATGCATCGAAATGTCTACGATTCTTCACAACGGTGGCTTCCTTTTGAGTAAATGGCACTCAAATGGTAAGTGTCAACGTAGTTCCGAAGCAATTAATCTATTCAACAGAAGAAGTCGAGTTGGGAGAATTCAATGACACGACGGTGCTTGGTTTGCGATGGTTACCCGCTACCGATGAGATTACCTTCAAATTTAAGCCACAGTCTCCAGAGGAGAAGCAGACGATGACCATGCGAAACATTCTTAGTCAAATAGCACAATTGTTTGATCCAAATGGATATTTGGGCCCAGTCATTGTCAGGGCGAAGATAGTCATGCAATGCATATGGAAGGCAAGAATTGGCTGGGATACAAAAGTACCAGATAAGATTGGCAATGATTGGATAAAATTTCAAACTCAATTGCCAGAGCTAACCAACATCCGAATTCCACGTTGGATTTGTATCACACCAACACACAGTTTCACTCTTCACGGATTTGCCGACGCATCTGAGGTAGCTTATGGGGCTGTCATTTATGTAAGAGTTGAAAATGGTAACGAAAGAAAATGCACACTGTTAACCTCTCGGTCTCGAGTCGCACCAGTCAAAACATTAACAATACCACGGTTAGAGTTGTGTGCTGCAGTAATGCTTAGTGAACTAATGGAAAAGGTAAGAAAAGCATGTAAGTTTAAATTTGTTCGTACAGTACTGTGGACAGATTCATCGATTGTATTGCACTAGATGGAGAAGGATCCAGGAACTTTAAAACCATTTGTGTATAACCGAATTCAGAGGATTCGAAAATTGACGACTTGCTACGAATGGCGACATATAGCGACCATTAACAATCCAGCGTATGCATTGAGTCGGCAACTTACTCAAGTGCTGCTGTTATTATGCTTCCTGCTTAGAAAACATACATCAGGTACCAGAATATAAGCCGGCTCCCTACTTGAATACATTTTTAAAACCGTCTGTACATAAAGTCATGGCACAAATACGATGCGCCAACAGGTATGCCCATAGGATCTTGTTGCACGGTGATAGACACGGTTTTGATCCAATGAACATATGTACGATTTGTAACACGCATGAAGATGACACAATAGAACACTTCCTATTAAGATGCCCATAATTCAATGCAATG